>JAJGOT010000543.1:130000-322500 GCA_022457155.1 Cladopsammia gracilis
CGGGCCTTAGACTGCACAAATTCCACAATAGCTCACAAAACAACATTTTCTCGGTCTATTCATTTGAAGGGTTTCACACCTAGCCTCGCTTTGATAGAGGCTACAGGTAAAAAAATAATAAATAATAATAAAAAATAATAATAATAATAAAAAAATAAAAAGGAATTTTTAATAATAAAAAAAATTTTCTCGGTCTAGAATAACTAGTATGACTAATTTCCGAATAAAATACATCTGTCGAGTTTGGAAAATTACCCGAGAAACTGATTTGGAAATGATGAGTTGCCAGTAGCTCAATTATGAGAGTCACAAGCTTCACAAATATTTGGATGACACCACAAAGCAGAAAATTTCTGTTCGGTCATTCGGGAAAAATCAATTTGCAACTGTGTTGTGATGTCATTCCTTATGTTCCTTACAGTGACCCGAGAGTTCTTGGTGCCATTGTGAAAAGTTGCTATATACCATAAGTATGGTCTTAATGAAAAAGCGCACTTGCATGTCATTCTCGTCGTAAGCACAAGTCCATAGGTAAAAGAAAAAACTAAAAACCTAGTATTGAGTAGTGCCGATAGGGTGGGAGTTAAAACACCCCACACCCTTCCACAGGTTCAAATTTTAATCTAGCTTGGAAAGGCGTGGTAACCAGTTATCCGGTTTCACATTTGCATTACCATTGCTAGACCAGACACCCAAGATTTGCATTCTTGACACCCACGTCAGGCCATAAGGATTGTCCGAATGTGAGCACCAAGCTCCTAACCTCATGGTATTTAATTTAGTCCCTGTACCTGTCTCGTATTTGTGAAGTGAGGTAAACAATTTGTCTAAAGAAAAAATGTCCTTTACAAAACATGTGGAGTCATCCGCATATTGGCGAAATTTAAAACGTTTCCCTCAGGCTTCTGCAAGGAGAAAACCTTCAATAGTATCATCCTTTCTTACACTGGTAGCCAAAACCCAACTCGAGTGGAATTTCTTTGGTCAAAGAACCATTAGCTATAATTTTCATACTTGCTTGACAGTATAATGTAGAAATCCACTGCTGGAAATAAGGGCCAAATCCAAAACGACTCAAAACATTGGTAAAAAGTTTACCAATGCTTCTCTACCCTGTCAAAGGCTTTCTCTTGATCAATATTCAGCAAGATACCAGTTTCATTGGTTATATTTATATAATCTAGAGTGTCACGCAAGATAAATAAATAAATTCTAAAAAAATCGTCCTACCTAGGACGGAACAAGTTTGATCTTCTTGAATAATCGAGGGTAACACTTTTGAAAGTCTGTTTGTAAGAGCTTTTGAACAAATTTTGTAATCAACATCGAGTAGCGAAATGGCGGGGTCACCAATTTTTGAGGTTTCTCCTATCATCTTTCTTGTAAAGTAATCTAGTCACGCTTCCTTGCATTGAATCACTGAAAGAATTATTTTCCAAACTAAATAGGGCCAAATAATCCCAGAATTTAGCGTAAAATTCTTGAGGTAATCCGTCGGAACCGGGGGGTTTCCCTGAAGAAAGTCCACGTATTGCGTGGGTAATTTTAGCCAAAGATAAAACTGATTCTTCGCAGGATAAAATTTCGCTCTCACTTAATCTGTTTTCAAGTTTGTTCAAAAATTCGGTTTGGACTGTTAAATTAACAGGTTCTTGCGAGTACAAATTACGGTAAAAATCGAAATGAGCCGGAGTCTTGTGAAAAGACTTTAACACCGGCGGAGTTAAAAATAGAATGAACAGTATTTTTCTGAGCCGTGTTGCTTTGAGCGTAAAAAAAGAATTTGGTAGGTTTTTCACCTTCTTCAAGCCATTCGACTCTACTACGAATTTGGTTTCCTCTCATTTGGGATAAATTTACTGCTCGAATTTTTCTTTCAAGCGTTTCTATGGTGGTTTTCGCTGAGTTATCTCCTTCAATAAGAGCCCGTTTTGCTTCGATCAAAGAAATTATAGTTGCGTGGCCTTATCGCGATTAATATGCGTTGTTTACTTCCACCAAAATCTATAGCAATTAATGTTATAGATTCTTTAAGGAAATCCCACTAAGCTTGAATGGAATTAAATGCTTTCCGGTACAATACATGTTTCTTAATAATTTCTGAGATCATATCGTAAATATTAAATTCTAAATTTAGCCTCAAAAGTCCTGGTCCACGGGAAAATGGATTATGCAAATTGCGGCTAAATCAACAGAATCATGATCGGAAAAAACACAAGGCAAAATTTCGCATTTTAGAAGGGAATCATACAAGTCCTGAGCAATAAAAAAATTATCCAAATGTGTACCAATAGTTTTATCCGCATTAAACCATGTGTATTGTATTTTTCAGTCGGCCGTTTTTTTTTTTTGCGCCATTATGAACACTTGTGCAGATCTTTCAAATCTGTGGAAATTGTAAGATTTCCTCCAAACTTATCAGAAACGTTTTCAATGCAGTTAAAATCGCCAGCAATAATTTTAAAAGAGTTCTGAAAAAATATTCATGAATTGTATCATAACAGCATTTACGTTCACTTGGATTCGTGGGTGCATAAGTATTAACCAAATTAATTTTTGTGTCGTCGAGTTCAGTTAAACACTAACAATTCTACCAAAATAATCTTTTTTTCCATTGTAAACATTTGAAATCAGTATTTTCAGCTACAAGAATGGCAACGCCGCCTTGTTTACCAAGAGCGGGCGACCAGAAACTTTTACCGCGCCATTAGCTGTCAGAGAATTTATCGCATTTTGACTTGTCGCTAAAGTTTATTGTAAACAAATAAAATCAGAACGGGAATTTTTCGCAAAATCAAAAACAGAGCGTTGTTTGGCTTCATTGCCAAAACCACGGATATTCAAAGATGTAAATTTAGCTCTGAATGTAAAACTTGGAGAAAATTCTTCTGGTAAAATTACATAAGCTTAAGCTTAACTAAGCAATTTTTGCAAATCACATTTAGACAGTTAAACTTAAGCTTACTTGCTTTTCTGTTCATGTTTGTTTGTCCGATATCCAGTGTTTTTCCTCTTCGGCAAAGATTGTTCGCCGTCATATTCAGAACGTTCGCGAGTTTTAGGGTCCGTTTTCTTTGCTTCAGGAATTGGCGTATCTTGTTTGTCTTTCTCCGTGATTTTTCCAGTGACAAGGACGGGTTGTGTTGGTTTTGGCGCGGACGCAAGCTTTTGCGAACTGCCCTCCCCTGTTTGTAGCCGCGGGAAGCGCGCGAAAATCAAAGCCTCGTTCCCAGTTCCTCTCTCTTCATATATGTAATCTTCGATGATGACGTAACGGGTGGACGGACGTGCACACGGACCGACGCGCCCGCGAAACATTCCGCTAGCCATGACCATGAAAAATGACGAGCATGGGTTCTGAGTATGGTGCTCCGCGCGGGCCTTCGGCCCGCAGAGCTCCGCTATAAAGTTCCTCGAAGCAATATTTTATCCCTGAAAGCTCTTCTTTTTCCACTAAAGCGGCTTCTGAGTATCCCTTAATTAGTATCCCTGTCTTTAGTAGCTAACCGCAAAAAGTTCAGGGAAATAACGACTTTAATTTAAACAATTTTCTCCGCTTAGCAGACACAGCAAAACAGTGTCTAGTTCCCAGCTGACGTGACATTCGGCCGTGTAACCGCGCGAAAAACAAAGCCTCGCTTTGGTTTCAAAATTGCTAAGATCCCGGATGTTGTGTGGTGTCATACGCGTATGTTTTGTGGCGTCATATGCGCATGTTTTGCGACGTCATACACGCTCGCGAGTTAGCCCTGCCCAACGCGTACGGCGGGCACACAACGCGCCCGCGAAACATTCTGCTAGCCATGACCATGAAAAATGACGGGCAGGTTCTATGAGTTCTAGGTTCTATGAGTATGGGGCTACGCAGCAGGCCTTTGGCCCGCGAAAGCCCCGCTAAGAATCGTTTAGCACATATGTCAGAGAGACAGTAATTTTCCTTTTTTTTCTTCGCGGTTTTCCCAAACTTATCAACCCGGCTTTATTGCGTTCAGAAACGGCAGTAGATGTCTGAGATGTCGCTGACTCTCGGCCGTCTGGTATATTACATGTGGTTTGCCTATTAGCATCCGTGCTATCCAAAATTTCATTAAGGGCCTGTAATATTGCATATAAATTGAAGAAATAAAAATTATTTTCCTTTAATCTTAAAATCAATTCAAATAAACGGCGAGTTTATTGTCTGCATGTGCAAGTTACACTCATTTATTGTTGTTGTTAACTTCATATATTTGTATTTGTAATGCGACTTACCTTTTCATGGCTCGCTTTACGTTTTTGGTTTTCACTGGCAGGCCTTTGGCTTGAGCTCTTCTTGTGTGGAAATAGAGTGGGAATGGCATTATCCTTTAAGTGGCGTTTTCTGCATTTGCCAGTCGCAAGCATCGCTCGGTGGTCATTTTTGAAACACAATGGTTCAAAATGAGCCGAACAGATGTGACAGTTTTCCAATGGCAGCATATTCTCTTGCTTAATCTGGGCCAGCCATTGACTAAGTCAATGGAAATCGATGGAAACTTATTCCGTTTTTGGAATCTGTGCGAGCATTCTACAGCAACGCACTGAACCATTTTTTTATCTTACAATAACTGTACAGACGGATGAAACGATGAAACTGACGCCATCAGTGAAAGTTTTTCCAAACTTTGCAGCGCTGCGTTTTTTGTGGCGAGAATTCTTTCACAAATCCAGAATTATTCAATGAGAAAACAGTCCAAAATAGATGAGATGAACCTCAAGAAGCTAAAACACAACCTTAAATCGGAAAGATGAAGATGTTTGTTGAGAATCCAGACCTGAAAATTGGCGGTGAGCAGGATTATAGTGCTGTCGCTGAAATAAGCTTTACCGGAGGTGAACTGAACCGTGTTTCAACGGATTATTTGAGAACAATTTTAACTGGAATAAAGGTTAGTTTCAAAATTCCAATTTTTCTGTTTCTGACTTACTCTACTCAAACTTTTAATTTACGAGGCCGTGTTTCTCCGAATTATGGCGATGAAATTCTGGTTTTGTGGCGATCACATCTTCCATCTTCCTTCGTTTCAACATCAGTTTTTGGCGTTTTGTTATTGTAAAAAACAAATTGACGTCAGTTTTTTATGCAACTGTCCTCTTATTGATGATAAATTTCGTCATATTATTGTCAAAGTGCTGTGGATCCACGAGCCGCAGGCGGACAGTTGATACCCACACAACAGCACCCCAGGTGGCTAGTGGACTAACTTGGTGTCCGTCTATTAATTATTAACTACAAATTCTAATTTTAAAACTTCACAAAATCTACAATATTTGTTATTTCTCTAAATTTTACAAGTCCTTTGAGAAAAACTATTTCCTCCCAAAAATCACCCAAAAATTTACAAAACATCCCCTAACATAGATTCATGAGATGGGCAAAGAGTTAATCGATTGCTTGAAACGTGAACAAGATATTTCTATTCATAAAAGCATGTTAAGTGGCGCGAAAATGGCATTCACGTTAAGTCCCGTCTTAAGCGAACACCCTCTATTAAGCGGACACCTGCAAGGGTCCCGAGGGTTTCACTGTATAAAGGCAATCATGCGATTTTATCGTATCGATTAAGAATGATATGGCATTCGAACACACTGACGCCGCATTCCGTTAGCTGATTTCAAGGCCTGAACTGGCTGGGAACTGGCGACGAAGTATGGTCTTAAATCAGGAGGCACTGAGGAAGAAAAGTAAAACAACCTGTCATAACAACTCAAACAGTGGCAACTAAAGCTGCCGAGTCTGCTCGTTGAACAAAAAGCCAGCAAATTAAACGGTATGGTTGCTTTTGTTGTCTTCTCGTTTAAGCTTCAAGTCACGAAACTTAACACGGTGGTGTTCATCACGAGTCCGCCAGCCAAAGAACATAGTGTTGTTAAACCATACAGATGGTACGCAAAAGGCTTTGCAGATAATGGTCTCCCAAATGCTTTTCTTCCCACAACTCATGGATTTCATCCTCGCACTGTGACTTAACTTGACTTAATTCCTAAATCTCCTCTGGGAGAATAGGGCCATTGACTTGTCTCCTCCAACCTGCTCTGTCTCTTGCAGCGATAATAGCTTCGTTCCAGGTGATGAAACTCATCTTCTTCTTCTCTCTTTCTACAGTTCTTCTCCATGTCTCCTTCGGCCGCCCTCTGTTCCTCTTTCCCTCTGGTGTCCAGGTTAGGGCAATGCGTGGATTCTGTTGGTTGTTCATACGTAACACATGCCCTATCCAGCGCCACCTCCGTCTCCTGATCTGTTCGCTGATGGCAACGGTTCTGGCTCGTCGCCTGACTTCCTCATTTGACACCTTCATTGGCCAGTATATCTTTAACAACCTCCGTAGACACTTGTGTAGAAATGTGTCCAGTTTTGTTTCATCCCTCTTTGTCATTCTCCAGGTTTCGCATCCATAGAGTAACACTGCTATGTGTTACGTATGAACAACTCTGCTCCTAATCCTGATCTTGGTGTTTTTGCTCAGTTGGCCACTCCTCCAGATTTTGGCTAGTTTGTTAAATGCTCCTGTAGCTTTCCCTATTCGCTTTTTTATGTCGTCCTCGGCCCCTCCATGCGTTGTTATTCTTGCTCCCAGATAGTCAAAGCTGTCCACGTCCTCTACTTCCTGCCTATCTATTACAACTGCGTTGTTGTTTTTTGCGTTGATCCTCATCAATTTGGTTTTCTTGGTGCTAATTTTTAAGCCTGTTCCCTTCCCATTTCTATTCAGGCGGTCAATCTTCGTCTGAATCTGCGTGAATGTACTTGAGATGAGAGCCAAGTCGTCTGCAAAATCTAAGTCCTCCAGCATGGTTGTCATCTTCCACCTAATGCCTGTCCTTGTGCCTTCGACTGACCTCCTCATCACCCAGTCAACCACCAAGAGAAACAGGAACCCTGACATATTGCATCCCTGCTTAACACCCGACTTCACCTCAAACCAATCAGATCTTCCATCACCATCCACCGCAGCACATGTGCAGTTAGTGTACATAACTTGCACCATTCTCACAATCTTTGTCGGTATTCCATAGCACTTCATGATCTTCCAAAGAGTGTCTCTGTGTATGCTGTCGAAGGCCTTCTCGTAGTCCACAAAACAAAGGTACAGGCTGGAGTTCCATTCGACTACTTGCTCGATGATATTCCTAAGTATGAAGATCTGCTCAGTCGTGTTCCTTCCCTTTCTAAAGCCAGCTTGTTCACTTCTCAACTCAGCATCTGCTCCAGTAACAATCCTCTTAATCAGAACTCTCCCCAGCACCTTGGCTACAATGGACATGAGGGTGATACCTCTCCAGTTCCCACAACTCGTCAGATCTCCTTTCTTGGGGAGTTTAATGATGAGCCCTCTGGACCAGTCCTCTGGAACACTTTCCTCCTCCCATATTTTGTTGAATAACTCATGCAGGACGTTAACTGTGGTGTCAGTGTCAACCCTCAGAAGGTCTGCCGTGATGCTATCAATACCTGGTGCTCTTCCAATTTTCATGTCCCTCAATGCGCTCCTGATCTCCTCCCTTGTTATCTCTCCTATGTCGATGCTGTTATTCACCACATCTGTCTCCTCCACCTCAGTAACGACTTCAGGGACTGGCCTGTTCAAGACTTCCATGAAATGTTCTTGCCATCTCGCTTTAACCTCGCCGTCTTTGGTCAATAGCTTTCCTTCCTTGTTCTTCACCATTCCTGCCTTTCTTGGCCCTTCGTTACATAACCTCCTAGTTGCTTCATATACTCCTTTCATTTGGCCCTGGCTTGCAGCATCCTCTCCTTCTTGTGCGACACCGTTTATCCAGTTTCTTTTGTCTTTCCTGAGGCTCCTCTTTACCTCCTTGTCCTTTTCTCTGTAGTCGTTTCGTGCTTTGGTCTTCAGCCTCTCTGATCGTGCATCTCCTATCTTCTTTTTCAGTTTCCTTCTCTCCTCGATCTTTCTCCAGCTTTCCGTGCTAATCCAGCTCTTACACTTCTTCCTGCGCCCCAGTACTTTCAGTGCTGTTTCAGTATAGGCAGTTTTGATCTTCTGCCACGTGTGGTCTATGCTGCTGCTTTGGTCAGGCTGTTCACTATTGTGTTGGTCATCTGCACTCATGTCGTTCTGATCTTGTGTCTGGAGGATGTTGAATCTATTCCTCAGCTCGAGTTGGAACTGTTGTCTAATTACAGGCTCTCTCAACTTGCTCTCCTCAAACCTGGTGGTCCTCTCCTGTTTCTTGCCTGTACTACTTAGTCTGAGCTTGACCTTAGTTATGACAAGGTTGTGGTCGCTTCCTACATCAGCTCCTCTGTGCACTCTTGTGTCTTGCACTGACTTCTTAAATTGGGACCTGATTGCCACATGATCGATCTGGTTCCGGTACTGACCATCTGGGGAGGTCCATGTATACTTATGCACATCCTTGTGAGGAAACATGGTTGATGTTATAGCGAGGTTGTTAAATGCACAGAAGGACACAAAGCGGTCACCATTGTCATTTCTCTCGCAAATTAGACCATGCTTCCCAACGGTGCCGCTTTCACCCTCCTGTCTTGCTCCCACTTTGGCGTTCCAGTCCCCCATCACCAAAAGCATGTCATGCCTGGGAGCTGCATCCAATACCTTCTGTAGTTGATCGTAGAAGGTCTCCTTTGCCTCATCTTCCGCTTCATTGGTTGGAGCGTACACTTGAACTATGGTTGTCTTTATGTATTTAGAGTGGAATCTGGCTGTTATGATCCGATCGTATCCAACTCTCCAGACATCTGCTTGCATACCTGGTCATCACGATGGCTACTCCACTTTGGTGAACATCGTCATCTCTATCTGAGTACAGGATAGTCTCTCCAGTTTGAGTTCTCAGCCTGCCAAATCCAGACCATCTGCACTCGCTTATTCCCAGTATACTGATCCTATAGCGTTGCATCTCCGATGTTACTTGAGCTGTTTTGCCAATGCTATACATCGTCCGCACATTCCAACATCCGATCCTATGTATAACTTTGGGATTAGCCAACGACTCATTCAGTCCACGAGCTTCCTTGCAGATTTTGCCCGTGTCCGTCATACTGCCACAATCCCATGTAATGTAGTTATCTGCTGGAGTTTGGCATGTCGTTGTGCTAGATCCATTGTAGGTTTTCGTTAACAAATCTCTGGTTTCCGTAATAAATAAGTTTTTTTACAGGGAAGGGTTATTGGCCCTTCGCCCAACCCCCAACCTGGAGGACCAGGTGCTGCAGTTCGTCTGACCTTTCGCCTGAAACCTGCCCAGCAAGGTTGAACCTACCAGGGACTTTAGTCCCAGCTGATATAGCTTCCAGGGTCACTAAGGTACGCAAACCTCCCCACCACGTTAAGGTGCAGCACTTAGGGAGGTCCTCGCACTGTCCAACTGCTTTATTTGGTCTTTGACCCGGCTTTGCCTGCGCGACATCCTGTCTTCTCAATTTTGGAAGACAAAGCTTCTCTGTCCGTGGAAAATTGTATGTCTGTAAGTTCCTTGCCCACGTAAAAAACGGTCAATGCTTCTGAACAGTGAAGTTAGCGTGTCAGGCTAAAGCTCGTCTCCGTTGTGTTTACATATTTTTAAAATAAAGTGAGCTAAAATCCTGTCCAGTTCTTGTGGTTGTATGTCGTCCACTCGTCTAGTTTCATTTACAGACTTGGCCATTTGCAAAACACGTTGTCACTTGTTGTCTTTTTGGTTGTGTTTTTAGGGGCGTAGCTAGGGGGTCCTGGGGGTGCCCGTGAGCCCCCCTTTGTGAGATGTCGACATGAACGTTGATGTCGACATGACGATCTGGTAAGTACCCTGGGTGTGACACAGTGTGACCACCAACTCATTTTTTCTTACAGTATAGTGTTTTTAATGCAGTCCATGTTTTACCTAAATATTACTAGTATACACTTGCAGTTGGTTGATAATCTCTCAACCAATTTTCTTGTACATATACACATTTATACAAATTTGTTGCAAAAGGTTTTATTTCAGTTCCTTCTAAGATGGAGCCTTGTCTTAAAGCAGCTGTCACGAGGATTGCGCTGATTTGTGGTCTTTGATAATAAAAGACAGTGAATTCTTAAAAGGGAGAAAGAACCGCGGTAATTTTTTTTAACGAATTTTCAAAGATATGGAGGAAGAACTTGAAAAATTTAGCTTAAAGTTTTCAAGTTACAATCCATTTACATCCTGGCTATCCGCTGTTAACAAACATTAATTGTTTCAGAGCACTGATATAGTCATTGTTAACCAAACTAGACCATTATTTTTAGATTTCCTTTGATACAAATATGGATTTTCACAGTGATAATGTTAAACAAAAACTGGAGTTGGTTCCAGCCATCTTTAGTCATCTGCTTTGTAAAGTCTTCGTGCACTACATGGGCGAGGGAAGTAAGCTGACATGAGAGGCGGCTCAGGTTGAGGCTTTTGAGAATTAGCATCATTTCCAGTGGGTTGGAAGTACTTAGCGTCAAGCATCGGTTCACTGCTGCTTGCGATGCTGCTGCTTCCAGTCAGGGTGAGGGGACGGCTGAGAGGGGTGACACCACCTGTTGACTGGGCTCCTGGTGGCAGATAAGGGGTTGACTGCCCTACTGGATGAGGCAGTATCCCTGGACGGAGTCCTGTTTTTTTGTACGTTACCTGTTGAATGATGATACGTTAACATCAATGCTCTTAGTTTGTAATGGCGCTCAAGACTGTGCTGTGAGAGTTAAAGGGAGCCAACTATAAAATTTAGGGTGCCCAGCAGTTAAGCTATGTGCAAGAACTCAAGTCAGTTGCCAATGGCTTCTGGGCTCTGCTAGAGCACAGCCGTAGTGCTACAGTAAAACTCTCAGAAGCGACAAACCGAACTGCAGTAAATATGACCTAGAGAACTTGTTCGCTCAAATCTAGTGATTTGACTGGGAAAAAAGAAAAGAGAATAAAATCGGTACAATTAACAATCTTACTGGTAGTGGTTAGCCTGTGGAGTGGTGTAGTGGTTAGCCTGTGCAGTGGTGTAGTGGTTAGCCTGTGTGGTGGTGTAGTGGTTAGCCTGTGTGGTGATGTAGTGGTTAGCACATTGGACTTCAGATCTGAAGGTCTGTGGTTCGAGGCCTGGTCTCTACATGCCATCCTGTTGTTTCCTTAGACAAGAAACTTTGCTCAACATTGTCTCTCTCCACCCAGGTGTATAAATGAGTACTGGCGACAAAATGTTGGGGTTAACCTTGTGATGGACTAGCATCCCATCCAGGAGGAGTAGCAATATTCCTAGTTTCTCCATGCTACAGAAACCAGATTTAGATCCGGCTGTGTGGACCACCTTTGGCTCGTGTGCGACTTCGCCTTTTATCATATTCTGCAGGGCTCAAACAACACAAGCAGAGCAGAGTATACCTTGTTATATGGAGCCAGAGGAGGTCTTCGATGTGCTACGGTTTTTGTGTGCATTTCAAAAGGCCCTGGTCGTTGCTGTGACATCATCTGGTCATTCATTTGCTTGTTCAGCCAGTTGATGACTGCAATATAAATACACAAACAACTGATAACTGTTAAGTCAAACATACAATAATCAAGTCAGTCTCCAGTGACTGTAGACCTTAAAAATACTGTTGTCCATGACTGATGTTTGATGAACCCAGAAGTATCAGTAGTTTGTCTAGTATGGTTATCCCGGCGTGTAGTCTTTAGTTAAAAAGAATATCAATGAGAGATGTTTTAAGCTAAGAGTATATTCAATAGTTTGTCCAGAGTAATCTTCCTAGTGATGCTAGTCATTACATCTGTAACCCTTTCACTCTCAGAATCAATTATGGAGACATAGTGTAGTTCTAACTTTTGAGTCTGTTGATGAAATCCTATGATGTGACCATTCAAATGAAACCTCTTGAGCAGTACTTTTGCGTGGTACCATTTGTTTTAACTTTCGAGTCTGTTGATGAAATCCTATGGTGTGACCATTCAAATGAAACCTCTTCAGCAGTACGTTTGCATGGTACCATTTGTTCTAACTTGTGTGTCTGTTGATGAAATCCTATGGTGTGACCATTCAAATGAAACCTCGTCGTCTCGTCTTTTGCATGGTACCATTTGTTTTTCAATATTTTACAAAATTAAATTTGTAATTTTTAGCCGAGCACTTGCCAGGCCGAAGGCCTGGCTCCGCAGCTCCATACTCATAGAACCGACGCCCATCATTTTTCATGGTCATGGCTAGCGGAATGTTTCGCGGGCGCGCGTGTGCCCGCCCTCCGCCGTCGCGCAGGACTAGCTCGCAGGCGCGTATGACATCGCAAAACATGCACGTACGACGTCATGTTGAGACCAAAGCGAGGCTTTGTTTTTCGAGTGGTTACATGGCCGAATGTCACATCAGCTAGAAAAACACTTTGATGTTTTGCTGTGAATTTACTAAGCGGACAAAACCGTTTAAATTAAAGGCGTTATTTCCCTGAATATTTCACGGTTTGCTACTCAAGAAAAGGATACTAATTAAGGGATACTCAGAAGCCGCTTTAGTGGAAAAAGACGAGCTTTCAGGGATATATATTTTATCAGTGCGGGAGATGTTTGTTTTCTACGAATTTCAGAACCAGAAGCGATTTTATGTAAACAAAACAAGACTGATTTTATAGTACAGTTCTATCTTCACTCGCATCGCCTTATGCAAATATGTTTGCGTATTTTTGCAATTTGTGATTTTCAAATCAGTTTCTCGGCAATTTTTGACAAACAAAAACTGTATTTTATTCGGAAACTAGTGGTACTAGTTATTCTAGACAGAGAAAAGTTGTTTTTGTGAACTTTTGTACGGTCTATAAAAATGTACTGTGCAGACGGTCGCGTAATACTGTTTTTGAGAATTGCTAAAATTGAAAATAGCCCGTTCGTCAATCTTAATTCTTGTGCTTTCAACCTTTCACCTTAGTTAAGTTTCACCTTAGTTAAGCTTGTTCAAAGTGCGACGCTGTTAGGCATGGGCTATCTATATATATTATTGAATTTTGATATTTGGCACTCTTGGGTGTTAAAGAGTTTGTTAATGTTCAGAGGCATACCCTGGGGAGGGTACCAGGGGTTCCGGACCCCCCCCTTTTCTTGGTGGATAAATGAGATAAATGAGAATCGAGAATTGAGTTCCGGAACCCCCCTTGTTGAGTACTAATAAATTGAGTAAGGAGTAGACCATGTGAAAACGAAAGTTGGTGCTATTTTTCGTAGTTGACACCACTAAAATAAACCAACATTAAATTTCAACTTTGAAGATACTGAAAAGGGTAATGGTAAAAATAAAATAATGGTGATCGTAAATGGTACAGAGGATAGAAATCCTTTTAATAATATAATTTATATAGATAGGCTTAGCCTAACAGCGGAGCTCTCTGAACAGAAACGATGATGATAAGCTTAACTAGGTGAAAGGTCGGAAGCACAAGAATAATTAGAATTAAGATTGACGACCAGGCTATTTTTCAATTTTAGCAATTCTCAAAAACAGTAAGCTTATTACGCGACCGTCTGCACAGTGCATTTAGACTGCACAAATTCCACAAAAGCTCACTGTTTCTGAAATGTGAAACCTCTCTTGAGTAGCAAACCGCGAAAAAAAGCAGGGGAAAACGATTTTGCAAACCGTTTTCTCCGCTAAACACAACAAAAGTGTTTTTTTTTTCCTTTTAAAATGTTTTATTCATCAATAACAAATCCCTAAAGTTTACAATATTATCCTGAGAGGCTAGTCATTTCCGGTTACAAGGCATCCTGCGTTATAAAGCTAGTCATTTCCGGTTACAATAACACAAGGTCAGTTCCGGTTTACATGAGTCACTTGAAAGTCTATAGTCCATAAGGGATTATTTATAAAGTTCATTTCCGGTCGTTTGGTCCACTTGAAAGTCCTTTCTGGTTTGCACATGATTACTTTAGTCATTTCTGGTATTGAATGATGAGTTGCCAGTAGCTAAATTATTTATAGAGTCACAAGCTTTGACTGTTGTATTTCACAAATATTCGGATGACACCACAAAGCAGAAAATTTCTATTTGGTCATTCGGGAGAAATCAATTTGCCTGGGGGGAGGGGGTACTCCCATATATGAGCTATATAGGTATGTGCCGCTGTCAAGGGTATGGTTTTTCAAGCAGTTTAGTCTGGGATAGGGTATAGTAATCCGAAATTTTTGGTCTAGAATAGGGTATCATTTTCCACAAAACTGATCAGTTGCATGAAGAATTTAGTCTAGACGAGGTTTACTGGCAAATGGAAAAAATCAGTAAGGTGTGCTGTACGACATTTTTACTAACCCCTGGTATCTTAGACTGTGATAGTGAACAAGTTTCTGCAAAATAGTGAGTCTAGAAAAGGTCTAGGATAGGGTAGGATTTTTCGGTGTTTATTCTAGAATAGGGTTGCAAAATGCAGCTAAAATGGTCTAGTATAGGTCATTAAGGGTCTCAGAGTCCCAGCCCCCCCCCCCCCCCGGGGCAATTTGCAACTGTGTTGTGATGTCATTCCTTATGTCCCTTACAGTGTCCCAAGAGTTCTCAGTGCCATTGTGAACAGTTGCTTTATTTCGAAAAACCCATATACCATAAAGTATGGTCTTAATGAAAAAGAAAATAGTCTTAACATTAACTAAAAACCTAGTAATGAGTAGTGCCGATAGGGTGGGAGTGAAAACACCCCACAACCTTTCACAGGTTCAAATTTTAATCTAGCTTGGAAAGGCGTGGTAAGGAGGCCATAAGGAGTGTCCGGACATGAGCACCAAGCTCCTAACCTCATGGCTTCTGTACTCTTTGCCACGTTTAATTTAGTCCCTGTACCTGTCTCGTATTTGTGAAGTATAAAGGTAAACAATTTGTCTAAAGAAAAAAATGTCCTTTACAAAACATGTGGAGTCATCCGCTTATTGGCGAATTTTAAAACGCTTTCCTCAGGCTTCTGGAATGAGAAAACCTTCAATAGTATCATCCTTTCTAATACTGGTCGCCAAAACTTCTGCGAATAAAATGTACAAAAGTTGAGACCGGGGATCTCCCTGCCTCACCCCCCACTAGAGTGGAATTTCTTTGGTCAAAAACACATTAACTATAATTTTCATATTTGCTTGACAGTATAATGTAGAAATCCACCGCTGGAAATTAGGGCCAAATCCAAAACGACTTAAAACATTGGTAAAAAGTTTTCCAATGTTTTTCTACCATGTCAATTGCCAAAGGCTTTCTCTTGATCAATATTCAGCAAGATACCAGTTTCATTGGTAATATTTATATAATTTAGAGTGTCACGCAAGAGAAATAAATTCTCAAAAATCGTCCTACCTGGGACGGAACAAGTTTGATCTTCTTGAAATAATCGAGGGTAACAATTTTGAAAGTCTGTTTGTAAGAGCTTTTGAACAAATTTTGTAATCAACATTGAGTAGCGAAATGGCGGGGTCACCATTGTTTGAGGTTTTTCTTATCATCTTTCTTGTAAAGTAATCTAGTCACGCTTCCTTGCATTGAATCACTGAGAGAATTATTTTCCAAACTAAATTTATAATTTCGAACAGAATAGGGTCTAAAAGATCCCAGAATTTAGCAAAAAATTCTTGAGGTAATCCGTCTGAACCGGGGGTTTTCCCTGAAGAAAGTCCACGCATTGCGTGGGTAATTTCAGCCAAAGATAGAAATCCTTCGCAGGATAAAATTTCGCTCTCACTTAATCTGTTTACAAGTTTGTTCAAAAATTCGGTTTGGACTGTTAAATTAACAGGTTCTTGCAAGTACAAATTACGGTAAAAATCGAAATGGGCCGGAATCTTGTGAAAAGACTTCAACACCGGCGGAGTTATAAATAGATTGAACAGTATTTTTCTGAGCACGTGAATTTGGTAGGTTTTTCACCTTCTTCAAGCCATTTGACTCTGCTACGAATTTGGCTTCCTCTCATTTGGGATAAATCAATGGCCCGAATTTCTCTTTCAAGCGTTTCTATGGTGGTTTTCTCTGAGCTATCTCCTTCAATAAGAGCCCGTTTAGCTTCAATCAAAGAATTTATAGTTGCGTGGCCTTTTAATATCGCGATTTAACTTCATATGCGTTGTTTACTTCGACCAAAATCTATAGCAACTAATTTTATAGATTCTTTAAGAAAATCCCACAAAGCTTGAATGGAAGTAAATGCTTTCCAGTACAATGTATGTTTCTTAATAATTTCTGAGATCATATCGCAAATATCAAATTCTAAATTTAGCCTCCAAAGTCCTGGTCCACGGGAAAATGCGTTATGCAAATTGCGGCTTAAATCAACAGAATCATGATCGGAAAAAACACAAGGCAAAATTTCACATTTTAAAAAGGAATCATACAAGTCCTGAGCAATAAAAAAATTATCCAAATGTGTACCGATAGTTTTATCCGCATTATTACCATGTGCATTGTATTTTTCAGTCGGCCGTGTTTTTTTGCGCCAGAGAACACTGTGCAGATCTTTCAAATCCATGGAAATTGTAGGATTTCCTCCAAGCTTATCAGAAACGTTTTCAATGCAGTTAAAATCGCCAGCAATAATTTTAAAAGAGTTCGGAAAAAATATTCATGAATTGTGTCATAAAAGTACGTTCACTTGGATTCGTGGGTGCATAAGTATAAAACCAAATTAATTTTCGTGTCGTCGAGTTCAGTTAAAACACTAACAATTCTACCAGAAGAATCTTTTTTCCATTGTAAACATTTGAAATCAGTATTTTCAGCGACAAGAATGGCAACGCCGCCTTGTTTACCAAGAGTGGGCGACCAGAAACTTTTACCGCGCCATTTCATTTAGCTGTCAGAGAATTTATCGCATTTTGTCTTGTCGCTAAAGGTTCTTGTAAACAAACAAAATCAGAACGGGAATTTTTTGCAAAATCAAAAACAGAGCGTTGTTTCGCTTCATTGCCAAAACCACGGATATTCAAAGTTGCAAATTTAGCTCTGAATGCAAAAACTTGGAGAAAATTCTTCTGGTAAAATTAACACATTTAACTTAAGGCTTAAGCTTAAGCTTATAAGTCTTATTATTAAACTAAACAATTTTTGGAAATCACATTTAGACGTTACTTGCTTTTCTGCTTATGTTTGTTTGTCCGATGTCCAGTGTTTCTCCTCTTCGGCAAAGGTTGTTCGCCGTCATATTCATAACGTGCGAGAGGTTTAGTGTCCGTTTTCTCCGCTCCTGTCGTACTGGATTCCGTAATAAAATCAAACATCTCCCCGCATTGAAAAATGTATGACGTTCCCCGAAGCAAGATTTTATCCCAGGAAGCTCTTCTTTTTCCACTAAAGCGGCTTCTGAGTATCTGAGTAGAAAACCGCGAAAAAATGCAGGAAAATAACGACTTTAATTTCAACCGTTTTCTCCGCTGAGTAAACACAGCAAACAATCAAAGTGTTTTCCCAGCTGACGTGACATTCGGCCGTGTAACCGCGCAAAAAACAAAGCCTCGCTTTGGTTTCTACATGACGTCGTACGCGCATGTTTTGCAACGTCATACGCACCCGCGAGCTAGTCCTGCGCGACAGGAGCGCGGTCCTGTGTGACGCGGTGTGACGCCGTGTGACGGCAGAGGCCGGGCACACGCGCGCCCGCAAAACATTCCGCTATCCATGACCATGAAAAATGAGGGCATAGGTTCTATGAGTATGGGGCTGCGCAGCCAGGCCTTCGGCCTGGCAAGTGCTCCGCTATTAGGACTATATCCTTCACTTTTCTGCTCACCATTTTCGTTGGTTTTCAACAACTGTTTGTTTTCCTCTAACTTTGCCGTAGCTGTCGCAAGTGACTTGCTTAGCTTCTTAACCTAGGTTTGCAAACAAAATCAATATTATTGTAGTTAAAATAACTAATAAAAGAAGGGAGCGGCTTGGTTTGATACCAATTTTTCTGCCATTTAACTCCCTCTTATGTTTGTAACAGCTTACAAACAAGACCTAATCTTGTCATAATTATTTTACTATACAGTTAAATCACTATTTTATCATTTCGGGCTAAACTTTGTAAGGTTTTGTAGTTTTTCCCTTCGCGGATTGTGGAATTTTGTAATTTCTTTCCTGCTGCCGGTAACGGGAAGCTTTAGCAGCCATGAAGTCAACTGAACCCCAAGGAAAACGTCATTGAAAAAAAGAATTTACGCTCTTTTAAACTACATACATACTTTCTTGTTTAATTTGTCTAATGTGACTGAATTGTCCAGGAGCTGAATTCGCCAAGATGGCCTTGAAGTTCACATAAAGAAAGGAAAATTAACCGCGTGTTCACATTCTCCACTAAACCAATAATTTGATCATTTGACGTTGTTGTTTTGCAGGGAACGGATTGAGAATAGAGCAAAATATTACAGTTGTACCTCTTCCTCTTTATTCTTCACGGCAGTTTGTAAGCTGGCATTTTCTTGTTGACACTTTTCAAGCGCTGTTTCCTAAACCACAAACAAGATTGTAGATGTGTTAGCCATATACGAAAACTTGGAACAGTTGGCATGCTCTCGAGCTGTCAAATGTTTTAAAATGTCCATCTACTTGCACGCAAATTTAAGCTTGATGTAAGGAACGCTTTGAATTATGAAGTCATCACAAATTGG
The DNA here is from genome assembly GCA_022457155.1 of Cladopsammia gracilis. Lineage (NCBI taxonomy): Eukaryota > Metazoa > Cnidaria > Anthozoa > Scleractinia > Dendrophylliidae > Cladopsammia > Cladopsammia gracilis. The sequence continues at coordinate 148,578 of JAJGOT010000543.1, forward strand.
ATTTTTAGAAGAAAGTTTTCAACTTGTCTATTCACTTGGGTTTCCTTAATTATTAACCCTTGGTCGTACAGGGGGGGTTGCCCCCCCCCCCTAAGGTTTTTCTCCCATATTTTCAAGACCATTTAATATTAGCACATGCCATTTTCAGTAGCAGTCGTTTATCCTTGAGACACATTTTGGTAAAGTTTGGCGACAACCGGTTGCTATGGTAACGAGATACGACGTCAGAAGTAACATGGTCAAGCCTTAACTGCAGTCAAACGAGAGAAATTTGCAAAATTTGAGCAAAGTACTTAAAAGTTTAATATATTGCCAATACACTATCAATTTACCAAACGTTTTCAAAGTTTAGCAAAAAAGTTCTAAGCATTTAAAAACTGTGAACTGCAGAATTGTTGGCGCCATTTGCCAACATAATTTTGATCAGGCGTAAAGAGTTTTGGTCAGTTTTCAATAGAAAAAAGCTCATAATTTTGAGAAAAATTGAATGATAGTAACGTCAACTAATTTTTTTTATACATCCTTGCACATATTCATTTAATCTCAAATAAGATCCCACTAAATAAAACGGTGGAGGTCAAGCCATTTTTGAATAAAAATGTGTTTTTTACCTTTTTTCAGTGAAAAAAAAACATAAAATGCTACCAAAAGCATCAAAATGTTTAATTGTATGTTATTTTGCAACTCTAGGAAACAATATTTGCAATTTCCGCATTTTTCCAAAAAGTTTGAATTTTTAGTAAAATCCAAGATGGTAGCCATCTTGGTGGCCATTTCGGATGACATCACGGACCCCCAGCAGTGTCACAACCCATAATATTTACCTTATCTTGTAGAGCACATGGTGGGCTATCTATTAGATGTAAAATGTTACCGAAATATTGCAACATCGCAAAAACCCAAGGGGGGTTGCAACACCACCTCCCCCCTTGTACCACAGTGGGGGTGTAAGTTTGCGTGTACGTCCGAGGGTTAAGATGCAGCATCGTATAAAAGACATTCAAAATCTGACGTTTTGAGCATTGACAGATCCTCGAAATGTCAGGATTTACTTGTATTTATTTTAGTCTCACTTTGGCATAGCCTATCTAGCAATTGTTTCCTTTCATAGAGCATGGGAGATGCCTGAGGGCAAGGTGCAAAATTGGGTTCATGGAAGAATGGGCTTTGGGCAAAATGTGTGTGATCGGAAGCAGGCATTTCCTCTCCTTCCTCTCCCCTCCCTGCTCCATTTTTTTGGCTCCTGTTTGCGCCCCGTGCCTTTATGCGCCTCCCGCACTCTCAAAAAATGTTACCTTTTCCGAGAGAAGTTTTTCTTGTTTAGTAGTGACAACATTTTTCAGTTTCATCTGCAATACAATGAATAAAGGAACAGTGTACAAGTGTATTCAAATAAGAATAAGAATTGTAAAAATCTGCGGCAATGAGTAGAGAACAGAATACTACATATTTTTCTTCTAAAACCTCTTTTATAGAAAGATGAAATCAGTCTAACAATAATAAATAAATATTCAAGAATGAAAAGTTTTTACCTTTGATTTACTGGTTCGCAACTCGGACTGCAATCTATTGATTATTTCATTTCCCTGAAAAAAGAGAAACAAAAACAAGTGTGTTTTAACTGCATAAATGTGTGTGATTGTTATTAAACCAAAACCGAAGTAATCCACAAAAAGAAAAAAAATAGTAAACCAATCGCAACTCATAGCAAAATCATGTGACCAGTGCCAAGCGCGGGAAAATATGAGGCCGTTGCAAAGCGCGAGAAAATATGCGGCCAGTGCTCCATGTATGGGCGGGAAAAACTGAACAGGTGCCAGGCGGTGAAAATCATGTGTAAGCAAAGATTAGTCTGATTGGTTGAAAAGAAAAATAAACTGGTTTGAAAAAAATTGAACCAAAACTAAAATTGAAACACTATACCTTAATAACCTCGGCTGACATAGATTTTACTGTGGCTTCAAGCTTGTTAATCTGTTCTTGTCTTTCTTCCAGTGTCTTTTCTTGTTTCCTGCGCTGCTTGCTGGAGCTCTCCATTAGTTGATTGGTTGTTGTTATTACCTGAACAATAAAATATATAAAACAACTGTCAACTTTCTACATCCAGAACAAACAGTAAACAGAACAGAAAATGGCATTGACTTGGAAACATGATTCGTTCAAATAAACAAAGAGCGGTTCAGAGAAGGTAACTAAAAATAAGGGGAATTTTTGTTGCGCTCCTTGGGTTCCAGAATCTTCAAAAAAAAGTCGGACAACTATGAAGAGTTTAATTCCAAAAGATGTTTAGTCTAAAATACTGAAGTACCTTTCATTGACCTTTAAAAGGCTTTTTAATCTTTCTACTCAGTGAGTCTGTAAGTGTATGTATAAGTATTTCTGTACTGAACTCAGGTGATGTATACGTAGTCCTAACTGTCTAGTCTGGATCAAATCCTAAAGTGTGACCATTCAAATGAAACCTACTGAGCAGTACTTTGATGCGGTACTGTTTATCATGCTGTACAAGGTGGTTCTAACTTTTGAGTCTGTGGATGAAATCCTAAAGTGTCACAAGAAAATAATTGGACAGAGAGGGAGTCTCCCAGTAATGGGTTTGGGATATCTTAATTGCAAAAAAGTTATTTTTAATGACAATGCGGAAACATTTTCCGGTGAGCTGGTTGACTTCCGGAAGACTCGCTTTCTTGAATCAGCGTGTCAAAGCGAGGCGGGGTCAACAAATTTAAAAAATGGCGACCATCGCGGTGGTAATTTTGCATGTGAAAAAGAAAGTAAAATGGTCCTGTTTGAGCAAAGAACGTTATATAGTACCACAGCGGCTGGATACATAGATCTCCATCTGTCTTAAAACACAAACTGTTGCAACTGAAGCGGTAAAAAGGGGGCTGGACAATTCAACTTACCGGAGAGATGCCAATCAACCATCCACTCTATCTAATCTCTTGTAAACGTTGTTTCTAAAAGTTTGTAGTCGCTTTGCTCGATCAATGGCCAGCCCATCCAAACTTTTCAGACATGAAATAGTTGCATACTGTAGAATTCAAAGTTGTCATGTTTTCGGTAGCTGAAGGAGAGAAGGATGCTCTTCTGGGAAAATCACTTTTTAGGGATTTCAACATGGCAAGGAGTTAAAAATGCTAAAACTGGCTTGCATGCATGGATTTGTTTCCTATAAGCTTTTATACGTTTGGAAGGACTTTGTCAGGTGCAACTTCTTTCCATGGAAAATAAATATCCGTTCTGTTGAGGTCAGCTACCAAGAAACTCTATACTGACAGGTTAGGGGTTATTTAGAGCCAAAGTGTAAGTACAATGTCTGGAAAAGTGATTGAATTTTCTTTTTTCGATGGGCCGCGTCTTGTGTAGTTAGTTTTCATCTATACTGCATGGATTATTGACTTCGAAAAAATCCAGCAGACTTGTATTATTTTATTTTTAAAAAGGGAATAAATAAAACACACTTTTCTAGTGATGTCACCTTAATTAATTTATTGAACTTTGTGATAAAAGGCCACCATTTTTTTTAGTAAACTCGCATGCGGCATCGATCCTTTGTACAGCGGCTCAGTTTTAAAGATTGCTGAACACAGTATCACAACGTCAAAAACTTTAATGGTCTACTCTAGACTAATGGCAATTAATATTATTAATTTTGGTATTGAAACTTAAAGAATTTTAGCTAAGTTTCAATACTAAAATGCATTATATCCAAGGCCACGTTTTTTAATAAATGAAAACTACAGATGATGCCTTGTTTGCAAGCGCCGTCGTTTACACGCTTTCTATTTATCTTTTTTATATAAGCCTATAAAAAAAATGGATCGGACACCTTCATTCGCCTTGTCCAAGTTATGTTTAATAAAAATCAATTAGTTGTTTTTCTGAACGTTGCTTTGATGGATTATAATTGGTCACTGAGAATTTTAGGGACTTAAACAAACAACGCGCGGGTTTCAGCCAGCTGAACACAATTTTTAGCTTCACAAAAATGTTTGCTGGCTTTTCCTTGGATTTTTATTCCAAAACGATGCCTGTTTGTTTTCGCCATTGGAGTATCGTCTGAATTTCGGTTTAAAAAATAAAGTTTTTATTCATTTAACAACTGCTGGGGAAAAGTGGACCTGCAAAGTTCCTTCGAACTGAGTGACAAACTTCAGGAATATTTTCCGGTTACCTTAGCTGTGACCCGGGTTAAAAGACATCAAAGATATTACAAAATTCTGTTAGTATGAACCAGCAAATATGAAAGTAAAACTGTGGCCGTGGAGACATGCTGAGGCTACAAATTGAAGCCAAGATCTTCTTATGTTTGGCATGAAAATGACGAAGAAAAATAATTTCAGAAAGTCTGAAATGAATATTTTGGTTTACTCACGAAAATATCGATTTTGGATCTCCTTTCCCTTCTTAGATTACAACCAAACTTCAATGAAAAATAAGCCAGTGGTGTTAACCGTATTAATATATATATAGCATCACCCTCTGAACAAACTTAACTGAGATGGCTTTGAACTTAACTCAGGTAAAAGGTCGGAAGCACAAGAATTAAGATTGACGACCGGGCTATTTTTCAATTTTAGCAATTCTCAATATTACCCGACCGTCTGCACAGTACATTTAGACCGTACAAAAGTTCACAAAAACAACTTTTTCTCCGTCTAGAATAACTATTAAGACTATTTTCCGAATAAAATACAGTTGTTGCTTGTCAAAAAATGCCCGATAAAATGATTTGCAAAAATACACAAACTTATTTTTTTCTGAAGCATCTCAGCGGTCCGGAATCCTAAATCCTTGAATTTGATTGGCTAATGACGCGCGCTCCAGCGGTCCGGATTTTCCCATCCGGACCCCGCGTACGGACCGCTCCTAATTTTACAGAAAGATTTTGTCGTTTAAAGCTTAATATCATTGAATTTTCTCGTAAATTATGGACCCAGACGAAAGTTACCAAAGCGAAAGTGAATTTTCATTGGCCAGATAAAATATCTAACGACACAAACGAAGAAAACAATGAAGAAAACCAACAAAGTTTCACCATGGTTGACATCGACCCACAAACAAAGATCCGAAAACACGCTAAAGATCTTAACGCTTGAACGAGGTATCAAAAAGACTCGATGAAGAAAAAGAGCTGGATGAACTCAGTGGAAGGAGAAATCAGCCGTAAAATTAAAGGCTAATGTTATTCCTCGAAAAGGCGAGTGTACGTTTGGAATTTATGATTTGTTCATTTTATAGTTTGTTGGGCGTTTGTTGTTGTTCTTTACAAAGCGTCATTTGTGGCTTAAAAATTACTGTAATTAGACAATCTAGCGCTTTTTTACAAAGGTTTTAGCTCCATTTGATTTAAGTGTTCTTATTTTTCCGGTTTTGTTTTTTTTCCTGTGAATTTTCATTAAAAAGTCTTGCAATTTGTCATTCTGGTCGTACTAGTTTGTTGTCAATAATTTACACGCCATTTCGCGATCGGATTTTCCGTGATAATTCGTACTTTCACTACATTGCTCGGTTTGTATGCTTTTATTTCTCGGTTTTTACCCTCTTTTATCTAAATTCTACAAGTTTTCATTCAAGAAAATATGATTTTTACATTAGAATAGCTCAGTTTAAGCTTGCGCCCCGCTATAAATAACTTAAATTACGCCTTTCCACGGCTTCGCTGTATAGGCAAGAACGTTTCTCTATCCTCGCCGGGGATAAACACAAGAGCCATTTATTCTACCGAGAGGCTAAACTGGTAGAAATGAATTCACTTTGCAATTTAAGTTTTTTTGTTTATGAATGGAAAGTTGTAAAGATTACTGAGTTTGCGCGCGTTGTGTCAGTTTAGCTTTACGCGGTGCGTAAGAAACACTTCTTGGAGAGCTGTGCATGAATGATTTTCTCGGCGAATCGCAGAATTAAAGTAGGAAAAAAATAAATAAGTTATTTACCGGCCTAGGTCGGTCCGTATAGGAAAAAACTGTGCCCTCAGTCTTGAGTACGGCCCGAGGCCTACGGCCTCGGGCCGTACTCAAGACCTCAGGCACAGTTTTTTCCTATACGGACCTCCCGGCCGGTAAATAACATATATATATTTGCATAAGGCGACACGAATATAAAATCTAAGTCTTGTTTTGTTTACATAAAATCGCTTTTCAATCTATGTAATGAATGAAAAAACACAAAAATTGACAACGTAATCTTCTTTCGAAAAATTTTATTCAAATCTCCATTAGTTTTTCGTGCCTTCGATCAAATTCAAGAAATTAATACAATTCTACAAAACTAATGAGAACACAACTGCAAAAAGTCAATCACAGATTGATAGCAAGATAAATTCCTATCGAAAAATGTAATTTGTTTTACCTTTAAGTCCCTCTGGCGACTACTGCACTTGGAAATTCTTTAAATCTCCGCTTTGGTGCTTTGCATTGCTAAAAACGCATAGATTTTATCAATGAAAGCTCTTCTTTTTCCACTAAAGCGGCTTCTGAGTATCCCTTAATTAGTTCCTGTCTTGAGTAGCAAACTGCAAAAAAATGTTGGGTAATAACGACTTTAATTCTCCACTAAAAACAGCAAAACATCCTGCCACCAAGTGTTTACCGAGCTGACGGCTGTGTAGCCGCGCGAAAAAGAAAGCCTCAAAGATCCCGGATGTTGTGTGGCGTCATACGTGCATGTTTTGCAACGTCATATGCGTCCGCGAATTAGCCCTGCCCAACACTCGGACGGACACACATGTAAAGACGCCGCCCGTGAAACATTCCGCTGGCCATGACCATGAAAAATGACGAGCATGGGTTCTATGAGTATGGGCCTGCGTAGCCGGGCCTTCGGCCCGGTAAGTGCTCCGCTAATATATATAGATAGGCTTAGCCTAACAGCGGAGCTCTCTGAACAGAAACGATAATGATAAGCTTAACTTAGGTGAAAGGTCGGAAGCACAAGAAAACTTAAAATTAAGATTGACGACCAGACTATTTTTCAATTTTAGCAATTCTCAAAAACAGTAAGCGTATAATGCAACCGTCTGCACAGTACATTTAGACTGCACAAATTCCACAATAGCTCACAAAACAACATTTTCTCGGTCTATTCATTTGAAGGGTGTCACACCTAGCCTCGCTTTGACAGAGGCTACAGGTAAAAAAATTATAAATAATAATAAAAAATAATAATAATAAAAAAATAAAAAGGAATTTTTCATAGTAAAAAAGCAGTTTCTCGGTCTAGAATAACTAGTATGACTAATTTCCGAATAAAATACATCTGTTGAGTTTGGAAAATTACCCGAGAAACTGATTTGGAAATGATGAGTTGCCAGTAGCTCAATTATGAGAGTCACAAGCTTCACAAATATTTGGATGACACCACAAAGCAGAAAATTTCTGTTCGGTCATTCGGGAAAAATCAATTTGCAACTGTGTTGTGATGTCATTCCTTATGTTCCTTACAGTGGCCCGAGAGTTCTTGGTGCCATTGTGAAAAGTTGCCATATACCATAAGTATGGTCTTAATGAAAAAGCAAACTCGCATGTCATTCTCGTCGTAAGCACAAGTCCATAGGTAAAAGAAAAAACTAAAAACCTAGTATTGAGTAGTGCCGATAGGGTGGGAGTTAAAACACCCCACACCCTTCCACAGGTTCAAATTTTAATCTAATCCAAAATTCGCATTCTTGACACCCACGTCAGGCCATAACGATTGTCTGGATGTGAGCACCAAGTTCCTAACCTCATGGCATTTAATTTAGTCCCTGTACCTGTCTCGTATTTGTGAAGTGAGGTAAACAATTTGTCTAAAGAAAACATGTGGAGTAATCCGCATATTGGCGAAATTTAAAACGTTTTCCTCGGGCTTCTGGAAGGAGAAAACCTTCAATAGTATCATCCTTTCTTACACTGGTAGCCAAAACATCTGCGCATAAAATGTACAAAAGTGGAGACTGGGGATCTCCCTCCCTCACCCCCAACTCGAGTGGAATTTCTTTGGTCAAAGAACCATTAGCTATCATTTTCAAATTTGCTTGACAGTAAGTAGTATAGGGAGTGGGTGATCCGGCCCCAGCTCCAAAGGCCCGAGAAACCGCTTATTTTGACAACTCCCGAACGCCCGGGTTACCTGGCCCCCAGGGCTCATTGCATTCGCCCTGGGGGCCCCCGCTAACTCGGGCGTTCGGGAGTTGTCAAAATAAGCGGTTTCTCGGGCCTTTGGAGCTGGGGCCGGATGCACCCACTCCCTATACTACATAGTGATCAATTCTATACGACCCCACTTAACGATGCCTTTGCGTTACAGCCCCATTTCAAATAAGGGCTAGATTGCATGATTTAACGCATCCTGTGTGAACTGGGGGGTCTGCGTTGCCAATTGAAGAAATGTAAACCCCTTTGTATATACACCCCATGGATGCACTACTTCGCTTCGTTCGTAGAAATCAGGGTTGGCGTGACTGGCTTCACAGCTACAAAATGACTGTTCCTGTCGACTATCCAATACATGATCTCGATTTGTTCTATCAAGAGAACAAACCTGCTATAGTTCGAACTATAGTTAGAGAGATTACAGACCTCGGCCCAGTCAAAGTGAATTTTTCATTCTTAGTTCACTTTTCAAAGGAAGGAGCCGACGGGACACAAAGAATCACCCACTACTTTAGTCAAGAGAACCCTCTCATAATAACACACTTTTATCAAGCAGCAGTCAACGGGCAACTACAAGCTGTTATCAACTCAAACAAGGAAGAAGTAGCCAGATGGGTAAACATGGGTTCAGGCTGGGTTATCGACAGAGTTGAGTACGTCTTTCTTGATTTCGGAAGATATCAAGCTATCAGAGGTGGTTCTTATATCCCTCTTCCTCCAAAGTTCAAAGCAAAACAGGCCATCATAAACATCAAAAACACAGATAATCAATGCTTTCGATGGGGTTTGCGAGCTGCGCTATTCCCTACTCGTGATACGAAGCATTCAGACAGGCCAACCAAGTATCCGACAGAGGATGGCTTAAACTTCACTAACATCTCTTTCCCTACACCCTTGCATCAAATATCTGAAGTAGAAAAACTCAATAACCTCGCAATAAACGTCTTTGGCTGGCATAACGGTAACACAACAGTCCTTAGAATTAGTGAAGTAGAAGATCCTGAGATAAGACGAATCAACCTAATGCTGATAACCAATGAAAATAACACACACTACTGCTACATAAAAAGCCTAAGTAGGCTTCTTCATAGCAACTATGAGGCAGGCCGAAAGATTCATTTCTGCGAACTATGCCTTCAAGGGTTTTCATTGCAAGATGTTCTCAACAAACATCTGACTGACTGCAGAGGTATCAAAGGCAGGCCGGTTCGAACTGAAATGCCCAAAGATGGTGAAAACATCCTGCGTTTCGAGAACTACCAGAACCAGATGAAAGTGCCTTACGTTATCTACGCTGACTTCGAAAGTCTCGTTACAAAAATCGACACGTGCAAGCCAGACCCAAAAGAAAGCAAAACAACCAAAACATCAGTACATACACCATGCGGGTTCTCTATGATGGCTGTTCGCTCTGATCTCAAAACAAAAGGCCCATACTTATACAGAGGTGAGGACGCGGTTGAGGGGTTTCTACATTACATACAATTGTTAGAGAGGGAGATAAGAGACGAACTTCATCAAAAGAAGCCCGTATCAATGACACAAGCAGACTGGGCCGACTTCAACAATGCAAACTTCTGCAGCATTTGTGATTATGATCTCTACAAAGAGAACTTCAACGACTCTATCGAAGTCTACGATCCGAACACGGGAGCGTACATGGGTCTTGTTCATCGCAAAACCAACAAATGCTACACCAATGCATTCAAAACCTACATCCAAAACGAAGAAACAGGGCGTTTGGAGGCGTTTCCCTTCATAGGCCCAAGAAGCAAAAGGCAACAAAAAACAAAGCCCATCTTTGAGCAAGTTGATTGCCTCTTCTGCGGGGAGTCTCTTGTATGAGACTTCATGAGAGACGCTGTTTTAGATCACTGCCACATAACAGGCAAGTATCGAGGCGCTGCTCACAACACATGTAATCTGAATCACTTCAGAATCAACCCGGAAACTGTTACAATCCCTGTTGTCTTTCACAACTTGAAGGGTTACGATGCACATCATATCATGAGCGGCATAGCTGAAGTACAATCTGATCTGAAGTGCATCCCGAAAAATATGGAGAAGTACATTTCTTTCTCTCTTGGCAACTTAAGGTTTATCGACAGCTTGCAGTTCATGCAGTCAAGCCTCGATAATCTGGTTAAATCAAACGAACCAGAGTCCTTTACAATCATGACAAACCATCAAAAGGACCCCAATAAACTCAAGCTCCTTCTGCAAAAAGGAAACTATCCATACGAGTACATGGACTCTTGGAGGCGGTTTGATGAGAAGTCACTCCGAGAGAAGAGCGCGTTCTATAGCGAGCTCAAAAAGGAGCACATCAGTGATGAAGACTACACTCATGCGCAGAAAGTGTGGGAGACGTTCGAATGTAAAGACCTCGGCGAGTATCATGATCTTTACCTAGAGACAGATGTACTCCTCCTTGCAGATGTCTTCGAGAACTTCAGAAAAACATGCCTCAAGCACTACAAACTTGACCTTGCGCATTACTATACAGCCCCGGGCCTCAGCTGGGACGCTCTTTTGAAATACACAGGAATCAACCTAGAACTGCTCACAGACATAAACATGCACCTCTTTGTCGAAAAGGGCATGCGTGGCGGCATTTCAATGGAGAGCAGGCGCTTCTGCAAAGCGAACAACCCCTTTCTTGATGACCACAACCCAGATCAAGAAACCAGTTACATCATGTACTTCGATGCAAACAATCTTTACGGGTGGGCCATGAGTCAACCACTACCTGTTGGCAACTTTCAATGGTGCCTGGTGTACCCAACACAACACCAAATCAGGAAGTGGTCCCCAAACAGAAAGATTGGCTACATCCTTGAGGTTGATTTAGAATACCCCGAGGAGTTGTATGATGAACACAATGCTTACCCTCTAGCACCAGAAAAGCATAGTGTCGCAAAGTCATGGATGTCTCCTTATCAAAGGGCATTGATAGAGGGGCAGGCAGAGGATAAGACAGAGAAGTTGCTCCTAACCCTCAAGAACAAAGACAGATATGTTCTACACTACAGGAATCTTCAGCTTTATCTCGAGCTAGGCATGAAGTTGAATAAGATTCATCGAATGCTCAAATTCGAGCAGAAGCCTTGGATGGAGCCTTACATAAGGCTGAACACAGAACTCAGAAAGCAAGCCACTTCTGAGTTCGAAAAGAACTTTTTCAAGCTGATGAACAACTCTGTCTTTGGCAAGACCATGGAGAACCTCAGAAAGCGCATTGATATGAGGCTTGTTCGCGCGAATGAGACAGACAAGTTGAGAAAGCTTATCTCAAGCCCACTGTTCGCCAGAGCAACAGTCTTTGGTGAAAATCTTGCAGGGATTCAAATGCACAAGGACAAAATCTTTCTCAAACGCCCAGTCTACACCGGCATGTGCATCCTTGATCTTTCTAAGACTCTGATGTACGACTTCTACTATAAGTACCTCAAGTTTAAGTACGGCCCACGCGTAGACCTACTTTACACAGACACAGACAGTCTGCTTCTAGAGATCAAGACAGAGGATGTCTACAAGGACATGGAGAATCGCCTCGATGAGCTCTACGACACAAGCGACTACCCGAAAGACCACTTTCTTCACAGCCAGCTAAACAAGAAGGTCATCGGCAAGATGAAGGACGAGTGCGCTGGTGCTCCTATCTCTGAAGTGATCTGCCTGCGCTCAAAGATGTACTCAATCATGCTTGGCAGTCAGAAGCACATCAAGAAGGCGAAGGGCACCACCAAGGCTGTGACGAAGAAGGAGATCACACACCAGAACTACAAAGACGCCCTCTTCAGAAAGGAGGCCTTCAAACACGGGATGGACATGCTTCGAAGCGTGAATCACCAGATCTATGGCGTGCATCTAAACAAGACAACACTCTCGCCCTTTGATTCAAAGTGCTGGATAAAAGACGATGGCGTCCATACGCTTGCATATGGTCACAAAGACATCGGAGGCAACTGAGTGCCCGGCGGAACAACCATCAACTCCTCACGCATAAACCCCCGCTTGGGGCCGTCGTACAGATAATACACGACCGGTTCATTTGGCTTAGTATCAACTCTTTCGATGTTATATACTTTCAAGGACCAGATCGGATCTGTCGCCCGTCAACTACCCCCCTCAAGCTCACCGGGGTAATACAGATATCGCAAATTAACCCTAGGAGGGAGCTTCTTTTCCTTCTCACCTACAGGTCTAGCATATGAGGTTGCAGGCTTGGCCGAGGTTGCCTTCTCTTTGATTGCTTGTGCAGGCTTCTTGCCAGTTAATCTGGTTACTTCATTGTTCAAAGCCGACACAACATCTGACAATCTTTTAACCCAAGCAGTCGAACGGCCAGAGGGTAGATTCATTTCAACTGCGTACTGGTAACCAAACACTCGTTCAGCCAGGGTTCTGTTGAATCTTTCAACAATCCCTTGGTCTCTGTGGATATCAACACGCCTACGACGAATGGTTGTTTTATGAGCCCCAGTCTCTTTAGTCACAGCCCCCATAAACTCTGTCCCAGGATCGACTTGCAACAGTTGTGGCCATTTCAAAGGCCCGCGTCTGTAAATACGTGTAAGCGCCTTCGAAACTTCATCAGACTTTCGAAGTCAAGGGCTCTGCTGCTTTGTAACGGCTTGCTACATCAACAACTGTCAAAGCATATTTGTAAATTTTCCTCCCATGAGGCAGTTTGTCGTGAGGCAAAAAAAGTAGATCCGCTTGATGCACAGCATTAGGAGTCTCGACATCAAACTTAGGCCGAGGTATATGGCGTGGCGCTGGGAGGTAAACTTGCCACAGGGCTTGTTTGACGAGCCATTTCTTTGCCACCTCTTCAGAGACCTTGGCTGCTGCAGCTAGCTTTTTGACAGCGGCAAGTCCTTTCCAATAGCCTTTGGGTCCGTAATAGATCTTTGAGAGTTTAGCCTCCATATACATATGTGTTTACAGAAAGCGAAACGCCGCATAGCCAAGGGCGAGTGCGCCAGTGCCGATAAACAAGAGTTCGCCTTGTTTCTGCTGTGGGCCTGGTTTATAGAAGTCAGAGAACTCGGGCTCTTTGGGGAGTGTTATTTGCTGCTCTCGATGTGTTTGGTTGTAGAGCACCAGAGCTTGGTCAGTGTCTTGAAAGTTGTGTTTCGCTTGATCTTTGATTCGATCATTGCTGGCAATCCAGTCGAGGAGCTTTGTGCGGTCTTTTTGATATTTAGCGTAGGCCGCTTGATAGGCCTCTAACGCCTTGTCGTGTCTGGTCTTCTCCTCCAGAGCGGCTTTTCCGTTGTCGCCGGAAAGATATTTTGCGAGATAGTTGCCTCCAGTGAAAGCAGCGGCATTCAAAATTGCTCCACCAACCATAATAGCGATTGAGGCCATTGCTATATATATGATTTACATTGAGGCAGGGAGGATCTTCTGGTCCTCGAGGTATTTCTTGAGAGCTATGCTCCCAGCCATGACGGCAGTGAACTTCACATAGTTCATGAGATTCGAGCTGGGGTCGGCCGTGAGATTTTCCTTGACGACCTTTTTGCCAACCCAGCCAATACTTGCGACAAGGCCTGTTATTGTGGCCGCATCAAGAACAGCTTTCACGAGCTTGTTGTCAGACATGGTGTATATATAAGATTTTAAATTTCAGTCAACTCTTCATTATGCGCTGTCTCGTTGATCTGTTGTGTTGCTAATTGCCAAACTGTTTTTAGGGCGGCAATGTTGAATTTAAGCGTAACAAGAAGAATACCTCCGATTGCAGCCCCGTTTACGAAGCCTTGAAAGAGATTTGTCATTGTGTATATATATGTTTTTTTTACTCCATCTCGCGAATTCTTCGTCTCGGTGGTGGGGGAGTTTGAACTTCATTCACCACTGCCGGCGCAGGGGCTGGGGTCGGGGTTTTGCGTCTAAGTGTATTCATAATGGCCTCGCGTTGGTAATAGACGCCCCAAGCGGATATAATTACCCCGACAACACCAAGAATGAGAAATACTGTGTTGCTGCTAGCTTCTTCATTTATCGAGTTTTGGGGTGCCGAGTTTGGGGTAGGCTCGTTTGTTGCTTTAGAAGCTTGTGCTTGTTTTTTTGCCTCTCTTGCCAGGCGGTTGCGCTCAGCAAGCCTTTTGCCAGAAGCAACACGACCAGGGTTTTTGGCTGGAGCAGTCTTTGGGGTATCAGAGGTAATGTGCGTGTTGGTTGTGGGTGCTGCTGGCGCGACTGTTTCTTCAGGCACCGTCTCGAGTGGTTGAGCCATCATGTGTATATATGTATATTTTTTATTTCAAACCTTCGTGGTTTCTGGCAGGTTTCTGCCAGGTTCCTGCCAGGTTCCTGCCAGATTATGTGTCAAAAACTTCATCAAAACATGTGTCAACTTCATCAAAACCCTCGAGTGGGTAACCTTCCCCATCTCTGCTTGTGTGTACAGGTGGAGAAGGTTCAGGGGGCTTGAAGTCGATGTGTTTTGTAGTGATCAAAACAGCATTGGCCAAGGCCAAGAATCGCCCACAACGCAGTGCAATGTTTCCAGCAAGAGATGAAAGTTCATGGTTAATCATGTAGTCATTTTTGAGTTCTTTCTGCAGGGCTTCCACATCGTCAATCTTAACAACCATGCCGGCGCCTTTGGTTGCGAACATTATAACGCTGTCAATCAGAGACTCGGTCGTCTTGTTGCCGACATAGGCTTCATACCTTTTGTAGTACTTTTCAACCTCTTTATCCGTCAGGCGCTTCACCTGCTCGTGTGTGAGCTGGGCACCGATGGCCTCTTTTGACTTGCCGGTTGAAACAAGGACTGCCAGTTTCTCGCGTTGAGCTGGAGTGTCTGGACCTGTTAAGACTTCAGGAATCGCTGATGGCAAGGAGCTATCAGGGGTTGCCTCTAGCAGCTGCATGACATTCTCAATGGCCATGTCTTCTGGGAGGTTTGTTGCCATTGCGTATATATTATGTATTTATTTTTCAATTATTCTCTTGATGTCAGGCAAAAGACTTTCAACCTCACGTATAAGCGCGGTCATGGTGGCTGGGCACACAGTGACTTTCAAAGGATAGCGGTTAAGAAGCATGAGACGCAGATCGTCCGTGTCAGCGGTTTTGATTATCTGTCTTTGCATCTCCTCCGCATGACTCTGCAATTCACCCAGAAGTTGTGAAAAGACCGTGAGCTTGTGGATACTGGTTGAGGTGTTCATGGTTCAGCGTATATATATGTTTTCACATTTTCAATTCTATCCCATATGGGTGCCGCAGAGAGAAGACTAGGTGAGAAAACTTGTGCCCCTTTAATTTTGCAATCAACTCTTTGTACTCTTGATATTCAAGCTCACCGGCATAGTCATCAAGGATGGCCTTCGTTGTTTTGCTTGATGGGGTGTAAAAAAGCACAATCGATGCAACGTTTTCCCTAAAGGGTTTCGCAATGCTGGTTAACTGTTGGGTTAGCACCCACACTGACAAGCCGCTGTGGCGAGCACTGAACCCTAGTTTCACAAGTTGACTCGTGCGACCTTTCACATCCTTCGAAGCAGCACAGTCATCGAGCACAAAGAGCGTGTTTGTTCCGTCGAAGAAATAACTGGCTAAAGTTAACCATGTTTCAATCTCATGCTGCTGACAGTCTATCACGAAAATGCGTGGCTCCTTGTCCACGAAACTGTCGTAGGTCTTGTTGTGGACAAATGTTGGGCAGAAGAGAACAATATAGTCAAACTTGCCCCTGAAGGGGCCACGCAGCTGATTCAGAAGATATTGTGTTTTGCCAGAGTTAGTCGGCCCGATAATTAGTGCATTGAATGGCAGCTTTCGTGGGTCCATCTATATTTTTGTGTGTTTAGTGCTGAACCGCCTGCAGCTGTCTGTCCACGATGTTCATCTGTGAGTCGCTGATGGTGTAGATGTGGCATTGCACGTTTCCCGAGCCGGAGGTTGCCCTTTCGAGCTCAAGATGTACGCCGTCCTTTGTGTTGACGAGGCGTTGACCGTTGCCATGTAGGGTTGTATCAGCCATTGATCTAAGGTCGATAAGGAGGCCGAACTTGTTGCCCGTGAGATATTTGGTTAAATTCATGTTGGGCCTGCCATCACCCCTCTTTTTGAAGAGGCGACTGACCTCACGCCACATATCGGTCCCGTTGATGCCTTCGTTGTAAATCCTGTTGGGGGAGCCGTTTATGGTGACATTAACTTTGGTTATGTCTGGGTTGAAGTATTTTTCTGAGTCCCTGGCTCCTGCTGTGTAGGGTTCGATGAATAGCAGAAGGATGGCTTTCAGTGACCTGCGCTGCGGGTTCACCCTGAGATTCAGCCGTGCGTCTGAACCCTTCGAGAAGGGGACCACTTCGTCTCGCATGATATGGTCGTAGGCAAACTCCTTTCCGCTAGAGTATACACTTGTTGCCTCGTCAGCCAGCTTCTTACTTCGGATTGTCTCGTACTCAAGCTGGATATTTGTCAACTTGCAGACAAGCTTGCTTGTATCCGAACCCTTGACAACTTGAGAAGCCTGGGCGAGCGTTATCTCGAATGTCAAATCGTTGTAGAGTGCCTGTGGGTACATGACGCCGTGGTCTGTTATAATCTGGTGGTCAAGGTTGATGCGGTATTTGTTTTTGTAAATGGTCTCTAGCTTGTTTTCCGCATCCACGCCAGAGGTCTTCTTGTCGCCGGCACTAGAGCGAATCTTGCTCAAGTCTACACTCTGGATGCCCTCTGGGAGCATGTTGTCTCTCTTATCAACAGAAAGGAAAAGGTCCTCAAAGATTTTGTAAATATCGTACCCAACGGTGTCCTGGACAGTGGTGGCGGCAAACTTCACAACAAGCCTGTCAACTAGTGCTCTGGAGACATTTTGTACAAGATAGTTGTTTGCGTGACCGCCGGCAAGGTCGATGTTAAAGAGCAAGGCAAGCGAGCCCGACACGATAACCTCATGTTCGTTGAGCTTGGGCACCGTAACGTACAGGGTCTCGCCGGGATTGGCTGAAGTGCGTTCAAAGGTGATGCGCTTTACGGTGCGCTCTGCTTTCATAGCACCAAGAATCTTCTCGGCATTCGTTGGGAGGAGGTTGGGTTGCACGGCCATAGCCAGAGTATATATATATATTTTTTAAAAAATTATTTATATACATCATGGCAGAAGGTGGATATGATATACCTGGCGAGAACGAGAATCCTTGGGAAGACTGGGGTATTGACCACGATGATGACGACAACGAAGAAGACGTTGACACAACAACCCCCTTTCAACCGGGCGGCACATCCACCCCATATCATGGCGGTGAAGAGCATGAAATGCATACAATGCCTCGCGAACAGATCGGCTTAGATGACACCGACCCTCTGCTTGCGGGTGATGACTTAAGCCAGCGGCTTCAACGAACATGACAAGCTTCGCCTTGGGCAGACCTCACAGACATGTACCCAAATGCGAATAAATACGCTATCGAAACATTTTACAAAACAGATAGAACAGGCAAAAACCCGAGGCTGTACGTTAAAATGGTTGGCAGTGGAAAAAAGGCATATCCTGTGTTTACAAAAAACGCTGTAACACGCCAACTAAGGGAAAACCCGCATCTTTCACAAGAAATCAAAATTTATCTCGGAAAGTCAATGTTTGATCAGATGAAAGACTATCAAGCAGAACAAAAACAAAAACAACAAGAACTGCAAGCAAAACAAAATCAAAAACAACAAATGGAAAAAACGATCGCAGATAGAGACAAGGTTCGGCAAGACATGGACGAACTTAGAAATCAAATAAAACAGACCGATGACCAGATTCAGGAGCTTGAAAACCAGCATGGGACACTGAATGAAGAAGAAATACAAAGGCTGAAAGATGAAAAGAAAAAGCTTGAATCTGAGCATCAAAATAAAAGAAAACAACTGCTACAGTTTCAGAAAACAGCAAAACAAGCAGAAAAATTACAAGAAGACATCAATAAACTCACGGCCGACAATAATAACATAAACAGTAACATAAATGAACTTAGTGCAAAAATAGACGCAAAAAAGCCGCTTGATGAACTAAAACAACAAAAAGAAGAACTTGAACAACTAAACGCTGAAGACAGACGCGTGATAGAGGATGAGAACACTTCTCCCTCTGACAGAGAAGCTGCAGAAGCCCGAGTTGCAGAACATGGCGAAGAGCTGGCAAGAGTCAATACAGAAATTGAGGAGAGAGAAAGGGGCATGCCTTTGAGAGAACGGGTCAAAGAGATATTCAAGAAATATGGCTGGACCATTCAAGCAGTTGTTCTGGCTGCAGGTCTAGTCATAGGCGCTGTGACGATTGCTGCAATGAATGTTTTAAAGGCCGGCACCAAGGCTATTGGCAATGGGCTTAAAGAAATAGGAAATAAGGTTGCCTCCATTCTGCCAGGCTTGATCGGCTCGATCGTGAACTTTATCTTCAAAACAGCCGGCCAGGTTATCTCCTTCCTTGGTGAGCATGCCTGGCTGCTGATCCTTGCCTTTGTAGGCTTTATGATTAAAAGGATCACCGAGCGCAGGAGATAATTATCTCATCCAGGCAAACAAGCCTGCTAAAGCAAGCGCACCCACACCAATGAGAGCCTTGTTTACATGATGCGGCTCGATCTTAGTCTCTTGCGTTGGTTCTGGTGTGGGGCCTGGTGTTGGTGTGGGGGCTGGTTGTGGTGTGGGTGTGACCTTTGGTTTTGGCGCTATACCCTGTGCCTGTGTCGCCTGTTTGTGAATCGGGTTCGATGGGTGACTGTTTGGTGGATTAATCTTTGTCGGGCCACCGTCCATGGGGTGAAGGGAGGCTTTTTTTGTGGCAAGATTGACATCATTGTTAACACCAAGCTTCATACCTTGCGTTGCCTGCATAAGATTGTTATTGTACCCCACCACGCTCTCTGTGTTGATAACCATGCGTGACGGCATCAGCCAGCTCCCAGGGGCCACTACAAAGTTTAGCCACACTTTCGTTGCTTGGATGGCCTGCTGATAATGCTGTATGCTCTTAGATATGTCGTTTAGTCTTATGGCGTCCTCTAAGAGTGTTAAGAAGACTCTCTGCGTTTCAAATGCTCGGCCTCCACTCCCAAGAACGCTGCTGCGAGTGTTTGCTTGTGCACCCAGAATGCAGTACACAAAGGCCTCGATTGACTGATTCATACGAGCGAGCCCTGGCTGTGTTAGCCCTTGTGCATAATTTGGCACAAAGTGCTCGAACTGACTAACAGCGCCCTGGTCGTTACGAACGAAGTATATACCGTTTGCTCGATAGTTTGGGTCTTTTCTGTCTGTGACGCGCTCGTCATCAAACAGGGCTAGATCGGGATCAGGATAGTTGTAATCAGTAGAACTGGGCCCATCATATGCGACCCAAATGTACACATTGCCAAGCCCGTGGTTTTTGCCGTATGTGAAACGGAAGTCAGAACTGGGGTCTACACCAAACTCTTGGCAAACCCTCTTGTATGCGTCGATGTTGAACTTGTTGTCTTTCTGGTTGAATGTAGGGTCGTCTGGCAAAGCACTCACGCTCTGTTCCCCACCCAGCTTGTAGAGTATTCGTCTTGTTGTGAAATAGACGTGAAACCTGTAAAATGATCGGAGCTGTGGGGTTAGGGAGAGAGTAGAGTTGTTATCAAACAGAAGGTCACGCGAGATCCCGCAGCCGGTTGTTGCACACCACAGAGCAAAGTTTAGTTGTTGCGGCCAGAAACTCATATGCGGACCACCGAGCCACTTTCGGCCGTATTTTGCGGTTTTGAACGAAATTTGTGTGTCTCTGAAAATGTTTCTGTATTTCGTTGTGAAATAATCAGTTGGCGTGACATAGATCTTTTGCGCTTCATCGTTCAAGACAGAGCCGATCATCATGTCTTTATCGATTGAGGTGGCGAAATCAACAGCCGGGATTGGCCTTTGTGTGTTTCGGTTTAACGTTAACTGATAAGGGAAACCGCCAATATACTCTAAGCCGAGGGCGTCTTTCAGGGCTTGTGTCCAATCCTTGCGGGCTATATCAGTGGGCATAGCCCAGGAGCCTTGCCCCTCTGGGAAAAGCACTACTGCTGAGGCTTTGTGCTTTTCGTCGAAAGAAACTTCTGTTGTAAATCTTGACACATCAGCGTGCGGGAAACGCCTTTTGAAGTCTGAGATTGCCTTCGCTTTGGCGGCTGTAGAGAGTTTTGCAGCCTCCGGAGAACTCATCCAAGCCAGTTGCGGATTTACTGCGGGGTGTGTTGTTCTAGGGTGTTGATAGAGGGGATTTTGGGGACGAGGAAAAAACGGGGGTGGAGGTCCGTAATCATGACCGCCAATGTTCAGACCGAGATTTGAACCGCGTCTGCCAAACATGATTATATAAATATAATTTAAATATATATATATATATATATACAATCATGGTTGTGTTAACAATCGTCGCACCTTCGAATCCTCACACCATCTACTTCGATCACCCGCTTCAGAAACCGAGTTACATACGACTTGTCTCTTGTTCTTTTTACAACTCGTGGCATAATTTGAAAGAAAATGCAACTATTTCAACAACAATACATGACTCCAATGGATCAACTCCAACCGTGACATTACCTCAAGGGCATTACACCATTGATAGTCTAGCGAAAGAATTTAACGACTTAGCCGCACATAGAATAAAAATACAATTATCAACTACTATAAATAAACCAGTCGGCTCGATGGTCATTCACAATGGAAGTAAAGTAAAGTTTAGTGACAATCTGGCAAATTTACTTGGCATAAGAGCTGTATTGTTTCTAGTAACATACGTCAAAGGATTAACATCACCAAGCACTTACTTTATCCACTGCAATGTGGTTGATAAAGAACAGAACCTGTTCAACGGTAAGCCTTCGACTGTCTTGGCTAAATTTGATCTTCGAGGTGAGCCATATGAGAAAGTTTTCTATGAATCAACACAGCAGAACATCTTGCGTGACGTCTCGTCTGGCTATTATGTAAACAGCATAACACTGTCTGTGAGGGATGTGAACAATGACCTTTTCGACTTCAATAACATGCCTCTAGAGTTTGAAGTTGAGATCAATTAAAAAATATATATATACAAATGATGAGCTCGGCTAATGTGTTACCATCGGCTCCTGAATACAGCGAAACTCCATCGCTTTACCCAGACTTATCCAACGGTGAAGACTTCAGACTCAAGAAAATTTCTGACTTGCAAAAGGAGCTTGAGTCGGAGGCTAATCATTACAGGCAAGTTGCTAAGAAATACAAGCGAGCACACACCATTGTTCACGGAACCGCAGTAAGTTTTGGTTTCATTTCTACAGGCTTGTCTTCAGCCACAATCGTCACAGCCCTGACCGGAGCCGGGCTCATAGCCAGCCCGGTTATTGGGGGTTTAGCTGCCATTTCAGGTTTTTCAGCGGCCGGCATCACTTTGTTTAGCAGACGGCTCGAGAGAAAGATCAGGAAACACGAGAAAATACACACACTCGCCCTTGCAAAACGAAACTCTGTCTTTGAGCTGGTTTCAAAGGCTCTAACTGACAAGCGTATCAGCGATTCAGAGTTCGCAAGCATCTTGCGTGAGCTTGAAAGATATCACGAAATGAAAAATGCGATACGCTCTGGTGAAGCAAAGGCCGCCAACAAAGTAAACAAGCAAACGCCAGATCTTGACAAACTCAGAGGCGAGCTTCGCAAAGAAGTAAAAGAAGAATATCAAAAAAAACTCAATCGTCTTGCCGCAGTGTCCAAGTCAGATTTGAAAGAATAAATTTGGGTTTTAATCTACAAATCTTGAGAGACAAAACACGTCACGCACTTTGACACTGATGAAATCAATGGAGCGTCATGCATGAAATCAAAACAAATCCTATATTGTAATCATTACAAGGTATTTTATTTTCAGAAAATAAAGGGAAAGCCCCTTTCCCTTTATGACGTAAACCTTGCCAGCTCCTTTCGTTAGAACTGGTTTCAGCCGGTCGAAAGCGGTAGATTAATCTATTTTTTCTGCTGATGTAATTATCATGTGATGAGTTTTAGCCAATATTAAGCTATAGCTTCAGCTTTAAACGTCATTCGAAACAAGTATGGACAACAGCCAGATGCTACAAGACGTTTTTCAAACTTTTCAAGACTTCAAGAGAAATATTAACCAAGTTCATGGACATGAAGCATTTGGATCTGTCTTACCAAGGGTTAGTTGATGAAACTGCGAGAAATGAACATGAACTGATACAACTTTACAAGAATGTTCGAGAGATGTGTGGATTTCTACTCGTTATGTTAATTTTTTAATATCATTGTATCAGCTTGTTGAAGAATATCCAAGACTCGGTTATTGTGCTGTTCCCATTCGTACTTTCATGGCCAATATGAAAATCATTCCGGAAATCTGTGAAGAAGACGCTACCTTCTGAAAGAACATTTGTTAAACTTACAAATGAAAAACATGTATATTCAATGATGTAATGTTTAAAAATAGCACATCACGTGATTAGATTGTCAGAATAGGAAATGCATTTCCTACTTTTTTGAATCGATTAGTCTACCTTTTTACTAAGATATGACGTCATGGCGGCTTCACACGTGATTATTGCCAAAAGTGGGAAACGCGTTTCCTACTTTTACAAAGATAAATATAACGTCATGGTAGCTAAACACATGATTTGTTTGTCAAAATTGGGAAACGCGTTTCCTACTTTTTGAATAAAATAGGCAGGTATTTTAGTCTGTACTATCATTTAATAACATCAAGGCTATTAACTAATTGAATATTTGTAATTTCTACTTATAAACATGAATGCTAATAAACTTCACAAACGCTTCAACGGTTCTGAAGCCTTCTACGATGCTGAACTTTATAAACGTTTCAACGAGCAAATGTCTGCCGTCAGATGTATGGATGAAAATAATAAATACAAGACTCAACTAGAGCACTTGGATATAAAGTACAAATTCATCCTGCTGCAAGGCTTCTATGGCAGTAACTATAGACACGAGTTTTTACGCGCACAACTACAAGAGAAGCTCCAAAGCATCTTTGAATCTCTTTCTTTAACCGCTAGACAAGAACAAAACCAGCGGTATCGAGAAAACAGTTTTGTGTTCATTTCAAACAGAACAAACAAAAAAATAAAATCGTGTCCAAGCTGTGGGGGATCTTTTACACTCATGCCTGAATCCATAGAACTTGTCTGCAATAACTGCAGCCGAATTGAACTACTAGACGGCGCTGCCTTTTCTCGTGTAGACCTTTACAATGGAGGAAATATGAAAGTGAAAGATATGAGAACAAAAAATTATAATTTCAAATATCGGCTTAATCAGCTATTCAGAAATAAATCTCCGAGATTAACTGATGAAGAAATTAAACAAACTGTCTATGTTTACACAAGCGTGAAACCTCATCTACCGAACAACACTAATTATAATTTCGCAATTCATAAAATCTTGACCCTAATTCTGCCAGAGGGACCAAGAAAACAGAAACTTTTATCTTTCATACAACTTCCGAGGCAATCTTTGTGTCTAAAATACGAGCCGTATTGGCAGGCAGCAATTCATGCTGAACAGATTGCTCCGCCAACTTATCCATGAGAAATGTCTCAACTTGAGAAATGTCGTCACGAACTGATCTTGCGACGCTGAACTTAGCTGTCTGTCGAGGAGCTTCAGAGTGCTCGGCTATTTTTTTGTGAAGACTTACCAAGTCCTTGTGAAAGCGCTCGACCTTCGGTTGAATACTGTTCAAGAACCCCTCGTGCTTGACAATTTGAAGCTCTGTGACATTCAACAATTTCCATGCAAACAATGCAACTGGCTTCGGGCCCTCGTCTGGAGCAAGGAGAGCCTTTTTCATTCTGATGTAACGCAAAAACTCCTCGTTTTCATATTCTTTGCTGAACGACATTCTGACCGTGCCGTAAGAACACCATAGATCTTTCTCAGCTAATGAAGACATTATTTGCTCAAATGTTTTAGTTTGTTTAAGAGCACCAATATCAATAAGTTCAGTTTGATTGCGTGTTAACTTTTGTTTTGAAAACAAATAACAAATACCCCAGGCGAGCGCTGTGTGACCTTTTGTTTTGTAAATACTTCCGCCGTTTAAAAGATTATTATGATTCAAACTTGGCTCTATCTGGTTTAGAGAACACATTCTGAAGTAAGAATCGACAAAAAGGCCTTTGTTGACCATATCCCCGCTAAAACAAAGACCCGTTTGTAGCTGGGTTGCATAATAATTAGGAACTCGAGACATAGCTATTTTCCGTTTGAAAGGACATTTGAACTCCAAAAGAATTACATTGTTTTCTTTGTCTAGATAATAGCCGTCAGGACTGCATATAACCTTTCGATATAATGAGTGATCTGTTGCTAGATTAAGGGATATAGAATAAGCAAATACTCTAGCAGAGTGCTTCTGCTCAAAGTATTTGCGAGCGAGCGGTTCGAACAGAGTGCCCCAGGTACAGGCCGTATTATTGTGCATGTCAGCTGGCTGTATTTTCTTTAAGAGCAAGCTCTGTGGTGTTTCGAATGGCGAAACTCCGGTCAAGGCTGCAATTTCGGATGCCCCAAGAGTATTTTGTCGATAGCTCACCCAGTCGGCGCTCTTTTGTTTCAGACCAGTGTTCCTCGATTTGAGAAAGTTCAAGAACACTTGTGTTGTCGTCATCGTTGATATACGAAGGGAAAGTGTTTATTCAATTGGCAACGCAGACCCCCCAGTTCACACAGGATGCGTTAAATCATGCAATCTAGCCCTTATTTGAAATGGGGCTGTAACGCAAAGGCATCGTTAAGTGGGGTCGTATAGAATTGATCACTATGTAGTATAGGGAGTGGGTGCATCCGGCCCCAGCTCCAAAGGCCCGAGAAACCGCTTATTTTGGGAACTCCCGAACGCCCGAGTTAGCGGGGGCCCCAGGGCGAATGCAATGAGCCCTGGGGGCCAGGTAACTCAGGCGTTCGGGAGTTGTCAAAATAAGCGGTTTCTCGGGCCTTTGGAGCTGGGGCCGGATCACCCACTCCCTATACTACTCAGTATAACGTAGAAATCCACCGCTGGAAATAACGGCAAAATCCAAAACGACTCAAAACATTGGTAAAAAGTTTACCAATGCTTCTCTACCCTGTCAAAGGCTTTCTCTTGATCAATATTCAGCAAGATACCAGTTTCATTGGTAATATTTATATAATCTAGAGTGTCACGCAAGAGAAATAAATAAATTCTAAAAAAATCGTCCTACCTGGGACGGAACAAGTTTGATCTTCTTGAATAATCGAGGGTAACACTTTTGAAAGTCTGTTTGTAAGAGCTTTTGAACAAATTTTGTAATCAACATTGAGTAGCGAAATGGCGGGGTCACCAATTTTTGAGGTTTTTCCTATTATCTTTCTTGTAAAGTAATCTAGTCATGCTTCCTTGCATTGAATCACTGAAAGAATTATTTTCCAAACTAAATAGGGCCAAATAATCCCAGAATTTAGCGTAAAATTCTTGAGGTAATCCGTCGGAACCGGGGGGTTTCCCTGAAGAAAGTCCACGTATTGCATGGGTAATTTTAGCCAAAGATAAAACTGATTCTTCGCAGGATAAAATTTCGCTCTCACTTAATCTGTTTTCAAGTTTGTTCAAAAATTTGGTTTGGACTGTTAAATTAACAGGTTCTTGCGAGTACAAATTACGGTAAAAATCGAAATAAGCCGGAGTCTTGTGAAAAGACTTTAACACCGGCGGAGTTAAAAATAGAATGAACAGTATTTTTCTGAGCCGTGTTGCTTTGAGCGTAAAAAAAGAATTTGGTAGGGTTTTCACCTTCTTCAAGCTATACGACTCTGCTACGAATTTGGTTTCCTCTCATTTGGGATAAATTTACTGCTCGAATTTCTCTTTCAAGCGTTTCTACGGTGGTTTTCGCTGAGTTATCTCCTTCAATAAGAGCCCGTTTTGCTTTGATCAAAGAAATTATAGTTGCGTGGCCTTATCGCGATTAATATGCGTTGTTTACTTCGACCAAAATCTATAGCAACTAATGTTATAGATTCTTTATTATTAAGAAAATCCCACCAAGCTTGAATGGAATTAAATGGTTTCTGGTACAATACATGTTTCTTAATAATTTCCGAGATCATATCGTAAATATTAAATTCTAAATTTAGCCTCAAAAGTCCTGGTCCACGGGAAAATGCATTATGCAAATTACGGCTAAATCAACAGAATCATGATCGGAAAAAACACAAGGCAAAATTTCCCATTTTAGAAGGGAATCATACAAGTCCTGAGCAATAAAAAAATTATCCAAATGTGTACCAATAGTTTTATCCGCATTAAACCATGTGCATTGTATTTTTCAGTCGGCCATGTTTTTTTTGCGCCATTATGAACACTTGTGCAGATCTTTCAAATCCGTGGTAATTGTAAGATTTCCTCCAAACTTATCAGAAATGTTTTCAATGCAGTTAAAATCGCCAGCAATAATTTTAAAAGAGTTCTGAAAAAATATTCATGAATTGTATCATAAAAGCATTTACGTTCACTTGGATTCGTGGGTGCATAAGTTTTAACCAATTAATTTTCGTGTCGTCGAGTTCAGTTAAACACTAACAATTCTACCAAAAGAATCTTTTTTTTCCATTGTAAACATTTGAAAGAGCAGGCGACCAGAAACTTTTACCGCTCGTTACCGCGCCATTTAGCTGTCAGAGAATTTATCGCATTTTGACTTGTCGCTAAAGTTTCTTGTAAACAAATAAAATTAGAACGGGAATTTTTCGCAAAATCAAAAACAGAACGTTGTTTGGCTTCATTGCCAAAACCACGGATATTCAAAGGTGTAAATTTAGCTCTGAATGTAAAAACTTGGAGAAAATTCTTCTGGTAAAATTACATCTTAAGCTTAACTAAGCAATTTTTGCAAATCACATTTAGACAGTTAAACTTACTTGCTTTTCTGTTCATGTTTGTTTGTCCGATATCCAGTGTTTTTCTTCTTCGGCAAAGGTTGTTTGCCGTCATATTCAGAACGTTCGCGAGTTTCAGGGTCCGTTTTCTTTGCTTCAGGAATTGGCGTATCTTGTTTGTCTTTCTCCGTGATTTTTCCAGTGACGAGGACGGGTTGCTTTGGCGCGGAGGCAAGCTTTTGCGAACTGCCCTGTTGGTAGCCGCGGGAAGCGCGCGAAAAACAAAGCCTCATTCCCAGTTCCTCTCTCTCTTCATATACGTCATCATCGATGATGAAGTAACGGGTGGACGGACGTGCACACGGACGGACGCGCCCGCGAAACATACCGCTAGCCATGACCATGAAAAATGACGAGCATGGGTTCTATGAGTATGGTGCTCTGCTAAAAAGATGCACTGTTAAATAAAATCCAAGATAAAGCCAGAAAACTTGTTTTGTGAAGTCGGACGCTGAAACTCGCGTTGTTTGTTAACACGCGAAAATGTCCTTTCTCTGAAACTATTTTGGTGAAATAATCCAATAAAAGCAACCTACAGAAAAGGATCTAATCGATTCGTTGATGAAACATAAATGTGACAAGGTGAATAAAGATGTCCATAGAAATTTATACAAAAAATACTAAATACAAAGCGTTTAAACGGCGGCAGCTTCCAAGCAAGGCATCGATCCGCTCTTCGAAATCGTTTACTGAAACAAAAATGGCATTGGGTGGAATTTAAGTGTATGGTCAATGCATTTTGGCCTTAGCTACAATTCTTATTGATTCCCTTTATTTTCTAGAGTTGGTCATTTAAGTTTTTAGACGTCGCACAGTGTCAGCCGAACTTTCTGATCTTTTGTCTGACAAAGGGTTGGCCCGCGATTTATATATTATATAAATTAATGAAGGTGACATCACTAGAAAAGTGTGTTTTATTTATTCGCTATTTAAAAATAAAATAATACAAGTCAATCACTTAACTTCTGTGTTTTTATTCATTATTATGTGCAATCTGCAAGGCTTTTCAATAGTATAAGGTTTTTGATTTTGTAGATATTTGTATTTTTCATGTACTTGTTTTGCCCCGCTCCGATTAGCTTTCCAGCTATTTGCAGGGCAAACAAATCAGTCAACTCTTTCATTATTATACTAAGAATACATTGTTGTTGTTGTTTCTTGTTGAATAAATTGTTGTTGTTGTCAATAATCCAAGTATAGATGAAAACTAACTACGCAAGAAACTTAAAACCACAGGCAGACCACCCTTTGTTTGTGTTGTGTAATTGCTTTATGGAACTTGAGACTTTATATTCACACGACACGATCACTTGAAATTTTAGTGGAGATATTAAAGTCGCCTTTTACCTTTATGTTGCCTTCGGCCGGTAACAGAAACTCGCCAGAGAAGGGAGTAGTAGGGATTTGTTAATTCTGGGACAAAATCACTTGTTTATCGATGAACCACATTAAATTATAGCGGAAATCATTTGTGAACCATGCACTCGCGTGTGCATGTCGCTTGTTTATCGATGAACTACAATAAAATTGCCTAAATTATAGTGAAAAGGCGAAAGCGACGTGTCAACCATGCACACGCGAGTCGACTTACACATGTGCACGTTGAACCACAGTCGCTTGTTCATCAATGAACTGCAATAAAATTGCCTAAATTATAGTGAGAATCGTTTTCGAGTCGCGAAAGCACGACTCAAAATAGCTTGTTTATCACGACGTGTCTATAATTTAATGTCGGTAATTTTGTAATGGCTGTGTGAGTGTATGTGTTCTATTGGGTAGTCTTTTTCTCTTATCATTATTTGCTGAAATAGCGATTTTATTCACCTCTTCTGTGAATATCTCATGTTTGCGGCTCCTTATGATGTTCATCTTTCGGTATTGCATGCCTCCGGTGAATAAACATTTCTTATAATCATTGAATTTAATGCTCTTCTTTACTACTGACTTCTTTACTCCTTTACACTTCATCTCCTCCTCTCCCTCAAACATCTTGTAACTGTAAAGCTTCGAGCTCAGTCCTACGAATTCTTCAATTATTTTACCGCCAGCTTCATCTTTGACCATCCCCGCCACTTTTTTGTTAAGTCCTACTTGTATACCTAATGGATGATCTTTTGGAAAGTTGCTCATATCAAACTTAGCAACTAAATCAGAACTTATATCTTTGTAAAAGTCTTTTGTTTGAATCTCATATGCTAAGCTGTTTGTATTGGTAAACAATAGTTTAGTGTTGTCACCATACTTTGGTTTGATGTAATTATAATGAAAATCGAACATCAAAGTCTTACTCAGATTGAGGATACACATTCCAAGATACACAGGCTTGTCAAATTTCAGCATTTACTTTTTCATGTTGATCGCACACAAATGTTCTGAGAAGATGGTGCAGTGCTTGAAGTTGGGTTTGCAGCTAACTTCTTTGCAATCTTTTCCGATTTGACCAGACCTATGTCCACCCTGTTACGGATGTTTTCCATCGTTTTTCCAAAGACAGAATTATTCATGAGTTTGAAAAAGTCTTTCTTGAAATCGCTGTTTGCCTTTGCTCTCAAGTTTGTGTTCAAATCAATATACTTTTTCAACCACTCACTCTCTTCAAAACTTGAGATTTTCATTGTGAGCAATGTATTTTGTTTTGTCATTCAAGTTTGGTATTAATTTCTCCACTTTGTTTACAACGACATGTTCAGGAGCACGAGGGTAGTCGTTGTGAAGGTCGTGCAGCTCTTCGGATACTCAAGGTCGACCTCAAGTATGCACCTCTCATTCCTCCAATTGACCAATTCATCATCAGTAATCCATTTGAAACCGTGTGTTGGTAGAGGTTTTCTCATCGCGAGAGATAAGAGATGTATTTGTCAGGCTTACTCTCATCATACTTTTCTTCCATGTAGATGTTGTTGGCTTGACCATACCTGTTTGAAATCATTGAAATACCTCCTCTTATTCCATGTTCAATCATCAACAACATATCTGGGTCACTCAAAAGTTCAAGTTTGACATCCATAATCTTTAGTGCTGCATCCCAAGCCAATCCTGGTGCAGTATAATACCAGGCCGGATCAAGGTCGTAATTCTTTATGCAAACATCACAAAAGTTTTCAAACACATCACCCAGCAACAGCACATCCGACTTGTTGTACAGACTGTGATAGTCTCTTAGCGTCTTCATTTCAAACTTGCTCCACACCTTTTGTGCGTGTTCATAATCTTTCTTAGAAACGCCTTCTCCACCAAGTTTGGAAAAGAACGCCTCTTTCGGTGGTAGTTGGGTTTCGTTTAATGGGTAAACACCTTTTCTCGACACCAACTCAAGTTGCTCACCATGATAACACTTGCTTGTGTTTTTGAAGCTATCTTTACTGAGATTTGAAACCAATCTATCCAAACTTGAGGCCATAAACTTGAAGCTGTCGATAAATCGCAATTCTCATATTACATCCTACCTTCCTTATCGGCATACATGTCAACCTTTATTTGTTTCGTAAAACTACTGTATTTTTCTTCATTGTTTGGAATGCATCTTATATTACCTTCGCTTACACCGAAGTTTTTGATGACAGGTGACTGTCGTACCCACTCAAGTTGTGAAAATGACAGAATAAATTTTGGTTTGCTGTATTGAAGATTGCATTTGTTATGCGCTGCACCTCGAAATTTACCAGTGTAATGGCAATGATCACATACTTTTTTCCTTTTTCCTTAAAACTCTTACCGCATATCCAACACTCAGTCGATCTTTCAAATGGAAACCGGTGAATTCGCCCACAAGCAAACTCGCCCACAACAAACTCGCCCACACAGAAGACTACTCGCCCACACGATATTAGTTAACTCGCCCACATCGAGAAAATTTGTCTTACACAAAATCAATTCGAAGGAAGTTCATTCACGTTGTAATGTTAACACGTAAACAGCGCGTAGACTAAAATTTTAGTTTGTCACGTCCAGTTCGCAAACGTTTATAGTCACACACGCATGCTAACGTCCAGTTCGCAAATGTCTTATGATTAACATGTTTATTAATAAAATCTACAAATCTTCAACTTCTGCGTTAAGATTGTTATTCATTCACGTTCTAATATTAGTTCGCTAACACCTTAGGTTACTTACTTGTTTGTGACATTCATTCTCGCCGACGCCAACACGTAAACAGCGCGTAGACTAAGTTTTAGTTTGTCACGCGCCAAAATTTTATTAGTCACACGCGCATGCTAACGTCCAGTTCGCAAACGTCATACGATAAACATGTTGATTAATAGTCTACAAGCCTTCAACTTCTGCGTTAAGATTGTTGTGCCAGCTAAAAACCGGCACGAGGTGAAGTGAGAAAGTCACAAGTAATGCAAATTCAATTGAAACAACCCAAGGCGGGTCGCTTTCCTTCCTTGCTAAGTATAGCTTTAATCACGAACGTGAAGTGAGAAAGTCACAAGTATAGTAATGCTAATTCAATTCAATCGAAACAACAATAAGCGGCACTCAAGAAAAGGAGGTGCGATTTTTTTGGAGGTATTGTGTTAATTGCTGTAATTGAAACAGCGCGGGCCCTTATTGTTACGAGATAACCAATAAGATTAATTTCATTTCAAATACACATCTCTCTTCATCCCCCAAAACCATCTTCTTTGGGATTTTGAACTTGTCATATATTCTCTTGACTTCACATTCCAACATATCCACAAATATTTGAACTACATCTTCATTTTCTCATCAGGTTGCTGTGAATTCGACAGGTGATCGAGAATAGGCATTGTCATCAAAGGCACACTTGATGTAATAACAAAAACTCGATGGTTTATGCGTTTGTAACTTGTTTGTGTAACTCTTCTCAGGATTTGGTTGGGTTGTGTCTATCGGTTCGATAAGTGACTCAAAATCTGCATAGATGATGAATGGGATACGCATTTTTCGATTGCAGTTTCCAAAACATAGTGTTGATTCTTCCTTTGGCATTTTAATTCTAACAGTCTCATTATCTTTACAGTATTCTTCATGTTTATTTAACAATTCTTGGGTGCCGAAAGGGTTGAGACATCTTAAGCAAAAATACTTTTTAAGACGATTCTTTCATTTTTGACTTGATAACAGTCTACTCATGTTATTGACGAGGCAAGTGGTTTTTTTTTTCACCGTCAGACATGAGTAGGAGGTTTATTATCTTCGAACAAGTGATCTCGTGTATTCTCAAGGGGTAAACTATTCCTTCATAACCAAAAACGTTAACGCCTATGGTTGGGTTCAAGGTTTCAAAACGACCAATGTCCTTCAATTCTAGTGGAAACTCAATTCCACCCCACGTCAGTACTTCTGACTGTTTCCTTAATTTTTTCGTTATACGTTCGGCATGTTCATTTACCGGGTTTAATGCCCCGGTGACACACCATTTGAAACATTCATCGTCTTCGTTTTTCATGTTTACCGGGGGGGGGGGGGTATTATCGGCTTTTTAGTTAAGAGCTTATCAGGGAGTGGTATGTAGGACGAACCATTCAACGGTTCATACTTCACTGTATGGAGTTCCAAAGCGTCCATCGTTTCACATACCCAATTGCTACCCCGCATTTGAAAGGCCGCCAAATTCTCTAGCACCCCACTGGTCATTTTCAGGTAGAGATCGTCGGGGTCGGTGCCTTCGAGGTTTTACGGCCGACAAGAATGTTTTAGGGTCATACCCCTTGGCCCCATCGATAGTATATAGTGTGGCAAATTTTTTCAATGCAGACTTGCTCTCTTGAAGCCTAAAGCTTTCTACCCTTGGTTGAAGTTTATCAACTTCACTCAATACTTTCTCACGTTTTTCTTGCAGCTTTCTTACGTGCACGGCACGTTTGTTTCGTGCACGGTTGATTTTCTTTGTCAGGCGGGCAGCCTCCCTCTTTAGTTTCTTTATTTTCTTGAAATAATATTTTGATTGCTTAATATCTTCAGGTTCTGTATCTACGGCCTCTTCCCGTTTCTTGTTCTTCTCTTTCAATTGGTAAGGAAGCCATTTCCTAGGTGGAGGTGGAGACGGTTGTCTTTTTCCTCTAGGGGTCGGTATTGGAGGTTGCTTTTTTCTTTGACGGGCCGGTATTGGAGGAGGTTGCTTTTTTCTTTGACGGGCCGGTATCGCTCTCTGTTTTCGAGGAGTCGGTATTGGTCTCTCCGCTTCTTCATCTATAAAATTAACAACACCGTGGGTATCGTGCTGTGTCAGCATTTGTTTGATGAGGTTGATGAAGTCCGCTTTTCGAAGCTTCCAAAAACCATGGAGGTTTCTTGATTTTGCTATTGCTCGCAATTCTTTCACACTTTTATTTTCCACACGGCTTTTTCCGTTTTATGGAACACCTAGTCCAAGTTTTTTGTGTTGATAGTGTTTCTAGCTAACCAGTGACCCCATTGTCTTTCATTATAGGGCACACTATCCAAGGCTTTCACCATTTTTCTGTCTGCTTCATTTTTGCACGCGCATGCACGCTCACCTTTATGCGTACACACAGAATAATCAACATCATGCTGCATCGTTATGGCATCCGTTTTACCCGTTGGCTGATCGTAGATCTCTAGTATTTTGCCTGTTTCTGGATCATATTTTACTTGCAATTCCAAGTCATTGTATGGCCCTGTGTATCTGTGCCCAGGTAATGTCCATCCTCCTTTAAGTTTCGGTAGTTTACCGATCATATGTATATATATGTATGTCGAAACCACCGCCCCTATGAAGTGGATCGAGTCTTTTTCTTTGCGAAGTCTGATTTGATCGCTTTTGACACCGCTATTCGTCCTAAATTGTAAAGGCCTTTCATGCCGGCTTTCATAGCTATCTCTCCAAGACTGACTGCCTTCCACATCAAAAAAGCCCACCCCGAGACGGGCTCAATTAGTTTCCCGAACTCTTGACGAAACGGGTTTTCGTTATACCACATTCAGTGCAAGTATACCAGAACACCACCCTACCATTTTTTGCTTGCTTGTAACCAGCTGGCTGAGTGTTACTTGTAAACTTCTTGTTTGACACAATATGTTTGCGAATCCATTTTATTATACGGTCCGCATAATAAAATTGCCTTTTTTTTTATCACGCGAAGTATGCTTTTATGAATCTGTTATTCACATGGTGAATTCTGTTAGAGCCAAAGTTGAAGGCTGAGTCAAAGAAGAGAGGTTTATCAGTAAAATAGTACAGGCACCACCACCCACATATTACACTGGATCTTTCTTGTATCTCATCGCTGGAATAAACGACGTGGCGTGAACTAGTACTCAAATATTCCAGCACCTCGGTGGGCATCTCCAGGCCGAAAGGGTCAAAATACTCGCACCAGTCATCGATATTTCTGTAGCATACCCAATGCATTCCAGGACAAATCTTTGCGTCTAAACTGATGATTCCACACTGTTTTTGCTTTATGGAAGATGGTATATCGTCTCTGCTGAAGACCCCTCTGAAATATTTTATTCAAAGTTTTTTCACCCATGCACCCAAATCAAAATTGCTAAGTGGTTTATTGATAAATTTTAAAGTATTGCCCCTATCAACGGGATTAAGTTGAAAGGGCTGTTTTTCCCAAGAAGCAGACCCTTTCCCTTTTTTTTATTATTGCCCATTCCAAAGCCTTTCTGGTCCCATGTGCCAAAAAATGGTGGTGGTCTTCCATATGGATTAAGCTGACCCCCTGAATTAGTTGTGGGTGGTACATAAATCGGAATTGATCCTCTTGACCCAGATCTATCGACCTGCAATCCTTTGCTGGTCAAAGCGCTCATTAACAGAGGGACCCCAATCAAAGCGAGTAGAGTACCGAGGAATCTACCTCTCTGCTTTGCGGTCGGTTTGATTACCACCTGTCCACTGCTCTGAAGAGCCCCCAAAATTTGTTCCTTCTGCTTCTTCGTTAGATATTTTTTGTTTGCTATGAGTTTCTCGATTTTGTCTTGTGGAATCAAGAAGCTGCCACCCATTGTTCCTTTACTGCTTATTTTCTTTACAACTCGAGACGCCCCTTCGGATGCTAAACCAGCTAGTACCAGTAGCTCAAGTGTTTGGCTAGAGTTGATGCTAATGATCTTGCAAGCAGTAATATAGCGGAAAATAATGACCCTCCTCTGGTGACAGCTTTTCGTATCTGAGTCTTTGAGATTTTCAAATCGACTCCTTTTCCTTTCGATTTGGCATTGATGATGCGACGTATCTGAGTTTGTGTCAATGCCATCTCATCATTTCCTTGGAGTTGAGTATTCGACAATCAAATTGTGATTGCCTCATTTTTTGTGTATGCTTGAGCCAGATTCCGTTTTTGTTCGTCACTCAGTCTTAAACCATATGGGTGGTACACAGTCATATTTAATATACGAGTGTCTAATAAAATTTCAAAAAAATTGTAGTATTTTGAAATCACATTACAAAATTTTGTACGAACTCCAACAACTCCTTGTTTGAAATGACACCCATCCCGTTTAGTGTATGAGCTATCTCTGAGAATTAATCTTTTACCCCATTATTCCCCGCTTGGATACTTCCTCCAAGCAACTCCAATTGATCGATTAGGTCCTCGGGAGTGTTGAAATATACCACACCACTTCCGAGTTTGGTATATTTCTTTGACGTTCGGCGTATCGGGATCCTGCCCAGAATGTTCAGATCGTTGAAGACTTTCACCGCACTTTCGCCATACTTTTTCTTGGAGTTGAACCTCTTTGTGAGCAGGTCTAACATGTCATGATCGACTTGTTGGCGGTAAACCTTGTCACCACTCAAGTTTTTCGCTTACAGCACCAATTGACTATGTAATTTTGGTAGATCAATGACCAATTCCCTGTATCGCCCCGTTTGCGGATCGATCTTGTAAGCTACACTGTTCAGCTGTTCCAGTTGTTATTGTTTTCAACTGTTCCAGTTGTTATTGTTTCCATCCCTTTCTTGATTAAATTCAACCGTTCTCTGTATTTTCTTATTGCATTGATCTCGTTGTCATGCTCTTCGATGGATTCAAGTATATCTGGTGTTTTTTCCTTTTTCTTTGTGAGGTGCCCTTTTTTCACACCTAAAGTATGGTTTAATTTCCCACTGACCTGTAAAACATTCCCAACAGTCGATGGATCTTTTGTCGAATCGATTAAAACTTGTGAGGGGAGAGGTAGATCATTCTTTCAATAAATTTCCAGTTCATCTTCACCAAAATTCTTGTCCAAATCTGCAAACAAACCTCTCTTCTTTGACTCAGATTGAGGATGTTATTCGAGTGCGAGGTGTTTTATTTGGTAGTCCAGTGGTTGCGCCTGCACAAATTCTTTTCTCAGATTGGAGATCTCCATCTCTATGTCGAACTTTTCGGTTAGAGGTTTCAGCTCTTCAGACTTGTTCGTAGACGTCTTGTTTGGCATCCTTTCGTCTTTGATCACATCTCGAATGAGAGATGTCATTTGCCCCACTTCGATTTGGGGTATCGCCATTTTTTTGTATCTCGTAATGTCCATTTACTCAGAGTCAATATAACTTTTTTGAAAAAAATTAGATAGACGAAGAAAAAATGTCTTAAAGATTTATTTTCCTCTCATATACCACCATAGTAAATACTGAATCAAATATAACACTATTAAAACCTGAAGAAATATTTATTGCTCTCAAATCTGACTTTGACTGGGAAAAAGTTGTGGTTGGGGAACCTGTCACACATTCCTTTACAAAGGGTGAATCTACCATTGAGTGGACAACCTCGGATGTGTGGGTTGAGGTGGTGGGAAAAAGCTCCCTATCTACTTTGAACTGACTGAGCAAACCTTTTGGGGCATCGGCGGAACATGGCCGATAGGTACCACCCCGGCGGACTGCACACCCGACAATCTTGATGGATTCCAAATCGCCTACCCTCTGATGTCACTCTCAACGGTGGACAACCCTACGGGTGATGAAAAGGCGACCCGCCATATCTTCGATCAGATGTGGAACATCACCGTTGAAGCTTTGGAAAGATTCTGTAGCAAAAACAAGTCCCAACGCAAGGTTCCCGCCCCAACTTACAGCACCTATATGACAGCAAAAGATGATGAAGACTGGGCCTGTGCGGTCAAGGCGATTTATGATTACGGGTCAACCAAAGATCAAGACTGGAAAGTACTTTGTGGACAAGACAAAACCTCAACGAACCTACATCAAGTTTGTAACAAGAGGAAAAGGCTCCAACATACGTTGTGAAACCAAAATCTATGGTCCTGACAGGCTCGTTCGTGGTGACAGGCACCCTGTGGTGTACTGGGACAGTATCTTTTGGGGGTCCCATGGGCAAAAGGCGAGTTACGGTGCGTCGGTGCGTCGTCAAGAGAGTAACACCCTATCTTGTCGTCGCATGCTATCGCATGTGAACGAAAACTAATTTTGAAAAATGAAAATTTATTTTACGACCCGTATAATAAAAGCGAAGCTTTATGGAGATACCCAATTACGATGGGCCTGAAAAGCACACAAACTTTAAGCAACTCCTTCCACACATGCCGCAAGATACATTCAGAATGCTAGTGTGCGGTAATAGCGGGTGCGGTAAGACGAATCTTTTGTTTCATTTGCTGATGAAACCTCTGATTTATTACGATCAGATCCACCTTTACGCAAAAAACCTCAAACAGGATAAATATCAAAATATGGCAGACATTGGATCCTATTAGCAACAAGTAGGCTACAATATTTTGGAATGTAGTAATGATAAGATAATTCCTGAGTGATCCACCTGAAGGAGATGATAGTCAGAAGATCGTCATATTCGACGACTATGTTTGTGAGAAAAATCAAAAAGATCTCATAGACTATTTTATATGTGGTAGACAAAACTGTTCCTTCATGTCTATCTCAATCATTTTACAAGACACCAAAAGACATCCGTTTGAATTGTTCACACTTTTGTGCATACGACTTCCCAAGCACAACAGAACGGAACTTGATATCTCGTGAGCTAGGGGTTACAAAAAGAACAATACCTCAAGGCCACCAAAGATACATTTGCATTTTTGTACGTCGAAAAGCCAATGAAGAAAATTTGCAAAAATTTGTATGGTAATGCATCATAAATGAATGTGCAAAAATGCTCAATTTACATCTCCTCTGCAAACAGAGAAACCCGTGGACAAAGCGATTTAAGTCATTTCACGATTAAATTTAATCCCATCTTGAGACTCCCTCAAGGTATGAAACATGAATTGGCGTTCAATCGGGTGTCAATGACAAATTCATGGCACAACATAACAAACGCTTATGGAAACAAAACCGTGAAGTACAGCCCAGACAGTGGGCAGACTTGGGAAACCATCACCTTTGTTGATGGAATGTATTCTTACAGTGATCTCAATGACTACATCCAACAATACACGGTGGGGAAAAATCACAAGACGGGATAAATTCAATATAAATATTCATTTCGTATTATCAACATTCATGGTCGTTATAGAGATATCCGACAACAACCAATTGGACCTCCGAAACACTAATTTTGGTGAGTTGATCGGTTTCAACAAAAAAACTCATAACGAGAACGGAGTACGGAATGCGTCTCCCCAACATCACTAATTTGATTGATCTCCTGAACATAAACACAGACGTCATTACCGACAGTTTAGTTAATAATGTCAACACCAATACATTGGTGGTGATTCCGACGGATAATCTAACCTGTGGTTTTCCTTTCTCATTTGAATAGAAGGAAATAGTTTACAACCAGATATCCAGTTCAATTAGTGAAATGAAGATTTATATGATGGATGTGCTAGGTTGGCCGGTGAATTTGAACGGAATTGACTGGTTTATGAGATTAACTCTCAGATCAATGCCAGAAATCTGAAAAAACGTGAAAATTTATTATATGAGTCATATAATCACAAATTTTTCAAATTTATTATACATTGCATATAATAAAGCGAAGCTATGGGTGTATTCAATGAACATTCTAAAAGTTATTACGCCTTGAATGTGTCGTCCGGCAGCCAGTGAGGGCCGCCCGGCGAAAGAGGTTTATGAGGTGTTGGGTTCAATTTAACTGGCAGTGGAGATTACGACATACAGAATAAGAAGTTGACACTTGGAGGCGAAGGTGTCAACAATCAAGATGCTGTAAATAAACATCAAATGGAGGTCGGGTTGTCAACAAAACCAAACGCGAGTGATGTTTTATTGGTGAATGGTCAAAATCATATGACTGGTGAT
The DNA here is from genome assembly GCA_022457155.1 of Cladopsammia gracilis. Taxonomy (NCBI): domain Eukaryota; kingdom Metazoa; phylum Cnidaria; class Anthozoa; order Scleractinia; family Dendrophylliidae; genus Cladopsammia; species Cladopsammia gracilis. The sequence continues at coordinate 187,833 of JAJGOT010000543.1, forward strand.
TTGGATTTGAGGGGTCATAAAATAATAAATCCTATAAAAGTTGATTTGAATCAAAAACTTATCACAAATATGGACACCGATGAAGACAATGATCTTTGTGCTGTCAATATGATAACTCTGAAAAAGTATAAGAGCGATTCTTCTCCTGCTTCACATACAGAAGAAGTTTTGAAAGATATCGATTTGAAGCAACTTTTCAATGTGAAACATTCTAAACAGCAAACTTACGATGATTTAGGAGTAAATTATAATAATCTTGTTTCGTACGATGATGTCAAAAATATCTTTCTCAGTCGAAAAGAAACGTTCCGTATGGAAACATCCTTAGATATGAATAACCACATCATTTACAACGTGAAAGATCCTGAAAACGCCGATCAAGGAGTAAACAAAATATATGTTGATGCTTCATTAAGTGATGGGAAGATATTGAAAAGAGATTCTTCTGGTGATCTCGATATGAAATCAATTCTATAAGAAATCTAAATTCACCTGTAGACAATTCAGATGCATCCAATGAATCTTATGTTGATAGAAATCTTAATATCAAGATAGCAAGTGTGGTAGATGAACTAATAAAAACGGAAGAGAATCTTAAAAAATGTCAATGAATCACAAATCACTTCAACTTCCCACCCGAAAGATGAATTCAGGTATTTAATGGAAGATGTTGAGAAATCAAGCTCTGAGCATGATATTACAGTAACTGGAATCAAAGATTTTCCAAGTTCACCGCATTTATTCAATAAAAAAGCTTATTATTTGAAAATACATAAAGATATCAATAATATATACTCTGCTAGATTAGGATTCAACATGTATAAATTACCTGATGGTGAATATACTATTTGCATTGAATTCTTTCCTGTTACAATGAATGTGAGTGTTGATGTAGTGAGTATGAGTTTAAATATCAATCAACAATCAACGAAGTTTTCCAATTATACACGAAGTATTATTCACATGCTTAAATGGTGCATTTCACCACCAGAATATAGATATTTGGATTTAAAATGTCAAGGAACCCCTGAAACACTTAATCAAGCAGATGTAAATTTAATAATATACGGAGTCAAAGGTTTTCAACCTAATGTTGATAGCAGTGTGTATGATTCTCCTTATATTTTGGAGGCTGGTAGTGTGGTCGTGCAATCGGATTTGAATATGAACAATCACGCAATTATCAATTCACCAAGTCTCAAATAGTTATTTGCTGTTAGTGGTGTATACAAGAAAACTTCGAATCAAACATTTGCTCTATTTTCAGGAGAACAAGAAGTTGTGGTTCCTGTTAATTGCCGCATTGTAAAATGTTGCATCAACATCCGCGATATGCTCAAAACATACCCTCCTGTTTTCACGATAATACACAACGGAATTGGAAGGGCGACAGGTGGTAAGAGTCAAACCTTCAAAATGAATGTCGTTTTGGTGGAGTGCAATTTATTTCGTGTGAGAGTACGAAGTAGTCAGGATACTGTCCCATCAATCAATAAATGTTTGGCGAGTGTATTGCTTGAGACGATGTAGTTTACCAAAATGTTTAAATTTATTATGCGGGTCGCATAATAAAGTGAAGCTATGAATATCAAACAAGATATATTCACGTTCAACCACAATACTTCGAAAAATTGTTGGAGATCAAGACCCTTAAAAATATGCTAATCCCGCTTATAGTAAATACAGTGGATTACATCACCAGTGAAACATCTGATGGTGATGTAAATAAATAACCGCTTATGAGTTGTTAGTTAAAAAAGTTCAAAACTTGAAAACTTGAATCCATAAATTATCATGTATGAGAATTTATGAATTTGAGTTTTCTGCTTTTTTTTTTTATGAGAAGAGGTACGGAGTGAAAAAGGTGAGCGGTTTTCACCCCCAGAGAAGTCGATGTATGCTAATTTGTGTGAATGCATTCTCGTTTTTTTTTCGCTCAAAAGAACAATAGGCTTTCTTATTCATCCACATATATAATGGCAAACGGCTTTTCACCTCATTCACTCACATACAGCTTTGCTGGCATTCACTTCTGGTTAATATGGATCAGGAACGATTTATGCAGTTTCGAGACGATCTTCTTGTTTCAATGGGCAAACTAAAGCACAACCAAAGTGATCAACGTTGCGTTGAAAGTCTCTTCTCAAACCTGGCATCTATATACCCAGAACTTATCGTGCCTAAGGGACCGATTGTTTATTACATCACAGGGGGGTTGGTGTTTTTTCAAGTAAATCTACCGATACCAAAATGTACCCTCCCCAAAAAACAGTTCTAGAAAAACATACCCTCCTATGTGCAATCACAGTTTTTATGTCCTACCCCCCCTCCCCCCTCTGCCATATGTAATGTTTTGGGTAGCCTGTGTGTTGAATGTTGAGAATAGCCTGGGTGAGAATGAAGAGGCTTGGTTGCATAGCTTTCAATATGGCTGCAACAAAAATATCAAGCAATTGTACATGTGAGTTAGAAAAGTCTTTGAATTGGCAAGAGAAGAGGTCAGAAGTTCGCAAAAAGATGTTTTGCTAAAGCTGGAGTCTGTTCTTCAGAGATCGAAGGAAGGTGAACATTTGAACAGTAAAGGCCAGGGTCTGAGAGCAGTGCAGGAGCATTTAATGCATGGATGTGGATACTTAGATTTTGATGAAGCCTACCACATGTACACGTCTACAAGTCAGTGGTCCTGCCCAGATAAGCCATCGTTCAGAGATAAACTGCTTGTAATACATTTGTTGTCCTAAAGAAGAGTGACCATATTGAAAAGTTTCTTGCTGACTTTACGGAAGATGACCAGCATAGTTTTGAAAGTGAAGGCTATGTCATAGACAAAGAAACACTTCCAGTTATGTTAAATAGTATGGACACTGAGTATGATAGAAATGTGCTGAGGACCGTGTTAGCACTCTGTCATACACGTGCAGAACTATGTAAACTTGGAATTGATCAAGCAACAGCCAGAAGACGAGTAGGAAACATGACTCAAATAGCAAAGGAATGTGAGAATGCTTTGGCAGCAGGAGAAGACCTTGTACGTTTATTTCTCCTAAACAAGGAAGAGCAAATCAAAAAGTTAAAAGAAGTAAACAACATTCTGAATAAAAAGCGAGATGTATGGCCAGAAAAAATAGTGAGGGATTTGGAAGATTCCAAAGAACGCTTTGAAGAGAGACTTGGAAGAAACCGTGAAGAAAGAAATGAATGTGAGTGTTGATGTAGTGAGTATGAGTTTAAATATCAATCAACAATCAACGAAGTTTTCCAATTATACACGAAGTATTATTCACATGCTTAAATGGTGCATTTCACCACCAGAATATAGATATTTGGATTTAAAATGTCAAGGAACCCCTGAAACACTTAATCAAGCAGATGTAAATTTAATAATATACGGAGTCAAAGGTTTTCAACCTAATGTTGATAGCAGTGTGTATGATTCTCCTTATATTTTGGAGGCTGGTAGTGTGGTCGTGCAATCGGATTTGAATATGAACAATCACGCAATTATCAATTCACCAAGTCTCAAATAGTTATTTGCTGTTAGTGGTGTATACAAGAAAACTTCGAATCAAACATTTGCTCTATTTTCAGGAGAACAAGAAGTTGTGGTTCCTGTTAATTGCCGCATTGTAAAATGTTGCATCAACATCCGCGATATGCTCAAAACATACCCTCCTGTTTTCACGATAATACACAACGGAATTGGAAGGGCGACAGGTGGTAAGAGTCAAACCTTCAAAATGAATGTCGTTTTGGTGGAGTGCAATTTATTTCGTGTGAGAGTACGAAGTAGTCAGGATACTGTCCCATCAATCAATAAATGTTTGGCGAGTGTATTGCTTGAGACGATGTAGTTTACCAAAATGTTTAAATTTATTATGCGGGTCGCATAATAAAGTGAAGCTATGAATATCAAACAAGATATATTCACGTTCAACCACAATACTTCGAAAAATTGTTGGAGATCAAGACCCTTAAAAATATGCTAATCCCGCTTATAGTAAATACAGTGGATTACATCACCAGTGAAACATCTGATGGTGATGTAAATAAATAACCGCTTATGAGTTGTTAGTTAAAAAAGTTCAAAACTTGAAAACTTGAATCCATAAATTATCATGTATGAGAATTTATGAATTTGAGTTTTCTGCTTTTTTTTTTTATGAGAAGAGGTACGGAGTGAAAAAGGTGAGCGGTTTTCACCCCCAGAGAAGTCGATGTATGCTAATTTGTGTGAATGCATTCTCGTTTTTTTTTCGCTCAAAAGAACAATAGGCTTTCTTATTCATCCACATATATAATGGCAAACGGCTTTTCACCTCATTCACTCACATACAGCTTTGCTGGCATTCACTTCTGGTTAATATGGATCAGGAACGATTTATGCAGTTTCGAGACGATCTTCTTGTTTCAATGGGCAAACTAAAGCACAACCAAAGTGATCAACGTTGCGTTGAAAGTCTCTTCTCAAACCTGGCATCTATATACCCAGAACTTATCGTGCCTAAGGGACCGATTGTTTATTACATCACAGGGGGGTTGGTGTTTTTTCAAGTAAATCTACCGATACCAAAATGTACCCTCCCCAAAAAACAGTTCTAGAAAAACATACCCTCCTATGTGCAATCACAGTTTTTATGTCCTACCCCCCCTCCCCCCTCTGCCATATGTAATGTTTTGGGTAGCCTGTGTGTTGAATGTTGAGAATAGCCTGGGTGAGAATGAAGAGGCTTGGTTGCATAGCTTTCAATATGGCTGCAACAAAAATATCAAGCAATTGTACATGTGAGTTAGAAAAGTCTTTGAATTGGCAAGAGAAGAGGTCAGAAGTTCGCAAAAAGATGTTTTGCTAAAGCTGGAGTCTGTTCTTCAGAGATCGAAGGAAGGTGAACATTTGAACAGTAAAGGCCAGGGTCTGAGAGCAGTGCAGGAGCATTTAATGCATGGATGTGGATACTTAGATTTTGATGAAGCCTACCACATGTACACGTCTACAAGTCAGTGGTCCTGCCCAGATAAGCCATCGTTCAGAGATAAACTGCTTGTAATACATTTGTTGTCCTAAAGAAGAGTGACCATATTGAAAAGTTTCTTGCTGACTTTACGGAAGATGACCAGCATAGTTTTGAAAGTGAAGGCTATGTCATAGACAAAGAAACACTTCCAGTTATGTTAAATAGTATGGACACTGAGTATGATAGAAATGTGCTGAGGACCGTGTTAGCACTCTGTCATACACGTGCAGAACTATGTAAACTTGGAATTGATCAAGCAACAGCCAGAAGACGAGTAGGAAACATGACTCAAATAGCAAAGGAATGTGAGAATGCTTTGGCAGCAGGAGAAGACCTTGTACGTTTATTTCTCCTAAACAAGGAAGAGCAAATCAAAAAGTTAAAAGAAGTAAACAACATTCTGAATAAAAAGCGAGATGTATGGCCAGAAAAAATAGTGAGGGATTTGGAAGATTCCAAAGAACGCTTTGAAGAGAGACTTGGTGAAGTGGAAACTCTACTTAAGAAGGAGCATAAATCTGCTGTAGAAAAAGCAAGACGTGCTGCAAAAAGGAAGGCAAGTGTATTAATTGAAGGAAATCGCCTGAAAAGAAGAAAACTGGGTGCACAGAAACCTATAGAAATGGATGAAGATGAGGAGCAATATCTATTGAAAGCTATAGATGAAATTTCCACTTGCCACGGAAGGCAACATGACACTGTACTCTATTTGCACCACAGAATGAAGTCAAAAGATATGCTTCATATAGGGCGATCTTTGCTGACGTCATTGTTTACATTTTGCTTCATTAGCATACGAATTTACCTAGAGAAGGCATCATGCTAAATACGAATTGACTTCAAAAGTTGAAAGAGCTCGTTAAATTTAGTAATCTATGCAATGTTTTAGCTTTTTTCATGCAATATTTAAGGAAATATCTGCACTTAAAAACTACAAATTTGTTGGGTGGCAAAAGCGCTAATGAGCCATACATTCTTTGTAAAATTTTGAGTTTTTAAAACAGCATTGCACAAAGTGTATCTAGTATTTCGGGCTCAAGCTAATTGTGCTATGCCCTTTCAATATTCAGAGTTGATTTTTTTTGTAGGCAGGTTAAAAAACGAGGCGCATATGCTAATGAGGCAAAAATGGTAACCAAAGATTCCCCTATAGTAAGCCACAGGAGAGCAATGAAAGGCAAGAGACTTTTTAAAAAATATATATTTATTTACACAAACTTAGATACATCATTTGATATGTAACTTAGTCGTTATTTGTTATTTACAATATTATTGTTTGATCTTTGGGGGCAAAAGACCATTGAAAGCTGTATCAACTCTGCTTGCTCATGGAATACCAAAGAGGATATCAAGCATACAAGCCAGACAACATCTGGGACAGTCCCTTTTTTGCTGCAAGAAGCCACCTAAAACAGAAGATGCTGAAACAGAGCTCACTCATCACCAGCGTGCTCATGTTAAAAATGCAGTGGAGCATTTCTGCTACAATGAAGAGGATAAGAAGCATGTTGTAATCAAGAGCATGGATGACAAAGCCTATGTTCGTCCTGGCACGTCTGTGGGTTTTCGCGATGTTAAAAGAGGAGGTATTTATCAGTTGAGTGATTCAGAGGTGGCTAGAAAACTTCCTAAGTATGACTGGGTGACCAAAGAGGTGTATGTTACTCCTGTAACGCACCAAATCTTCACCAAAGAACCCAGAGTAGTTGGTGAGAAACAAGCCTACGTGATGACCGAAGATGACAGCTTTGTATTTATGCGACCCAAGGCTGAAGTAGGGAGTATGGTCCTGAGAGGACTATGAAATACGCTCAAACAGGCCAGATTTATATGAAGTTTCAGGTTCTGGTACCTCTTATTCAATGGCTTTTCAAGGTTTCTGTGCTAGGGTAAGAGACAATGTCAACCATTTTCTTTTGTCAACAACTCAGGCAGACATAATGGCAATCAGTGAAGATGAAGACTGTCCATTTCGCCTTTACGAAGAAAAGCGCATAAATAATGCAATGGAGTATCTAGAAAGAGCTGGTGACAATTGTGATGTAGCCAAATTGTCAGAAGATGAACTTAAAAAAGCAATGTAATTCAAGAGAGGATTTATGCAATCGTATACTCAATGAAGAATTTGCTTGAGAGTAAAAACATCAAAACTAAGCTTTGGGATGAATATCATAGTGTCTTACAGAAGTCCAAAGATATCTTGTCAATCATCGGTGACCTAAATTTACCGAAAGGCAAGTCAAGAGTTTTAGAACTAACGGACGCTGGTCCTGGTGTTGGCTGTAACAACATTGCTGTGCAATACAGGATGGCGGAAACAATACTGGTTCGTGGTCTAGATCAAGTAGTACGAGTGCACAGAGCAAGAGGCGATAGCGGTCAGAATGAGGCTGAGCATACAAATGCCTCTATTGGGGACGCACTAGTAACTGGCAAAACTCTTCAATGGGAATTTCATAAGCGTTTTGAAGGGATGAACAATGAGGAGATCGAAGCTTTGTCCCTTCAGGAGTATGAACATTTTGAAGAGGAAAGGATGAGGAAAAATGCATGGAGAGCTGCCGAGGAGCTAGCTGAACGAGTAGACGGAGAATCAGCTCCAAATGGTTATATAACTTGCCAAGTTACAGGGATATTATAAGAAGCTTCAAAAATTCCTTGAACTACACTTCAAGATAGGAGAGCTCTACATAGAATTTGTAATGGGGGAATGCGAAACCAAGGGAGACTTGTGTGATTTCTGTAAGGTATGGAAGACCTTACCCAGATAAAGAAAAGTCAGGTTTTCACTACCTATCTGCTCGAGTCACCCCTGTTAAAGATGACAATGGAGATGTTTGACGTTGATTATTTCCAACCTCAAGCACAGCTGAAACAGCTTTTTGAGGAAAAGGCTATATCATCATCAGATGTAAATAAAGTGAAAGACTTCTCTACAAACTACATTGTACCAGAGAATCTGGTGAGAAATTTCCTCTTACATCTGGAACATTTAGACCTTCTTAAAAAGAAAAGACTCAGAGAGGAAAAGGCCAACATAAAGGCTCGCGAGAAAAAAATGTATGACTTTTACAACTGGAAGTATTTGTACGAAAGTAGAAAGCTATCGTCGCTAAGAGTGTCTGAGCTTGACAAATACATTGAACATCACTCTTTAATGCAAAGAGCTATGAAGATGAAGAAAAAGGATAAGGTATCTTTAGTGGAAGCTCACATTGGCATGACAACATATGTCCAAAGTGAAGAAAGGGAGCTAGATCCAGATGAAGATTTGAACGATAGTGATGACTTTGTTCTCAACGAATGGGGTACTTCACAGGAAGAAGATAATGAGGATATTGAGCTGTTTTGCATTTATAGAGGACAAGAAGATGAACGTTTTATGATTTGTTGTGACAAATGCGATGACCGGTTTAATGGTGAATGCATTAACATGTCAGAGTGTGAAATGGAAATTTACAAAGAGAACCCTGATTGTAATTTATTTGTCCCTTTTGTATTGTTACATAATTTTGATTTTGGGACATAACTAATTATATCACATAACAAATATTCGTCAAATATTCATCAAATATTCTTGTTTGAACATTTGTTTAATAATAAACATAATGCTAAACATAACCAGTACACTAGTGAATCAAAAATTGTAAATTGAAAGGATAGTTCTGGCTCAGTCTTTTAATTTTCAAATTTAACAGTAAAAAAAGTAAAGTTACATTTGTAATGAAGTACTTTGTTTCACCTCCATGACAATTTCATCTTCTTCATCTTCACATGAACTGTCCTCATCCACACTTTCACCTTCTTCTAAGGCACACAATAAGTCCTTCCCAAGTTCATCGGGAACAAGATCTAACAGGGTACACCTTGCTGTATGGCTAAATAAATCTAAAATATGAACTAAATGCTTGAGTTTAGATTTTGTTATATTGAGGGGTTCTTCTCTGTTTAATATAATCTCACAGTCTGGGATAAAAAATCCATTAGCTATATATTCATGTCTTGCCTCTTTACTGCAGATCTGGCTTAACGGCTTTTCAACATTCTTTTCAGCATTCTTTTTAGCATTTTTCTTTTTCTTCCTGCTTATAGAACAAGCACTTAGAGAGTTAGTTAAAATGTTAATTTTATTATTTTTAATCCTTTTATTCTTTTTCTTTTTTTTCCTTCGTTTGTATGTGTGGGCCAAGTATTTTGTCCACTTTCTACCAAAAGCTAAAATAATAATAACAATAAATGTACCCCCCATTTCAAGTGATCTTCCCGACAAAAATACCGTTGTCGGTCGTGTTCTCAAATGCTTTTCTCTCCACAATCTTTATATTGTGATTTTTTACAGTTGTGCCTTACCGGTAATTCACCGTTAAAATGTGAAAGTGACTCGCGAATGCGGACTCGCGAATGTGCATGTGACCCAGAGTGCCCTAAATATGAGTCACCGTTTTCAGCGCAATCTTGCGCTGAAAAAGATGCGCCCCAAAACTCATTCATGTGCCCCAAAGTGCCCTACATTATTTTATTGGTAATTCACAGTTAAAATGTGAAAGTGACTCGCGAATGCAGACACACGCAAGTCGGCTTATGCGTGTGCACGACTCAGAAATGATTTTCACTATAATTTAGGCAATTTGATTGCAGTTCATCGATAAACAAGCAATGTGCACACGCGTGTGCATGGTTCACAAACGATTTTCACTATAATTTAATGTGGTTCATCGATAAACAAGCAATTTTGTCCCAAAACTAACAAATCCCTACTACTGAAGGGTTTCTACGGCTCGGAGTGGCAAAAAAACACCGCGGGTGACTCAATCAACATTTCCTTGAAACTTTATTTCAACATCAAGGTAAAGGCGACTTTAATATCTCCACTGAAATTTCAAGCGATCGTGTCATGAGAATATAAAGTCTCAAGTTCCATTTAGCAATTACACAACACAAAGAAAGTGTGGTCTGCCTGTGTTAAAACACACGACCCATCAAAAAAAGAAAATTCAATCCCTTTTCCAGAAATTGTACTTACACTTTGGCTCTAAATAACCTCTAACCTGTCAGTATAGAGTTTCTTGGTAGCTGACCTCAACAGAACTGATATTCATTTTCCATGGAAAGAAGTTGCACCTGACAAAGTCCTTCCAAACGTATAAAAGCTTATAGAAAACAAATCCATACATGCATGCATGCGAGCCGGTTTTAGCATTTTTAACTCTGCCATGTTAAAATCCCTAAAAAGTGATTTTCCCAGAAGAGCATCCTTCTATCATTCAGCTACCAAAAACATAACTTTGAATTCTACAGTATGCAACTATTTCATGTCTGAAAAGTTTGGATGGGCTGGCCATTGATCGAGCAAAGCGACTTCAAACTTTTAGAAACAATACTTACAAGAGATTGGAGTGGATGGTTGATTGGCATCTGTCCGGTAAGTTGAATTGTCCAGCCCCCTTTTTACTGCTTCAGTTGCAACAGTTTGTGTTTTAAGACAGATGGAGATATATGTATCCAGCCGTTGTGGTACTATAGAACGTTCGGCTTTGCTCAAACAGGACCATTTTACATTCTTTTTCACATGCGAAATTACCGCCGCGATTGTCGTGCTGATTCAAGAAAGCAAGTCTTCCGGAAGTCAACAGCTCACTGGAAAATGTTTCCGCATTGGTCCGCATTGTTACTAAAAATAACATTCTGGCAATTAAGATGTCCCTTTTTTATTAATTAATTCATTTATTACAAAGACGATTACATACAAAATTAAGTACTTACATCCCTTGCATTAACATGATATGTAAACAGTACTAAAAATAAAAGAAAGTGACAATGTAATCTATTATCTAAAAGAAATCTTTCCATTTTGTACAACAGCAATGGAAGTTATTAGCACGAACTGCAATGTATTTTTCTAATTTAATTTTGTTCCTAACCACAATGAGAAAATCCGCAAAAAGATAGTTACTATTGTTGGTAGCGCAGTTAAATAAAAACTGCTTGGCGATAAGAATTAGAATGATGATTGAGAGTCTCTGACACGTTGTCTAAGACGCCATAGATTATTTCTGTTTTTTTAAGCTTGACATGTTTTTTGTACATGGAGTTATACCAATAAGTAAATTCCTGCCAAAAGGCTCTAGCCAGGGGGCAGTCAACAAAAAGGTGAAGGATAGTTTGCTTTATTGTTCAACAAAAGGGACAAGATGGAGAATTGACCTTTTTCATTTTGTAAAGGAGACTATTAGTAGGTAGTATATTATGTATTAATTTGTATTGAAACATGGAGAGCTTTTAAAAAGAAGTTTTAAGAAGTTAAAACTTCTTTAGTAACGTAAAAAAGGACGGAGTATATTTTTTGCCGTTCTGTTTTATTAAAACCCAAATCAGATAGTCTTTTTTTCAGCTGTTGGCGGAGGAAGCTTTTGATTGTTGGTTAGCATCTTATATATTGTTTTGCTTGTCAAGGTTTCAATATTAATTGCAGGAGTTGAAGATGACTCATTGGGTCTTATTTTAAGCAAATCTTTCCACTTACGGGGAATTGCGGATAAAAGACCGTAATATTGTAAAAAGTTACACTCAACATGGAATTTCTGTTGAAAATGGGGGAAGGAGAGAAAGCAATTCTTATGCTTATCTATGAGGTCAGATAACTTCCAGATGCCTTTTTGATGCCAATTTCTAAAGTACACAGAAGATTTATCTATTTTAATATTCTTCTTGTTCCACATAATTTGATTTAAGATGTCATCTTTCGTTTCAGGATTTTTGCTAGTTAGGTCTTGCCAGTAAATAATCACATCCTTATAAAACTTTGATATCGAATTTTCTAATTTTACGCAATTGATATCATAGTTGGGGTAATAAATATGCGTTCCTCCTACACTAGCAAGAAGGGATGTTGGAATGGCTTTCCATTGGGCATTATCATCTGAATATAGTCGTTTTACCCAGCATAACTTTAATGCTTTATCAAACATAGAGAAGTCTATCATGTTAAGTCCTCCTCCTTCTTCGCTTTTTATAATTGTCGTTTTTTTTTACTTTAGGTGGTTTGTATTTCCATATGAAACTAAAAATTATCTTATATACTTCTTCCGTGAAGGAAAGAGGCGTCTCGATTACGCTACAGATGAAAGTTAGTTTTGATAGTGCAAGTGTTTATTTTTCCAAACGTGGAAATGTCTCTTGCCGACCAAATATTTAGCACTTTCTTTAAAGGGCCAAGTTTGTCATAGAATTTTTTTTTAATTACGAGATCTTCATTGTATGAGAAAAATACTCCTAAAGCATATATCGGTTCTTCACTGACTTGAACATCTAAGATTTTGTCTTTGCGTCAACGCAATGATCCTAAATATAGGAGTCCTGATTTTGATTCATTTGGTTTATCCAAAGAACAGATGCTTTTTCAAATACATCGAGTAGGTTAAAGAGGTTATATATCGACTTATTGTCTTTTACAAAAACAGTAGTGTCATCCGCATACTGGGAAAGTTTTATTGTTTTTTTCGGTGCAGTGTCAATACCTTTTATTTCTGATGATTGTCTAATTGAATTTCCAAGAATTTCTATGCCTATGATAAAGAGAAGGCCAGATAGAGGGCATCCTTGCCTGACACCTCTAAAAAGCGGAAACTGTCCACTTGCAAAGCCATTATTGAGCACACAACTTGAGATGTCATTGTAGAATACTGCTTATCCACTGAAAAAGTTGCGGACCAAATTTAAAGACCTCTAAGCATTTTTGCAAATACGCCCACTCTATGGAATCGAAAGCTTTTTCAAAATCTAGGAAAACAGCTGAGCCAGGAATGTTTTTTAGTTTTTTAAAAGACATTATATCAGAAATAGTTCTTATACATTCTCCGATGTATCTTCCTTTTTACATAACCTGCTTGACACGGATGAATAATTCTTGGCAATATTTTTTCTAGACGCATTGCGATGGCTTTTGTGGCAATTATATAATCAGTGTTTAGCAATGTTATTGGTCTCCAGTTTTTCAAAAAATTTAAGTTTTTGTCTTTCTTGGGAATAAGAGAAATAATTCCGAGCTTTTGAGAGATTGATAAACTTCCTTTTTGAAAAGCATAGTTAAAACTCTCAACTAAGAATTTTCCAAGCAAAAATGTCGATAAAATTCAATAATAAAGCCGTCAGATCCCAGTGTTTTATCATTTTTAAAATTTTTAATCGCTTTCGCACATTCTTCTAACGTTAAGGATCCTTTGCATTGTTCTGCTTCTTCCCTACTGAGCGTCACAAGCCCATCAGATTCAAAGAAGAAGGAAAACATCTCGTTGTTCGGATTGATATTTTTTGAGTCATAAAGATTTTGATTAAAGTTTGCTTCTTCTTCAAGGATTAATTTGGGATCGGACAAAGTGGAACCATTTTCTTTTGTAAGTGAGATGATATGTTTTTTCTTGTGATTCCTCTTTTCCAGATTATAAAAATATTTACTTTTTTCCTCCAATTTGTACCACCTGGCTTTACTACGCACCATTGCGCCTTGCATTTTGTTTGAAATGATTTTTGAGAGCTTAGCTTTGATGCGGTCTATTTCAGTTTTGGTGGCTTCACTAAATTTGGCTCTCAGTTGTTCTTGCAAGTAACCAAATTGTTGTAACAGTTATTTTTCTTCATCTCGTTTTTCTCTAGCTTTTCTTTTTGCAAAAATAATTGTTGTAGTTAGCTCTGTTCTTACTTCTTCTTTTTTTACTTCCTTTTTTTTCCTTATTGTTGTATTGTAATTGAATAAGTGTGAATAATAATCTTGAACTTGAACTTGAACTTGTAGCTCTGATTTCCATTTTTATCATTTCCCAAAATAGTCCTTTGTCGTTGAGGTCTTGATATTTTGCTATAAATTGCAGGATACTTTTAGTTATGTGTTCTGTGTAATTTTTGTCAGTAAGTAGGGAGTTTTTAAATTTCCAGAAACCTGGTCCACGTTTTGTTTCTTTTTCTTCAGAAGTTAAAGATAGTTGGAGTGCTGAATGATCTGATCGGTAATCAGGTGTTGCATATTTTTTGAAGGAAAGAAATAATCTAGTTGGCATTTAATTTTGCAGGATGCATTGTGCCAGGTGAAGCCAGGAATGTTTGGGTACATTTGACTCCATATGTCAACTAACTCAAAGATGTTTGTGAATTCATTTATTTCTTCAATAACGGTTCTTTTGAGTTTGAATGAGCGGCCTCCACATTTGTCTATATCATTAAGAGCGCAATTTAGATCTCCGCCGAGTAACACCCTTTCGTTTACAAATTGATTAATTACTGAAGTGGACAGATCCCTAAGGAACTGAATTTGCTGCTTTTGGTGCATAGATGTTTAAGAAAATAAATTTTGTGTCATCAACGATTACTTCTGCTGAAACGTAACTACCATTTTTGTCACTTTATTACATTTTGGATTTGCAATTAAGATATCCCAACCAATGCCCCTAGACTCCCTCTCTGTCCAATAGGCCATTTCCGAGTTACGTTATGCCTCGTTGTCAAAGCGAGGCTAGGTGCACAACCTGTCATATGAAAATTAGTTTTATTTGCATTTGAATAAAAACTCATTTTCATATGAAAGGTTGTGCACCTAGCCTCGCTTTGACAACGAGGCATAACGTAACTCGGAAATGGCCTATTATAATCTCTTGAGTGTGACCATTCAAATGAAAGCTACTGAGCAGTACTTTTCTGTAGTACTGTTTATTATGTTGTACTAGGTGGTTCTAACTTTTGAGTCTGTGGATGAAATCCTAAAGTGTGACCATTCAAATGAAGCTACTGAGCAGTACTTTGCTGTGGTGCTGTTTATCATGCTGTGCAAGATGGTTCTAACTTTTGAGTTTGTGGATGAAATCTTAAAGTTTGACCATTCAAATAAAAGCTACTGAGCAGTACTTTGCTGTGGTACTGTTTATTATGTTGTACAAGGTGGTTCTAACTTTTGAGTCTGTGGATGAAATCCTGAAGTTTGACCATTCAAATGAAAGCTATTGAGCAGTACTTTGCTGTGATGCTGTTTATCATGCTGTACAAGATGATTCTAACTTTTGAGTCTGTGGATGAAATCCTAAAGTTTGACCATTCAAATGAAAGCTACTGAGCAGTACTTTGCTGTGGTACTGTTTATTATGTTGTACAAGGTGGTTCTAACTTTTGAGTCTGTGGATGAAATCCTAAAGTGTGCTCATTCAAATGCAAGCTAGTGAGCAGTACTTTCCTGCAGTGCTGTTTATTATGCTGTACAAGGTGGTTCTAACTTTTGTGTCTGTGGATGAAATCCTAAAGTGTGACCATTCAAATGAAAGCTACTGAGCAGTACTTTTCTGTGGTGCTGTTTCTTGTAGTTATGTTACTTGCGGGTTGCTACTATATTTGGTTTTATTATTTGAAAAATAAATTGTTGTTGTTGTTATGCTGTACAAGGTGGTTCTATCGTTTGAGTCTGGGCAAAATCCTAAAGTGTGACCATTCAAATGAAAGCTATTGAGCAGTACTTTCCTGTGGTGCTGTTTATTATGCTGTACAAGGTGGTTCTAACTTTTGAGTCTGTGGATGAAATCCTAAAGTGTGACCATTCAAATGAAAGCTATTGAGCAGTACTTTCCTTTGATATTGTTTATTATGCTGTATAAGGTGGCTCTAACTGTTTTGTAGTGGTGGGCAGGGTAACAGAAGTAGTAGGTAAAAAGGGATAGTGATGTATTTTGTTATGAGTCATGATTTGTGAAAGCCAGTGTGAAGTAGACAGCAAATAATTGACTGTAGGCGGCAAAATTGCCGGCTGCCAGCACATTTTGACAGGGCTGTCTGTGGATAAAAGCTACCGAGCACTGAGTACTGTCCTGTAGTGTTAGTTTTTCAATATTTTACAAAATGGAATTTGGAGCCTATTTAAAGTTTTACTTGGTCACTATATATTAGGAGTCAAAACGTTAAACTGAAACATAGTGACTGTTACCAATTCCTTGTCGCGGAGTTCTTGTTCCAGCACGGCCACTCTGATTTGTAGTTGGCTGAGTGTTTTATTGTGTTCGTGCCTCTGTGAGTCCAGTGAACCATTCTCACGGCGAAGTTTATGTAGCTCTTGTTTGGCATATTTGCATTCCTGTAACCAAAAAAAATTGGTGATTTACAACTAATGCTAAAACAAGAGGCTGCAAGCAGCCTATACTCATGCGCATGAGATGCTAAGACGCCAGTGGTGGTTGGATATGGTCCGGAAGGCATCATGGGATGAATTATCATTTTGAGCGGCTTTCGGTTCAGTTTCAAATTAACCTTTGAGCTGTGAGGACCTCGAGGAACCACAAATTTTCAGAATTTTAGCCACTATGGAAGTACAAATCGACCTAAATTTAAGTTTATGCAATTACTTTTGTATAGATACCACTTTTTTTACAACTGAATGACTTGAGGTATCATTCTACGTCGATCGATCGATTACTCATGCACTGACCTCAAATTTGAGCCACAACAAGCACAAATCAGCCTCCAATGAAGTTAATAAGATTCCTCGTTACTTAGCAGGGTTTTAAGCCGGCTGATCGATCGAAAACGGAATTCCAACCGACAAATATTTTGTAACGAAAGCTATAAGCTTAAATTGCAAAATGTACCCACAACAATCCATTGTTGTATTTTATAGTCCTCTTGAGTTTTAGAATTTATAATATTGAAATACGCGACGGCAATTTTATTGTACTGTATGCTGGTAGTGCTGGATTTGTGTTGTTGTGAAGTATAAATAAATAAATAAATAATAAAACTGTAAAATCATCAAGAAATAATCAAGGGGATGAAATCAATAATAAGTTTACAAAAACGGATTTCAGTCCTGTTGACCATAAAAAATCTGACAACTGTTGTGTTTTTATTATAATATCACAGATTATTCCTTGCTAAAACTTCAAGAGGAAAACATGATTTAAATCCTAATGGAAATAAAGCAGTGAGTGTGACTAACATACATTGTTGCATCTGAACAAGAACCCCCAAAAAAAACAACCTTCTACAAAGAAATCCAATTCTGGCCATAAAGACCTGGTAGAAAATTGTGGTTAGGGGGACCTCAGGCAAAAAGGAATTCAAACTTCTGGGCTTGAAAATGAAAATGCAGAGTGCTTTGGCACTATACTCTGAGCTTGTGGCAAAACAATTTAAGGTACTAAGGAACCCTTTTTTCTTTGGGCCCTCTTACTTGGAATGTAATTGGAGCACAACATTCAGGACTGTGCACATGAGAACAACTGCATGTTACTTCACTTGAGCACAAATCTCAAGGGTAATTTTAGCCTGCAGAGCAGGCGTTTTTTAACGGAAACTCAGAGTTACATTGATCGTGGCCGCCATCTTGAAAAGCCAAGGAAAAGACTAAGGGAGGAGGGGCGGGAAAGGGGTGAGGGACGGGGAGAAAAAAACGTCACCCCCTCCCCCTCCCCTATTTTTAACCCATCATCCTCTCCCTTAAAATCAGTTTTAGACTCTTCCCAACTCTCTGGTAGTATTAACGTCCAAGATGGCGTATTAAAGTCATTCCCGAAAACAAATCCATGGATCGTGCTCCAAAATAAGCCTGCTTTGCAGGCTAGGGTAATTTATAACAAATCTACAATTGACTCTGTCGTAAGCAACCAGGGATTGGAAAGGTGGTCCCTTTGGGAGGATGGTTGCTTACAAGAGTCAAAGTACTGCAATAGAGAATGGTTGCTCAGGGAGAGCAAACTGTAGTTGTTATAATAATTTTAAGTAACAACTTTCCTAACAGACAGATAGTTCTTAATGAGGTATTTATGTAAACTGTTAAACAATCCCCTCCAAACTTAAATGCCGATCAGTGGTAGAGCAGGGAAAGAAGTGTTGAAATGTTTCTATTCGGAAGTAGAACTATTTTCACTACTCCCCCATCCCCTTCATGGTTTTATAGGGTAAATGAAAAAGTAAATGAAGCCCTTTGGAAAGTCGGTACTCAGAAATGGGAAACAGAAACAGAAACTACACTTGCTGGCTTACAGCCCCCCGCCCCCCCCCCCCCCCCCCTCTCCTCCCCTGCCATCCGTGATAATCAAGGCATACTATAGTTAAATGGAGTTGATATATTGATAATAGACAACAATTTATAGCGGAGCTCTGCGGGCCAAAGGCCCGCGCGGAGCGCCATACTCATAGAACCCATGCCGTCATTTTTCATGGTCATGGCCAGTGGAATGTTTCGCGGAATTTTTTGCTTTCGCCTCAATTTTCGCGCAGCCAGAACGGGAATGCTTGCTACGCAAATACAGGGCATTTAATTTTTTGTCTCAATGATTTTTGCATTAATCTTCACATATGTTCACTTTTCAACAAGCGTTTTGCTATGTAGAGGCAATAAAATGACGTTGACTGCCATTTCTATCCAATTTATATTGTACCTCTATTAAACGGCCAACCTCTATTAAGCGGCCAGTTTTCAAAGTCCCGAGGGTGGCCGCTTAATTCAATGTACCATAAGAAAAGAAGCAATTTTTCTAAAGCAACAAGACAATAAGGACCCGCCTGTTCCCAAGAATTATCTCTTATACTTTATACCCATCTGTGTAAAGGAAGTTTCTATTTTTAATTGCTTTTATGAAGAAGGCTACCACAAGGAAGTCGGCAATTCGTCGGAACCTAATATAGGTAATGTGAATACTAATATTAATGTAGGGTGGGTTGGGGGTTGGCGGCATGATGGTGTGATGCTTCCATGACGTTGTTTTGGTGGCGTTACTGTTTACGTCATTCCTGAAGAAAAACGGAAGAAAAACGGAGGGCATTTTATAACTCATGCTGCTACGCGCATGAGTAATAATGACAACTTAATGACAACTGAAGGGGTGTTAATTAGTATAAGCTTACATGTCATACATAAAGGCTGACAAATAGGTCATTTTCTAGATATCTTTAGTTTCTTTTTCAAAGTGAGGTCGAGTGCAAAGCCTTGTGTCTGTATTATAGAGAGACCTGTGTCTGTATTAAGGTGTCTGTAATAAAACAGGGGTCTGTATTAGACGGGTGTCTGTCTTAGAAAGGTGTTTGCATTAGACAGGTGTCTGTCTTAGAGGGTGTCTGTATTAGCGAGGTGTCTGTATTAGAGAGGTGCTTGTAATAAGGAGGTGCCTGTATTAAAGGCCAAGTATTGGAGAGGTGTCTGTATTAGAGAGGTGTCTGTGTTAGAGAGGTATCTGTATTAGAGGTGTCTTTATTAAAAAAGTGTCTGTCTTAGAGATGTGTCCATATTAGAGAGTGTCTCTATTAGAGAGGTGTCTGTTAAAGGGAGGTGT
The DNA here is from genome assembly GCA_022457155.1 of Cladopsammia gracilis. Classification (NCBI taxonomy): domain Eukaryota; kingdom Metazoa; phylum Cnidaria; class Anthozoa; order Scleractinia; family Dendrophylliidae; genus Cladopsammia; species Cladopsammia gracilis. The sequence goes on from JAJGOT010000543.1 coordinate 207,142, forward strand.
CTGTATTGGAGAGGTGTCCGTCTTAGAGAGGTGTCTGTATTAGAGAGGTGCCTGCATTAGAGAGGTGTCTGTATTAGGAGATGAAGAAAAAGACTGGAGTTCGGCAGGGCCTGAAACCACTGTCCATTTTAGATAGGATTCTGTTAGAATGGAGTTGACCATAAAATGAATGAAAAATCATAAAATACATATAAATGAATTCCACCTCATCAAGAGCTGTTAACTTTGATCTCAGGTCTCTGATACAGGAATCTGCTTGATATTTGTTTTGAGTCAGGTCCTGATGAATTGAACATAAGAATTAATAACCTACAAGTGAAATGTGGGCATCCTTAGACCCCTCCCGGCTAAAGCCTTATTCAGGCACCATGGGAACTAGAGAATGTAATCCTGAGTGGTACTCCACTGTCACATAATTATAATGCTGTTTTTCACGAAACCTGACTGTTAAACAGATAAGCTGTTCACAGCCCCCTATTTCCCTGTGTGTTCGCCGAGTTCGAACATCAAGTTTGTTTAGCCGCCATCATGAAAGTCATAGTCAAGGTGAAAGTCATGGTCACGGTGAAAGTCACAGTGTGCTAAAAACTGGGGAGATGCAGTTGGCATTCAAACAAGAAAATCAAAGGTTCCTATGAGCCAACTTGTAAATACCAAGCATTCAGACACTCCTTTCTCCTAGGTAATTTGTTACACCCAACCCTCACCACCTGTGTCCAACTCCCCAGCTTCCCCTCCCTCCCCTCCCTCCCCTCCCATGCTGTCCCCATGGGTAAGGAGGTGACCATTACATATTGCAGGCACAATGTTCACCTCCCCTCCCCTCTCCTAGGCATTTTTCTCCATCAACCCCTCCCCACCCCACCCTTTGGGTCTAACTCCTCTCCCTTCCATGCTGTCCCCATGGGTGAGGCAGGTGACCGTTACATATTGCAGGCTCAGTGTTAACAGCCGATTGAGTGATTGAGCAAAATTTTGTCCCATTGCTAAAACTTGTTTTAACCCTTTAAGCCCTAAGAGTGATCAGCATCAAATTTCTCCTTGTAATATTAGGACATGATCACACAATATGAGTTCTCTTGATATCCAAACAATTTCTCACCACTACTTCTATAGGAAATGTATAGGACTAGAAATGAGAATTTAAATTTTGATGTTAGGGTTTAAAGGGTTAAAGCTTTGCATATTCACAACTTAAGGTGGCTCAACTGGGTTTTTGAGTGACGATACCGTTTAGCTTTGAGCAACTTGTGTACCACCACAAATGATACAACGGAAAATCGATTGCCACAGCTGTACTAGAGAAAGATTAAAGTTTCAGATGAGGTAAGTTTTATTAGTAAGTAAAGTAAAAAATGTCTAGATAAAACTATTCTTCTTTCAGAATATGAGTTTCAGCTGTCTAGGGATAATACCATAAATTTACTTAAACTAAAAAACAGGGATTACTACTGGCTTTTGATAAATAAGGACAAGCAAGTATTGAAGGCAAGCGTAAAGTGGGAGAGAGATTTACAGTCAGACATGGTGCAGATTGACTCTTTTTTTAGTCGTGTAAAATATATTTCTAGAGAAAACAAGCTGAGAGAATTTTACTTCAAACTTTTGCACAGAATAGTTGTTACAAAGAGAGAACTGCATTTATTTGGTATTACAAATGATATGCTTTGCATTTACTGTCGAGAAAATGATTCCATTATCCACACTTTTTCTAATTGTCAGTGGTCTAAAGAGTTTTTCTTGGAAGTTATTAAGTGGTTTAACAAAGAAAATGGCACCTCTTTCTCCTTATCCCCAATGGAAATTCTCTTCACACGAACTCCTCCAAGACTGACGTGATTACCAATAATTTAAACTGTACTCTCCTCTTTGCTAAATATTATATCTATAGCCAAAAACTAGCACAGAAAAACCTATCTTTAGAAGAATTTGTAGTTAAATTAAACTGTCGATCTCATTTAGAAAAATTCCCTCTGCAATCTAAAACATAAGTATTATATAAATTAAAACATACTGTTAACTATTGAAGTTACCAAATGATTAGTGTAGTTTCAGACTATAAACAAAAATTGAAATTGCCAACGCGTACGCCAACCCAGTTTCGGAATGTCTAGTGTAGTGTATTGTTGTAACATCTTGTCACAACAAAGAAAGCTTTTTAATTCGTGACAATTTTAAAAAGTGTAGGGTCAATTTTTGATATAAAAGCGAAATAACACTCCAGGCCAGTTCATATTCAAGCCAATATTTCTGAAATTCAAACGGAGCGATTTCCTTGAGATTTTCACCTAAGGTATTTGGATGGTATAAAATTCATTTAAGACCAAAATATTATTTCATCAAGCCTTGTAGACATAAGTTTTAATAACATTTCAAAATTGTTTTGTTTTTGTTGTATTTTAACACCTTAAAACTTCACTCGAAATTTTCTCGAAAATGCTTCCATAGAAATTTGTAAAATTTTGTATACCTTAGGACAAGTACGTCAGGTCGAAGATCCAGAGAGCGTTTTCCAAAATTATCTCTTGATGACAAGTAATTCGGTATTATGTAAAACAGGGAGTGACGTCATAACGTTGCTATGGCAGCTCTGATTTCCATAAAACTTACCTCATCTGAAACTTTAATCTTTCTTTAGTACAGCTGTGGCAATCGATTTTCAGTTGGATCGTTTGTGACGGTATCATCACTCAAAAACCCAGTCGACCCACCTTAAAAACAGGACATGCGATAACTCTAAAAATCAGACAAGGACCACTCCCTTTTACAAGAAAGTGTTGTGCCAGTTAATAATGTTGCCTATTACAAATTATGCCTGAATTAACTGTGTTAGTTACCCGGTTGGAATTTTCCACATCTTTGAGTCTGGCTTCAAGTTTGACGACCTAAACACAAAACAATTATAAAAAGATAAAACAAACAAATTCTGGCCAACCTAAGTTCATTGCATATTTGTGACCTCACACGGGAAAACGTACACTAACGCTTATCCGTTAAACGGATAAAAACTAACGGCTTACGCACGGATAGCTAACGGTCTTCAAAGCGTTCTAACGGTCGACGAAAGCATTCTAACGGATAGCTTGAAGCATTAAACGCTTCTGTTGATTTGTCTAACGGATAGCTTGAAGCATTTAACGGTATGGCAAATTCATCTAACGGACAGCTTGAACCGTTAAACGCTTCTGTTGATTCGTCTAACGGATAGCTTAAAGCGTTTAACGGTATGACAAATTCATCTAACGGATAGCTTGAAGCATTTAACGGTATGGCAAATTCATCTAACGGATAGCTTGAAGCGTTTAACAACGCTTCGGCAAATTTGTCTAACGGATAGCTTGATAGTAAAAATCTGTTTCGAAAAGGAACGGCTTCCGAGAATAATTATTTATCAGACTGTACCGACAGTAAATATTCAGAGCGCTATAGCTTTGGAAACATTCTGTCGACTCAGGAAATAATTGCGCTGGATAATCTTCCATAATAAAACAGCTAGTTTTTATCTCCCAAAAATGTTATCAAGCATCTGTTTGGCCAGACACAAGCGAGATTCAAGCCAGACAACAATCCCGCTCTTAAAACGAGCAACAATCAAACGCGGCTTATGTTTATTCCCGGCCCGAAGACACTCCAAACTTCCTGTGATGTTTTAGCGCGGTGGAATACTTGGAAATGAAGGCTGAGAGTTTGGAAAAGCTTAATCTTAATTTGGCGAGCGAAACCACAAAGAAAACAGAGAATTTTTAGAAGCGCATAGTCTGTTTGTGCCAGCGTGTTTCAAGGTTTCAAATTACCGTTTTGACATATGCAAATTTGGTGCGCTTTTACCACTTTTACCAACAAGCACTTATTTTTACCGACAACTACAACAAACTTCAAAGGGTTTTTTTTTTTTCTGCTACCAAACTTTCCCTACCGTCTTTAATTTCGATTATAATTTTTAGTTCCATTCAAGATTTATTTTAACGATGTGCAGTTCCAGAAAATATCCATACTCCCCCCACGGAAGGTTTTTTGTTGAGCACCCCCCTGTCCCCCCAGGAAATTCCAGTTTAGCTTCATACATTGCTTCTAAAATGTTGGCTTTTAAGACCCCCCTCCCCCTAGGAATTTCCAATGACCTTCCATGGGGTGGGTATGGATTTTTTCTGGAACTACACAATAAGTAAACATGAGGTGCAGAAAGAATTTTACACATGAATTTTGCGTGACTACTGCACTTGGGACTCCGGGCCGCTTGTTGTTTACATTCCGCGAGCGAGCAGCGAAAAAAGAATTAATGTTTTGCAGTCTCATAAAAGAAATCACGTTTATCATTCCCTGGCCTTGAAGTCAAAACCTTGCTTGATTCAAATAATTGGTAAAACAAGCGTGACTAGTACTATTACTTTGTCTTCTCGCGGACTGCTGGCGAAGTCTACGAATTACCGCCAGTCTGTCTGTCGTTCAGCCGCTCGACATTCACGCCGTTCGAAAGAATTATTTTGCCGTTCGATAATGAACGTATCAGTGAAAGCGACTCTTCGTAGACTGTTTATAATTATGGATTATTGGACGAAACTTCGTTCCGTTTTCAACGAGTATTGCTGGGATGTTAGATTTATACCATGGAAATAGTAAGTGAAGGTAAGACTTTAGCTTAATTAAAAAGCAAACGAAAAGCACTCTCACCTCTAGAACAGTCATTTCCAGCACCTCTTGAACGGGTGCTGGGATAATTCTAACGTTCAGGCTAGTCCTAACGGATGCCAAACTTTAGCTAACGGATGTTAATTCTTTGCTAACGGTTACAGTATTCGTTCTAACGGTTCAATACTAACGCCTAACAGACACGCTATCCGCTCTAACGGTTAGAAACTAACGCCTAACGGATGCGGAATCTGTTCTAACGGTTGAATACTAACGCCTAACGGATACGCTATTCGAGCTAACGGTTAAATACTAACGCCTAACGGTTTGGTGGAAGCGTTTAACGGTTTTCAGGAAATTTTATAACGGATATCTAACGGACACCTAACGCTTTTAGCCGTTTAACGGATAAGCGTTAGTGTACGTTTTCCCGTGTGAGGTCACATTTTACAGTTTAGCAATTTCAGAATGTGTCAAATACATGTACCTGTGACTGGTGATTCTGTTCAATCTCTCGCCTGTCTCTCTCAAACTTTCGTTGGTTGTCAATGACCATCTATATTAAATGGAGCAGAGAATAATTTCTTGTAATTAAATTTAAGGCTCAATACTCAAACAAATAAAAGGATGTAAAATGTCACAATAAAGGGTATGGACCTCAATGATAATTTTCCTTTACTCAATTGAGTAGTAGTTAAGAACACTGGTGTGTAAGTCAAAATAACTTAAATTACAATACACCTTTTGGATATGTTCTCGCAGATAAGCCGCCCCTTTTTTTAGCAAACGTTTTGCTCAAAAAGATCTGGTTTATATGCTGGTTTTTGCCTGAATATTTTTTTTTACTTCTGAAAGCAAAGTACTCTCAATGCTTTACAAAGGGAATAGTGTTGAGTACATTAGTGTTGAGTTAGAAAATACTCAAATGTATACTGTATAATAATTTTTATTAATAGTTAACTCTCTCAAAGCGGACAGTAGTGTAAGACAGACACCTCTAATGCGGACATCTGTGATTAACTGGTCCTGGCCAAATTTCACTTGTTTTTCTGTAACTAAACTCTCTATAAGGTGGACACCTCTCTAAGGTGGACAGTTAGAGCTAATCCTGAGGGTGTCTGGCTTAGAGAGAGTGGACTGTATTGCAGTTATCTCTGGGAACTTTAGATTAGACTATGAGTACGAGATTGAGTACGAGTACCACTTTTCAAACCTAGTTCGCGTGCTCAACATAACCATTTATCATACCAATTATATACCTAGAGTCTCCTTATCTTTTGGTCAGCAACAGGAAGGACCGGCAGCTCTGGGGATGTGGCTAGCTTGAAAATTCAAAAGTCGTACTCATACTCAATATCATATTCAAATCTAAAGCTCTGTATTGTTCAGTAAGAAAAGATGAGAGCAGTGCTTCTCACAGTTCTCATACTTTTTTTAAATTTTAATTCCCAAGTGCTTCTTACTTGAAGCAATGTACTGTGAGCAAGTTTACTATTTCCTTTATACAATGTCCCAATGACTTGCATGTGCTTGTACTGGTGCCAGTCTGCAGTGTATGTCCATTATAACTTGAGAAAGCATGCAGGTGATGAAGGGCATGTGTATTATGGCAGCCTAATGAACTTGAGCTGACCAGTCACAGTGTACAGTTCACACATAATTACTGGGTAATTAATATTAATACATAATATTACCTGCAGGGCTTTCTCCCTCTCGGCTGTGAGTTCTTGTGTATGTTTATTTTCCAGCTGACAGGACTTTGCAGAGCAGTAAGACTGCACTGAATTCAACTCCCTTGTTTTAATTGCGAGAACCTTTTAAATAACAAAAGTACATAATTTTTTTTTTACCATTCCACAAAACCCCGAATTTAATGTAAAGTTGTATCTTAAGATGCTAATTATAATTTGATAATCTAAAAAAGGGAGTCAAGGAGCTCATTTCTGAGTTATAAGCACTTTAAGTTAGGTCATTGTGTTGCTATGGTAACCTGTTACATCATAAAAGAGACCATAGCTTGTTCAAATATGACTGGGCACTTGTCTGATACCATTATTGTAGCATCAACTGATTAAGGATTGTAGCACTGATCCATCAAAGTATAAGTCATAGAAAATGCTGGGAACTATTGCAAGCCACCTTAAAAAGAAGTACCTCTTGACAGCTGCTAAGCTTTTGCTGAAGATCAGCCTCTGTTCCACCAAGACATCTTTCTAATGTCTGCTTCTCTTCCTACAACACACAAAGTCAGTGTCTAACATTTCTCAAATGTGCTACTTAAGGTGTTTCCCTCCAGTTTCCTTGTAGCCGCACCGAACATTTTTGAGTGGCCGTTTAACTAACTTTCCTTTATTGAATTAGTATGAAACTTACACAAAATATTGTACTTAGTTTGCAGTTTATAAGAATGCGGAGAATGCGGAGATAAATGAGAAACATTGAAATCACTTGAGTCTAAATTCTGAGCGATTGCGATGGCATCTAGAAAAATGAAAACTATTACAATAAACCATGACAGGGTTCATACAGAAAATTGCAACCTGTTTTCAAGGACTTTTCAAGGACCAAATTTATTTTTCAAGGACCCTCCAATGAATGTAATGTTACAGGTTAAATAATATAAATCATATGCACCTTCTAAATAAACAGGTTTTTAATGCCAGGAGTTTCTCCTCCATCTTCTTCTCTAGGTTCTTTAGTTCGTTTGCCTTTTCTTTGGAAGTTTCTGTGTGTAGGTTGTTTTCACAACATAAAAAGGAAGAATACTCTAACCCACACAATGCAACTTTTCTTCGACTCCTACAGATTTTATGTTGGAGAAAATTCAAGGACTTTTCAAGACCTTATAAAGGAATTTAAGGAGTTTTCAAGGATGTATGGAATTCAAGGACTTTTCAAGGACTCCCTCTAAAATTGAAGGACTTTTCAAGACTGTGCAAGCCCTGTATGACATATGGCAAACAAAATATCTAAAAATTAGAAACTTTTGTCAAGCCGATTTTGAGTAAATCAGAAAAACATTTCAAACTTGTGATTTTGCATGTGTATGAGCACATCCATGAGTTCCTCAGTTAAGCTTTTAAAAGTTTAATTTCTCAATCTCAAATTTATGCCAAAATATGTGTTTAGTTTCATCTTGATTGAAACTTTGCAACATGGTCAAATAAAATAATAAAGTTCACCTAAAACGCGATTGAGACTTTGCGCTTTGATTGTTAGACACTGTGACTTTGTGTCATGGCGGTTTTTATGTGTTTGGCTCGGACTGTGCTAGAATTAAAACTGAGCATCTTATTTCAAACACGAAATGCTCTCGAAACACCAAGAACAAGAAATCAAGTAAGTTCTTGTAGAATAAACCATAATCAGTTTTTAGCAAATTTTCCAAAAGACAATGAATGAACTTGAAAAAAAATGGCCAATTTTTTTAAGTTGCATTTCCACTTCCATCCTGACCATCTGTAGTCAAAGACACTTGTTTATAGTTTCATTATACTCATTAAGCAATTCTAAACAAAACTGGACCATTCTTTTTGGTTTCCACTGATATAAATATGTTGTTTAGCTTTTTAAAATAACACTAAAACTGGTGACATAACTCCTTAATAAGAATCCAAATGTATAGCTGGTTCAAACTGGCCATCAATATCTTTGTGCACCTTTGTGCATCTTTGGCCTGAATTTGTTACCTGAAAAAAACCAAAACACCTTATTATTTTAGTTACATGTACATGTAACCTAACAATTAAGTGTTAGGCTTTTGTTTAAGCCCTAAGAGTGATCAGCATCAAATTTCTCCTTGTAATATTAATGCCTTATCATTCAAAAAGGTCATGAGAATTAAGGACATGATCACACAAGATGAGTTCTCTTGATATCCAAACAATTTCTCACCACTACTTCTATAGGAAACGTATAGGACTAGAAATGAGAATTTAAATTTTGATGTTAGGGCTTAAAGGTTTAAGGTCTCAGTTGGCCTTCTCTGCTTTCAAAATAGTGGGGTGGACGTAGAAACCTGTGAATAAGCCTGCTAAAATACTCCAAAAATAGTGAAGTATTTTGTCATGTGACACATGATGAAATGGCATTTTTGGAGATTACATGTATTTTGGCAAATGGTGTTCCACAACCTTTCTGCAGGTATGAGGACCATACAGGTCAAATGATCTCTAGGAAGTTCCTAGTGTAAACAGATGCATAGTTTTACCTGTAGATGTTTAAAGCAGTTTGCTAGGTATTTCTTGACTTCTTCATCTGATCCCGGAAGAAACTTTAATGACAGGTGCGTTAAGTGTTTAAATGGATTGGTTTCAACAATATGTAGAGTGGCCACACCTTGATCCAGACCACTGCCGACAACAAAGTGTAGCAAAAATCTGGGTACAAAAAATAATCAAAGAATTTAACCTGTCTGACTGAGGCACAACAAGCTTTTTAAAAGAGAATTTATGATTGGAGGCATGGGAATTAGTACATGACCAGTGTTGGGCCAGTGTTGGGGGGGGGGGTACTCATATATACTGTCAAGGGTACAGTATGTATGGTTTTCAAACAGTTTTGTCTGGGATAGGGTGTAGAAATCAGAGAGTTTTGGTCTAAAATAGGGTATCATTTACTGGGAAACAGATCAGTGGTATGAAGATAGAGTTTCTGGAAAATAGAGGGTCTGGGATAGAATAGGAATTTTGGTGACTGGTATAGGGTTAGGGTTTCTGAGTCCCAGCAGCACATCACCACCCCAAAATGTACAGAGTTCAGTACCCCTGGAGTGTTGGTACATGTAGAGCCGTGGTACCCCTGGGTTGTTGGTACATGTAGAGGTGTGGTAGTCTGGTAGACTGGTGGTAAACACCTTAGACTTTCAAACTAAAGATTGATGGTTTAAGCCTGCTGTCTGCCGTTGAGTTGTTTCTTAGAGAAGACGCTTCACATCGTTTCTTTTCACCCAGAAGAATAAATAGGTACTGATTTACATAATGCTGGAGGTTAAGGGTTAGTTCCCACTAGCGACGTAATTGGAAGCAGAGTTGGAAGTGGGAACCAAGCTTAACTTGTGATGGACTAGCATCTCAATCTCTTGGAAGAGCAATAACACTCCAAATCACTTTGCACTATAGCCAACTCTTAGCAGCTCTAGACAAATGCTGCAAACATTAGAAACAGAGAGCAGATGACGTGTGAGGGTCAAAACCAACAGGACAAGACCAAAGATCACCTGGAGATGTACAGTTGAAAAGGACAGAAACAAGGCAGGCTGGAACGAGGTGTGGGCTGTGGCGGCTGATAGGGAAAGATGGAGACACTCAAATATTATTACTTGCACCTGTGCCATTTCTGTAAACTTAGATTTTTGTCAAACTTACTTTGGACTGTCACGTTGTTCCTCGTCACGGCACAGTTCCAGCAGATCAACAAACTTTTGAGGAAAGGCACAAAAGTCAACTAACAGCCCTTGCTGACTTTTTAACCTGTGCATGTAAGTAAACATGAATGGGCTGTAACCAATTTCAATTTCCTGTGGTAAATTAAAGGGATCAGAAAACTTGACCTAAAAGTAAAAACACCATGTATGCAATAAACTGTAGAGACACACAGAAATAAAGTCAAGACAAACGGACTTAAACTGTGATAAATGAAGAAAGATGGTAAATGTTTAGCTCGGTAATGTTAATCATGTCACGAGATGTCACTCACATTTTATTCTTTGTACCACGCTCGTGACATGATGAACATTTCTGTACATCTTTGTGTTCGCAAAATATGTTGTTGTTAATTTGTTGTTGCTAAAAAAAATCATTATCACACAACAGTAAATAAATTTCCTGGTTAGTGTGACTTACGTATGGAAATCACTTTCCCCTAGAACCAGATTGTAAAGGAAGAACAAATCTTCTTCATCGGTAATTCGGACGACTAGTTCCTAGAAATAAAATAGAAGGCTATAATTTGCAAAGCATATCAATAAGCTTATAGCATTAAAAACACAGTGAGAAGAAATTATTTATTACTTCACACCCGATTTCGATTCTTCGCATATTCAGCCTGATTAATAGTGCGACATTACTAAAAATGCATAAAGCGGAGGCTGTTAAAAGCAAAAAAGCTCAATAGCGTATGAAAACAGATCGTACATAAAAATAAGCATGGCCAATACCTTGTTCGTTGGCGAAGAGCTTGTGCGAAAAGCGACATTGATACGCACAGCGGACTGTCTGAAAACAAAACAAAGCTTGCACCTATTGATCCGACAACTTATCGCAAGGTTTTGCGAATCTAATCATCAGAAGAATTACCTGTTTTCACGGCTTGTCGATTTAAAATGGATCGCAACAACCTTGTTGAAGTATTCCTCCATCTTGGAAAACTTCATTCTCGTCCCCAGAGCCGCTTGGCCCTCTTAACCGCCGGAACCTGAGTACGAGAGCCAAGGGGCTCTGGGGACGCAGGATTTGATTGGCTAGAATCTGGACTTCCGGTTGGTTCTGCTCATGCTCAGAGTTTTTTTCAAAATGGCGGACTTGCCGATTAGACTGATTTAACAAGGTCGTGACTAGAATGGATACTCCAAAATCAGGTTGGATCACCTCGGACACATTCGGCTGTACAGCGTTGGATTTTCAATTAACTTCGATTCCATCCCTTTTGAACTTGACTTATTTTAACAGCGCGATTTGGAAGGTAAATATCGGCGATTCAAATGAAAGAGAAACTCCAAACTGTGTGATACGAGTTTTGGCTGTACAGCATTGGATTTTCAATTAACTTCGATTACATCCCTTTTGAACTTAATTTGTTTTAACAGCGCGATTTGGAAGGTTAATGTCGGCGATTCAAGTGAAACAGAAACTCCAAACTGTGTGAAAATATGGAATGCGACGGCTGTACTGTATGTCTACACAAATAAAAGTGCTGATGGTGGATTTAAAATAATTTGTTCGCTCGTAACAGATTCAAGTTTTCTCTACGGCGTCAACGGCGGGGTTGGAAAATAAATACACTTGACGACAGCGAAAGAAGATATTCTTAACTGCATAAGTACAAGTGAAAGCGACGGTCATAGTTCAGGCAAATTAAAAAGTGATCTACGGATTTCAAAACAACGAAAACACGGCTTGTTCGCCGTCGTGGTTAATTAAGTTTTATGCGCTTTGAGTTCCATGCGTTAGGTTCCGGCAGTCGGATTAAGCTGAAATAAAATTAAGTAAAAGAGAAATTCAAAACTGCATAAAAAGAGTATCGTCTTATAAAAACGGCGCATTCTTCAACATATATTTCACTGCCGCGAAAATCCATCGATATTACAGCGGTTCGCCCGTTGAGTTATTATAATTTTCCAGACGATTCAAAACAGTAAATCCAACTCCCTCGCGATGAATTCCTGACAAAAAAAACTCAGCCGACAGACTAGAATATTTTTTAAACAGAGTTCGAGGTTTGGTTAATAATTATTTCTATTTTTTGGCATATACAAATATAGACTTGTAATACTTTCGCCAAAATGATTTCTTCAAAACCGTCACGACCGCCTTGGGAGATCAAAGAAACCCATCTAGTGCTCAAACCGCAAAAAAAATCTGCAACGGAAAAAATTCTGACAACAATTCAATAAAAAAAGAATTGAAATGAAGGAGCCGCTCTTTTTCAAACGAATAGAAAATAAATGCTTATATATGCTACGCTGGCAGTGTACCATGTAACATTTGCAAACAGCCGGCTACGCAATTTGCCTAAACATACGGCTGTCGCGTTCACTGCTTTCATAGAGTTTGAGATCAGTTCTCGCTCACTTGCATGACACATGACATTCATTCATGTAGCATGTGAAACTACTCAAATTTTTAAATCCAAAAGTCAACGCTAGCTAAAGCTTTATTCAACATAAGCTTCACGAGTGAACAAGTTGAAATTTCATTGTTCTGTACTCGACATTTCATTGGCTAAAGTAAAAATGTTGGAATCTATTGTTCTCGTTCTGTTTTGTGATTGGTTAACTTTGTCTGGGTGACCCCGGTAACAGTAGCCGCACTGTAAAACTCACTGTACGTTTTATCTTGTGTCATTTTACAGTGAAGGATTTGTGTGCAATGGAGGCTTGTCAGGCTAGTACAAGCGAAGTGAAGAAAAAGTAAGTATAAATATATTTGTAAACATAAGCTTAAGGGTTATAAATTGTTCAAGCGAGTCGAGACAATTCTGCAAACTAAACTTTACGCGAGATGAACAAGCTTTAAAATACATTTTACCGGCCGCCGGTTATTTCTGGAAGAGGTTAACATCGGTTTCAGCTTAGCTATAAAAGTGGACAAACACGTGCACGGTCAGAGGCTGCGGGTTTAATGTTGTTTTTGGAAGGAATCGACGGTTTTTTCTTCGCGCTGTTGAAGCACCTCAGCTGTTTAATTTCTGAACAATTCAGGCAATTTTGGTTGTTGTTAATAATAATTTTTATCTGCCGTTGTTTTCACTTTACAACGCACTTGTTTAACTCACAATGTGTTTTTGAGGATCATAAATAAGGTGTCATAGCTTCTAACGCTCTTTAACAAAATGCAGACCACTTAGGAAACAAGGAACAAAATAATGGTCTGTCTCTAGATGGTATCAATTTTCTGCCTTCATTATATTTTTGTTTCTTTTACCTAAAGGATATGTTGAGATGACTAGTGGAAATTTTATTTTTTCATTTTAATTAGTATAGGTAATCATACGGTTTCGAGTTCAATTTGGGATTAATTAATTAAAGTGAGTTTTTCAAAAAGCTCAAATTGCATGAGCTGCTTCGGCGAGTGCAATTTGAGCTTTTTGAAAAACTTACAAGTGCAAATTAATCCCAAATTGAACGAGAAAACCGTATGGTTACTTATTAATAATTATACATGAAAAAATTTGCATCCTTTTTTTGGAATTTTTTTTTTCCAAAAATTTTTTTGCAAAACATTTTTGCATCAATTTTTTTTTTCAATTTGTAATTTGCACTGGTGTTACACTTGAACTACACTGCTCTTAGCCAATCAGAATCGAGTTATTTTTTCATGTATATTATTATAAAGGAAAAGTAATTTGTATTTCAATTGCCAGGTCAATAATGGTGTGGACAGAAGCGAAAGATATCAAGTTGTTGCGTGCCATGGGAGCAGAGGGGGTATTTGTCAACAGTAGGGCTGGCAGCCGAGAGAGAGGCGCTGCTTGGGTAAATGTCGTCTCTGCTCTCATGGCAGAAAGTATCGGCCACATCACTTCACGTTCAGTGAGAGACCGGTATCAGAATTTGGCAGGGAAGTGGAAAGCAAAGGTTGCAAGGCAGGAGAAAGAAAGTGGTGGGGGCGACGAACATCAGATGGAAGTGGAGGTTATACTGGAAGAGTTGGTAGCACTGGAGTTAGAGGCGAAGAGGGCAGAAGAACAGGATGGAGCAAAGAAAGAGGCAGCAGCGAATGAAAAGAAGCAAGCAGTAGAGATGAGAGACAGGGCGTTGGAGAGGTTTGGAGAGACAAGGAAGAGGCACACAGAGGAAAAAGAAGGAGGAAAAAAAGAAACTAAAAGAAGGTCTGGTGGGGAGGCATTGGACTGGTTGAAGGAAAAGGGGGAAATTGTGAGGCAGCTGAAGGAGCAAGAGGTGGAGAACAGAAGAGAAGAAAGAGAGGTACAGAGGATGCAACATGAACAGTTTATGAGGCAGCTAGAGACAACAAAAACAGCACAAAATGAACAAGCGAAAATATTTCAGCAACAGATGCTACAACAAATGCAACAAAACCAACAGCAGCAACAGCAACAGCAATTTGCCATGTTGCAGCATCAACTGATGCTGATGTTGCAAAGATTGCATAAAAAGGATCAATGAGTGGGAGTTTTTGTCAAATTAGCATAAATTTTTGTTTTTTACACTTGCAACAATTATTTATGTGAAATTTTGATTGCCAAAGCCAAGAAAGTATTACTTAATGTTATATCGTTCACCTCTTTAGCATTTACTTTCAATACACTTTTATCTGTGATTCTCGAAACTAGTTTCGCCTACCCAAGGCCTAATGGACAGGCGAAACTAGTTTTGAGAATCGCAGAATGGATTAGAGTGTGTTAAAAGCAAATGCTAAAGATTAGTGAACGATGGCCACAGTTATTCAATATTGTGTTTCTATTGTAAAAAAAAGGTTTCCTGATGCACGAATTCAGCATGAATGTGTCATTTAATATATATTTTACAGGAGTATCCAAGCTTGATTGCACTTTAATTGAAAAGTGGACTTAATTGGCCTTTTCAAAACTGTCAAGAAAAAGGAAGACAAAATTGTGATGATAGTTGCACTGTACTTTAAAGTTAGTAGCTATTTAACAAGTCAACTGTGATTTTTTTCACCATTCGAGTTTGAATAAAAAATAGTTCAAAATAATAATTGATGAATATTGATACAATGAACCTAGACGTGCTGTCAGTGTATTATTTTATGTTGTGATTCAGCTTTATCCTTGGTGCAAGTTTGATTTTCCTTTGTTCTTGTGTATGTTAATAAATATATGATAATGAATGTAAACAAAGAAAAATCAAAATTCAGCACCAAGGATAAAACTGAATCACAACATAAATACATGATTGTATAATTTTATATCAGAACCTTCTTTCTCAAACCAATATGGCAATGAATGTCATTTGTTTTGTTCCTGACATATCAGCATGCAAAGCTGATGTGAGTTATTTTAATTTATTTGCATGACCAAGTGGAAATTGGTTTCGGTTAAATGCACATTTTTGGCAAAGTAATTGGTATGAGTTTTTCACTGAAATCTTGGATTTTTGGCCTCAAAAGGGACTCGCATGCCAAAATTATGACTTGATTATGTAAATATGACTGAAAGGATTTAAACCAGGTCAACAAATGTTCTATCTTCAAACAGAATAATTTTTATTTTTGAAAAGATACATAGGGTGTCCTGGGGGCCATAGGGGCCCAAAACATTTTATCAAAAATGTGGATTTTCTTCCCCCATTTTGGAGCTGTTTTAAGTACCTTAACAATAATAAATCATTAATTTGACAAAACTGTGCTTTTAAAGGCCTAAAACATACAATTTTAGTGAAAGTTACCAAAAACGCACTTAGGATGTTATTGCAGGGAGCCCTTCAATTTCATGATCACTGTTAAAAAGAAATAGTAAAGTTGCTACTTGTGTTCTTAAAAATTCCTGCATGCTTTAAAAACACACTCCCAAAGGCATGTTTACTATTTGAACAACAATTCAGTACAGTACATACCGAACTTCCTAGCCAAGATTTGGCCATAAAATGTTTATCCTTGGTGTTTTTAGTTACAATGATTCTTGAAAAAAGTATATTAATTTTATGAAAGCAAATTTATACAGCAGTAACAATTTGTTATTATTACATGTACTCTATAGTTTGCTTTCATAAATATAGTTATTAGTAATGGTAACTGGACTGAGTGGAGTACAATTCAGGGAGTAATCAGGCGAGTAATTTCAAATCAGCCGAGCACGTAGCGTGAGGCCGATTTGAAATGTCAAGCACGATTACCTCTGAATTATACGACACAAAGTCCAATAACCAATTAATTGCATTAATAACAAAATTCGAGATTAAAAAAATCTGTAACAACCTTTTTCTTTCTAAAACATCCAGAAACAGCAACAAGAACTCATTTAAATACACCTGATTGGTGCACACGCAGCGTAGGTGTACAATTACAGTTATCCAATTACAAAAACTTGTAATTG
This sequence comes from Cladopsammia gracilis, assembly GCA_022457155.1. Lineage (NCBI taxonomy): Eukaryota > Metazoa > Cnidaria > Anthozoa > Scleractinia > Dendrophylliidae > Cladopsammia > Cladopsammia gracilis. The sequence continues at coordinate 223,507 of JAJGOT010000543.1, forward strand.
TACAGCTATAATTGGACACCCCCATGACCGCACTCCAATTACCTAATAAATAGGCGTGCAGATAACCATTCACAATCAAGAATTTTGTTACTGACACGATTAATAATATTACTATTATTATTAGTATCATTTGACATCAGATTCCCCTACTGCAAACACTACAGTATCTATCTCCGGTACTTTGTTCATTTATGAGAAGTATTCCTGTAATGAAGGTGGTTGAATGCCAAACTTTTCTGAAACAATATTGCCATAAAGACAAGTGTGAGCATTTTCCAAGAGAGCACAGACAATATAAAATTTTCCCACTGCACTCATGTTAACTTTTAACTGGCTTTTAAAATCAACAAATTTAAAATAATTAGTGATATTACCAAACAACCACTCGACTGACACCCGAACTTCACTCATTGCTTGATTATACAATGTCATTTGCGGGGTCAAGTTCATACTTTAGCAATGATGACGGGGACTTCTTGAGGACGGCGCGCGCAGCGAAAAATGCCGCAAAAAACTGGGCCGAGAACACCGTCGTGTTGTCTTTTACAAGTGATTTAGCAATGGCGAGACAACGTTTCGTGTTCGTTCTCGAACAGTTGGAACTAATCTAGAATTTATTGTCATCATGAATTGTAAAGCGTGTTATTTTGGCGACGACATAGTGCGGTCCAGTATGTCCGAAAATACGCTTCCGTAGGACTTTTGTGCCGAAATTGATTTTTTTGCTGTTTTGCACTAATTTTGGGTCGAATAATAAGAATCCGATGGGGGCCAATTTTTTCGACCACGTCTTCCCATGTTTCCCGCTGCTAAATGACTTAATTTATGCTAATTTATGCAAATAAGATGCAGAAAACAAATTTTACGAATATCTTTACTCCGATTCAAGATACTAGGACTTAACTTTATTAGAAGCTTACTCTTGATGAAATAAGTCCTGTGACCTAAACTGGTAACACTGGCAGCCTGCGATAACGTCAGGATTAACTACCTGCTATTTTGTTGGCGGCCATCTTGGATCTGCCATCTTGGATTTTAGAACTCTCATTTTTCTAAGGCAAAACAGTGCGTTTTTTAATAAAATTAAACAACAAATGGAGTCGAGTACCACATAACAACCAGCCTGGCACTCTTGATGATGAGATTTGACCATCTGTTCACCACCCTTCCAGAAAATGAGGATATACCTCGCGCACAGTGTGCATCGTTTAGAGAGGGCCTCCACGAGCGCAGTCCAGAGATGGTTAACATCTATAACGACATCCAGTCCTGGTACTCTGAAAAGATCAAACCACAAGAGCGTGAAGAACAAGGACTTAAGGATCTCGCGCGGTTTATGACAGAGTACCTCAAGCAAGTAGACAACCTGTTACAGCTCATCCATGCTTGCCGCTCTGGGGACTGGGAAGGCTACCTGGCAGCGTTGGAATGCCTCATAAAGTACTTCTTCGCTCACGATCTCCTCAACTACGCTCGCCTAATGCCAGTTCACCTAGCGCAGATGAATTCACTCGACCATGAAGATCCTGTGACATGGGAGGCATTGAAGTCAGGTGATTTTGTTATGGCGAAGTCAGAGATCCCGTTTACCCGTTTCCATCAGACGCTAGAGCAGGAGATCAAAGAATTAAAGCGCCACGGAGGTATGGTCGGGTTAAGTCAGGACGAAGCCGCCCTAGAACGTCTTCTTATCACGTCACCGCATCTCGCCCTTGTCAGCTTTCCTAAAACATTCAAGGCTTCTGAGCGGAACGAGTAATATCAGCTCTCTGGAGATGTTGCTGTAAAAACACGCGTAAACGCTATGAAACTCCGCCAGTCGATAGAGCTGCACTGCGAAGGCAACCCATTCACAGTTGAGTCTCCCTTGAAGAGTGTGGTGTCGTCAGCTTTTGTGCCAGAAAAAACAAAGGATGACATTCTGTGCTATGCAGAGAAAGGCCAAAAGTGGTTTGAAGAATTCGTCGAAGACAGACTGTTGCTATCTTCTAAGCACTCCTTATGGGACGCCATGAAAAAGCTGAAACCGAAGACCTTCTCAAACTGGATGGAGAAAACTAAAGTTCGTGTAGGGGACAAAGTCATCAAACTGCGAGAAGAGCGGGAGCTACTCGGAAGGTTTCTCATCATCCAAGGAAGTAGGCCAGAGCTTGTGCCAAGACTCGAGGAAACCATCGGTGATTACGAGATGGCAGTGGTACCGCGTTCCTTATGCACTGTCGATGGATCGCTTTACATTCCAACTGACAAAGCCAGCCTGATGAAATTGATAGAGGAGGCCAAGCCGCAGCCAACACAAGAAACACCACCAGCGACCGGAAATCTACATCGAATACTTGTCATTGATGCTATGGCCGTCGTTCAAGGTAACTACAATAATAATGATAACAAAAATGATAATGATAATGATAATGATAATAATTATATTCTGTATAAATAAAATTTTATATTTATGATTTGTATACAGGTCTAAAAAGACAAGTGGTGTCCTGAAAATGTCTGATCTCCAAGACGCATTTATAAAGATAATCGAGCGAATGATGTCGGGTTTTGATGAAGGCCAAGTTGTGTTTGATCGCTACTTAGAAAACTCCTTGAAGAACAAGACGCGCCAGAAGAGATCCACAACATCTGTCGAGTTCCAGGTACCGTCAAGCTTGTCGTTGTTTACGAAAAGAAAATCAAATGTCTCGACTGTGAAGAAGAACACACCCACGAAGAAGCGGATACGCTGATCCCTAACCAGGTGTTGCGTTCACTGGATGAGCATGTATTGCAAGAGATTTGTGTTTCCTCGCCGGACACTGACGTACTTGTCCTGCTGCTTGACTTAGTTTCCAGGGGACGTCATGGCAACCTGAATTGCCTGAAGTTCTTGACAGGAAAGGGCCCAAAGTACAGAGCGATTGATGTTATTCAGAGAGTCCAAGCGATTGGAGTACACAAGTGTCAAGGTCTGATTGGACTGCATCACTTCACCGGAGCCGACTGGGGAGGGAAGTTTGTTGGCATCACCAAGAAGACCTGGGTGAAAGCATACATGGCCCTCGATGATGAGCATCCCGTTAAGGAGCTTGAGAAATTTGTTTGTCAAGTATACTGCAAAGCTGGACCAACCAACCTTCCTGAACTGCGATGGGAGCTCTTCAGATCCAGGAACTTGGAAGGTGAGATGCTGCCTCCAACGCGACCAACACATCACGCGTGCAAACTTCATGGCCATGCGCGACAAATCTTATACAGTCAGTTGCCCAGATCTGCCTCCAATTAAAGAGAATGGCTGGAATGAAGACCAAGGAGCATACATTCCCGTGACGTGCCTGTCTCTCCCTGCGCCCCAAGCTGTAATCGAGCTTACGAAATGCGGATGCAAGTCAGACTGCAAGGGACGCTGCAGCTGCTTCAAAGAACGGTCTTCCATGCACTCCTCTTTGCAAATGCTTCAGTAAAAACTGTACGAAATCCATTGAAAGAAGACACTCAAGTTGAAGATGAGGATGAGGATGATGATGCACTGAGCGCATGAGAACTTGAATCCTATTCTATGCACAAACACTTCAAACGGAACGGTACTTAATAGTATTACATGTATTACTTTAGTATTCTCTAACAAAAGTCCATACTTTTTTCGCGTTTAACAAAAGAAGGAAACTAAACAAAGTTTTTCTTCTAAGTAGGCAATTCTTTTATTTAAAATAATTCGTAAGTTAACGTTTTAGTAAAAAAAAAACATTTTTTGCTTTAATAAATGAGAGTTCGAAAATCCAAGATGGCGGATCCAAGATGGCCGCCAACAAAATAGCAGGTAGTTAATCCTGACGTTATCGAAGGCTGCCAGTGTTACCAATTTAGGTCACAGGACTTATTTCATCAAGAGTAAGCTTCTAATAAAGTTAAGTCCTAGTATCTTGAATCGGAGTAAAGATATTCGTAAAATTTGTTTTCTGCATCTTATTTGCATACATTAGCATAAATTAAGTCATTTAGCAGCGGGAAACATGGGAAGACGTGGTCGAAAAAATTGGCCCCCATCGGATTCTTATTATTCGACCCAAAATTAGTGCAAAACAGCAAAAAAAATCAATTTCGGCAAGAAAATCCTACGGGATTACACACCGCACTGGACTAACAATGACGTTGTTAGTTTCTTTGCATGCAAGAGGGAAAGTGTGAAGAATTAGGACTCGGAAAGGATTTAGCAAAGACAACGTGACGTGAGATGAGGACGGCGCGCACAAGATTGACAGATTAAGACTGGATCGACAACGCCGTCGCGTTGCGGGTAAAAGGGATTTAGCAAGCTGAAAACAAGACGGACAGTGACGTCGATTATGTTCTTGAATTCGATTTGTTTTCCGAACAATTCACTGTCTCCATTACGTGTCTTTTTAGTCTGTTAATAGATAAATGGAAAAGGGAAATATAAAAGAAACATGTTATTAATTTCGCACGAAAGACAACAGTCCTCAGATTTTGAAATGAGCTGTTGTACAACGTTGTCCGTTTGGTAAGTCAGTCTTTCCCTATTCTATGTTTGGGCACTTTGACATCGACAATTGGGAAGATGTTGAATGTCGCACTGAATTGCGAGTTGCAAAAGACGATCTGCAGTTGCTTTTTGATAATTTGCAAATCCCACAGGATATCATCCGTTCACATCGACACCGACTTGAAAACTGGGACATGAATTTTTATTAAACTGATTTCTTACAGCTCGGGCATTGACGCAGAACTGTGGCGAACTGTTCAATTTGCTTGCCACACCCTGCCATATGCAATGCCCATTTCCCTGCCTCCGGGTTAACTGATGAACACTCCCCGCCACTTCCTTTGACATGACAGTCTTTTTACTCAGTCCACACCATCACTTACCTAGAGTAGAATGAAAATACCAAATGTTATTAATTTATTACACCTTTTTCAGATAACGAAAACAAAAAATGAGTTTTCCACGATTTTTGATCATAGTACCACTTTAAGCGAGCTTATAATATTTTATTCGTATTGTAACTTAAACCTATCTTCAGATAAACACTTATTAAAATGTTTTAATGCCCGTTGCAAATCTTTGAATTAGTTTATAAAAGTTTGGAGTAGTGGGCGAAATAAAACGTTCGCTTGTGCTAAACCATAAAAACACCAAACAGGTAAGAAGGTCCAACTTTGTTTTTGTAAAAGTAACAGATACGAACAGCTCAACCCAAAATCGAAAACCGAGAAGCAACGAACGGATGTGAAGAACACGGTGCAAGAAAAGGCAGGATTCTGGCTGTCTCATTTCAGAAGTGGGACGTTTATCTTTCGCGAGGAGCAGTTAGATGTTATCGTTAAACTTTCGGCAGTGTCCGAGTCGTGGATATGGTAACAATCGTCGTGATTCGTGATCAGATAGTTGGAGGATTTTTGGCTTAAATGTGAATACCCGCTGAATAAGCTTTAATACATCAGCTGACTTTTAAATTTATCATCAATTTATGGCTAGTCTGGCCGATTCCGAGATTTTTGCATCCAGAAGTCAAGGTATAGATAATAATTTAAGACTACATTTAGAAATTTCTGGGCTATTCTAGGAATCTGTTTGAAATGTGAAGGTGGATTTTAATCGAGTTTAGTAATTTAGAATTTAATGTGCAGATACTGACTGAGATAGATTTATATGCAGACAATGATATGTAAATTATTTAATGTTACTTACGGCCACATATCAATGGTGTTTTAATACACAAATCTTTGACTTCACTAATGACATCTTTTGGACATTTCAAACTTATACAATATTTCCCTTTTATACAAGCTTAGCCAGACATTTTGAATTCATCTAAGACAGAACACGAAAAAAAAAAGAGAATTAAAATTATCTCTTATGAAATGTTGAAAAATGTGTTGTGGCTTTCTGCGCAACTCTTCAAATAAAATCACTCTTAGCATCTACATATGACTTCTTTGCTCAGGCAGAGCATTTCCACTGTTATTGCAAAGGTCAAGGGAGATCTACAAGTATCCCAAAATTCAAAGAAGCTTGCAGGTGAATCAATCAGTGATATATTTCACTGCTACTGAAATATGTCACTTCTTATCACTGTATTAAATTTGGCTGCTGAAGGCCACTGTTCTCTGTTTGTGTAAACATAATTTATTTTTTGGCTTAAGATCATCTCATCAGCTCAGAGGGATTAGGGTGATTTAGATAAACAAGATGTGTGCAGATGCAAAAGACATGGGATCAAATTTTGCTTCTGGGAAACCGAGCTCGATTTATGGTCATCGACCTCCATTTACCAATCGATGTCGATTTCTTATCGAGCTCGAAAAATGGCGTAGCAACCGTGCTCGGTTTCTTGTAATCGAGCACGAAATCATAATCACCGTGAAAATAGCAAACGAGCTCGAAAACGAGCTCGAAACCATTTCAAGCTCGATCTGTTGGTGTTATCGAGCTCGATTACAATTAAGCACCAGAAGCAAACAACTAATACAAAATTAACTTAATTATAAACAATGTACAACATTCATTTATTAACAGGAAAAAGTTAGAAGCATGGCGACTGGAGTGCCAGCGACAAGTGGAAGCTCTGAAGGTACTTAGAGCTTACTCACTACATTACATTGATACATCTACATTCATGCTTGCTTTCCATATTTTTTTTCCAAATCTTACATGCAATCTTTGTTTGCCTTGGGGAGTCGCAGGGCCCCCTCTGCTGAAACAAAGGGGCCCTGTAAGAATATTAGAGGGACAAACTCACTCCAAAAGGTCTGTTACCTTCATGATCCAACATGGCGGACAAGATGTTTACAATTTGATAGCGATGCTTACGCAAACCTGTGACCAACGAGGGTAAAGGCAATAAAATTAAAGGCTTAAAATTTTTTGATAAATGTTTTTATTCATTGGAACAAGCAAAATGCTGGGGTGTTCGATTGACCATTAAACTACTCATAAACATTCAAAAGTCCGTTTGACTGGAAGCTTGCTCCTGCGCCCTAACGGGTGCATCTTCTTGGCTTTTGGTGCGCCATCTCAAATTTTTTGCGGGAATCCCGCAGGGCCGTGGCCTGGTGAGAACACTGCTTCACTAGGTGAAATCCCAGTAAAAATATTTTTCTGTTTTCAATATGCTTTTTCTGTGTTTTCTGCCAGTGTGCACAACAAAATGAGGGCCAGGAAGAAAATGCAGATGAAGATGGTGTATATGAACAACAGACAGTGGTATATCGTAAAAAGGGTTGTTGTTGTTCATCGTGGTGAACACACTAGTAAAGAAGTATTTTTCGTTTGTCTCACGATGTAGTCACTTCCAATGTGGATCGCGACGTTTCGACTGCATACTGTTAGTCTTCTTCAGGCGATGGGGTCGACTGGTTACGCGTCACCTAACTTCTTCCTCACAGTGGTATGTTTAAGAGGAATTTAGTGTGCCCTGCATTGAAAACCCAGTTTGTAAAAAACCAAGGTTAAATTAACTGTATATCAGATCCAATTGAATCTACAAAAGCTTTAAACACTTTCAACATTAAAACATCCAAACCTTTGTTTTATTATTTAGAGAAAGTACTAATAAATTGAACAAAAATAACCAAACAAGACAGAAGTAGAGTCTTTAAGAAAAAAATAGTTTCATTGCTTAACCCACCAAGTGACCTATATTAGTTTAAGAGTTGGCAATCAACCTTAAGTACATGTAGACCTACCAGTAGTAAAGTCGACTTAAACTTATAATACTATAATATTATAATTAACTGTTGTAACACTGATGGACATGATTGACCTGTCAAATCATTTTTTGCTGTTTTTGTTTTTATCAAGCCCAGTGAACATGATACTAATTCAAAAGAAGAGCCTGATACGAGAACAGAAGAAGAGGACAGAAGTGAAGAGGAAGAGGTGGGTTAAGTGCTTGATTGAAGTACATTCACTTGGAGTTATTTGATATGCTCATACAACCTGTTATTTCACACATTTTAACACATTTTCTGTGATAGCAAACAACATCAAACATAATCATGTACCTTTCAAATTGCAACAAGGGAGAAAACTGCTGAATGTTGACAATAGTGACAGTACAGTGACTGTAGGGGATTATAATATTAGCAAATCATTTTTTTGCTGTTTTTGTTTTAATCAAGCCTAATGAACATGATAATAAGTCGGAAGAAGAGGACGAAGAGCCTGATGAGAGAATGGAGGAAGAGGGCAGAAGTAAAGAGGAAGAGGTGTGTTAAATGCTTGAAATACATTCACTTGGGGTTATTTAGTATGCTCATACAACCTTTTATTGCACACATTTTAACACATTTTCTGCGATAACAAAAAATATCAAACATAGTCATGTACCTTTCAAATTACAACAAGGGAGAAAACTGCTGTAAATTGATTTCAAAGATGACAAATAATTTATTGTAAAGCCACAAAACCTCACATCCAGCAGAAATGTGGGGAAAATCCAATGCTTGCATGTTTAAATTTGTATGTTGTTTGCAACCCTCCAAACTGACATTTCTAGGATTGTCCCTATTTATACAATATACCTCTTCCCATGATGAAGAAGTATGCTAGAATTAACACATTGTAATAAAAAAATATTGCCAAAAATACATTTAACAGAATGATATCAGGAAGGCACGGAGAGATAGATGTGGAGATGTGGAGGTGACAGCTGGACACACCATACGTGTCAGAACAAAGCATGGAGTGATCTCCAGAATGTTTGCATTCGGAGCTCACTATCAGGTAAATTAAGTCATATACATATAAATATCTAAAGCAGAAGTTTGTTAGTGGGCAAACGTGAATTTTACTTATTTTTAACAATTATTATGGTGGATGTATGATAATTTCAGTACACAAGCTACAATGTACAATATAGCCTGTTCACACACATGCTCTCTTAAATTAATTATTTTTATTCTATTCTAACAACTTTTCTGGACTCATACAGTCCAGAGGGAAAGGCACGAACGGGACTCAGGTCCCATGCGAGGTGCCATCCCTCCCAATCCCACAACCCGCAAGGTTGACCACACCATCGGGGTCTACGTCCCCTACTCTTTTTCGAACAGTGATGTGGGATCTTTAACGTCCCACAAGAACAGATCAGAGAGTGCTGTGAGACGGGACCTACAGTTTTTTTCGTCCTTATCCGAGAAGAATAGAATGTCATACCATTTGCTGAAGTCATTACAAAGGCGGCACATTCTCCTCAATTATTTTAAGACCCTGAGTGTTGGTCCGGTCGAGGTTTGAACCAACGACCTCCCGCTCAGCAGACCGGAGCTCTACCACTGAGCTAACCGGGCGGCGGTTAGCGGCGGTTAATTCCCCTTTTAATTTAACAGCGGTTAATTCCCTTTTTAATTTCAAGCCTCAATAGTAATCAAAACCAAAATTTCCCTTGCAATTAATAACTGCATTTGATCATTAAAAAACTTCTTAAGTATACAGATATATAATCAGATCAAAATGAATTCTCCCCTGCTACTTCTATAATAAATTTATGGTGAATGAAAGAAAGGAGAATATGTATTTCAATATTGATAACATTACCAGTGCAACTAAATCAGATGCTTTTTGTGATGATTCTTAATTGTGTTTGAAATTTATTGTACACAACAGTACTTATTGAATCCTACTTATAATTACAGGAAGTATATGACTGGGTAGGGGGCAAGGAGGAAATGCCACTGCATTTTAATCTTCACCGAGGTGATATGGTGCTACATCACCATGACAAACTTTCTTCAGATGAGGTGCTGAACATCTCAGAACGAGTAAGTGGACAAGTAACTTAGAAGTAGTTACTCGTCACCTTAACTGCATTATAATCCTTAGCTATTTAATTTAAAAAGCAAATGTAAACTTGTCGCATCTGTAAACAAATCACTTGGCAGGGAATGCTAATTAACTTACTTTTGTCTGTTAAATCCCATAGGAAGAGAAGGAAGTCACCTCGCTACTTAATTCACAGGTAAGGGAAGTATGTTTATTAAAAGATCACATTTTAACTGACCAATTTAATTGACCAAGGCTCATTAGTAATTGTTATGAAGTTTTTGCAGTTAATTTCACTCGCAAATTAATAATATGCATTACAACAATTAATCAATTCCTGTAGGCCAGGTAAACACTAAACAACTAAACTAATAATAAGAGAATTAACAAATATTACCAAAAAGCAAACTTAAAACGTTAACTAATAATATAACTTAAATATAATGAGAAATAGGTTAAAAAGAAGAAAATAACATATCAAAATAAACAATAATAACAAGTTAAGTGAAAGTGAAATAACAAATAATAAACAGTAAAATTACATAGGTAATTAATTTTAAATATGTTATCTTAATAGCCATAACTTTTAATACAAACATTAAAATTTAACAATAACTCTAAACCAGATAAACACTAAATAACCTAAGAAATCCTTTAATAATAAATATAAATAGATAACAACTAGATAAATAAATGCAAACTAACAAACCAATGGTAATTCTAAACATCGACACTCGGGACAGACTGACTTCATGACTCCCTTGGGATAAGGCTCTTAAGACACTTAGGATTGACCATCTTGACTGGTTCCCTTGGGACGAGGCTCTTCAGGAACATTGACACTTAGGATTGACCATCTTGACTGGTTCCCTTGGGACGAGGCTCTTCGGAGCATCGACACTTGGGACAGACAGACTAGAGTGGTTCCCTTGGGACGAAGCTCTTCGGAACATCGACACTTGGGACAGAGCGACTTGACTAGGTCCCTTGGGACGAGGCTCTCAGGAGCATCGACACTTGGGACAGACTCAGATGAGATGAGAGAGATGAACAGGAATAGCGTGTCTTAAAGACAATACAGAAACTTTATAAACAGAAATTGACTGATAGCAGTTTAAAAGATGTGTTAGGCTCTGTGAATTTTCTTTAGTTGACCACTATAATTAACTGGAATTGTCATGTTACATGGCTACTATTTGCATAACACTAATGGTAACACTAATGCTAACATGCAAGACCAGCCAAGTTGTGACATCAGTTACTTTTAGGGGTCAACTTAAGGTAAATAGTGGAATAGAGGTACATGTATGTGCTTTAAGTGAATTAAACAGCGGGGGAAGTGTGATACCCAGAGAATCATGTGTAACTTGCTTTCACTGGCAGTTCATATCCTGTTCCAGGCATGCAGAAAGCATAATATAGCCTTTGTTACCATTACTGAAGGCAAGTTACACACGACTCCTCTGGGTAGCATACTTCCCTTCCCTATCTTTACTTGCAGGTGTCATTCAAAGGAAATTTACCACAACCTAACGAGAAACTTTCTTCTACACTAGTAGGTAAGGAAATGTAGTAAACTGCCATAGTCCATATTGGCCCAAAGTAGACATTGTCTAATAATAGGTACCTACTATCATGGGTACTATTGAGTGGCATGTAGCAACCAGTCAAAAACAATTGAACATAAACATCACAGTACAAATCAGTTTCCTTTAGGGTGTGAAAAACAACAACTGCAAAAAATTAAACATTAATGCATGTTTAAAGATAACAGATAAAGTGAACCACCCAACTCAATAATTATTGATCATACGAACTCTATGTTACCACAGATGCCCCACAAAAGAACAAAGGAGAAGAAAGGAAAGAAAGAAGTTCGTAAACTACATGTAGATTCACAGGCAAAAGAAAGTGGACAAAAGGTAAAAGCAAATGAACAACAAAAAGGAAAAGAATGTCAACAACAGGAAACAGGAAGCAATGATGGTGACCAAAAAGCGGATGAAGGTAACAAAAAAAAAGGAAAAAGGAAAAAAGATCAACAGCACAAAGAAAAAAGGCAAAAAAGGAGGGCAAGGGCATCCCCAAACAAAATGATGGTTTAGCCAACACTGCCAGTAACTAAATGGTCATGATGAGCTAAGTATTTCTAAATAGCTCTATAAATCACAAGTCCAACCTTATAGAGTAAGGAAGCCATGAACCAGTTATTTTGGGCCATTCAACCGGTCAAGGTTTTCAAAAAATGGTTTATACTCTATATAAATCCAAGGTTGGACATGTGATCTATGATAGGAGCTCTTCAGAATTGCTCACCTCTTCTTAATCAAGACAGTAGTTAATTTTACATTGGATATGTTTGTTTTTTGAATACCCCGACTGCCAGCTCGTCATTTAGCCACAGCAAATTTACAAACACAGGAGGTCAACACAGCAACAATAAGCCAACATAATGAAAACACAGAGGAAATCACAACAGGCTTAAAATACCTCAAATTAAAATGTAATTTGACAAGTAAAATGGCTAATGGCACAAAATTACAATGAAACTTACAAACAATCAAAAAAAGTAATCTCCTACTATGAGGCCAACCTGTTAAAAACTTTAAGAGAAAACAGCGGGTGTCTTGGATGAATTTCACGAATCTCAAGTCAAGATAGTGGTCACTACCTGTCCCCACAAAACAATTAACAGTTTCCAATACAGACCATATTAATTGCTGAATAAGCGCCTGTGTTAGCCCTCTCTTTGTTTCACGACATACCGAGCAAGCCAAGAAAAAAGCCTGGCCTGGCAGTGACAACTAGTTAAAAACAATAGAGTCGCCCCTCCCTCCTGATTAAAACATTGCACATGGTGGACATTCCCTATGTCACTGTAGGTTTTTGGTTTAAGTTTTGCAATATGAAACTTAGAAAAAGGCATAGGTAAACCAAGGCAATGACCTGCAGCCGTGTCAAGATTTTTGATCAGTGATGTACATAAAATGATACGCACATGCGACTGAGAAGTTAAACATGGATGACAGAGAGTTTGAATGATTTGCAATTTCAATACTTTGTTTGTTGCATTTTGCTCTAAAAGAAACGTCGATCCTGTATGCGTCAATACAAAACCATATAGCACAGGGGTCATTTCTATCAAATGATGCAAGTTTTAATAGACTTGAAATCTATGAATCATAGCACTAAAGGAAATTCAAGTCTGTTTTAAACTTACTTCACTTGAGATCAAACTCGCACTGGGCTGCAGGTCATGGGCCTGCATGATATGATACGATAAATTATAATATAATATAATATAACATAAACGATATGATAGTACATCCATTCTAAAATCATTGGTGATCCTTGCAATCTGATTGGTTCTCAGCAGTGCGATTTATTCCCGAATCGCACTATTTTTTGCTCCATATTGCATCTTTTTCTCAGCAGTGCGATTTGTTCCCGAATTACACAATTTTTGCTCTACATCTCATCTTTAAGTCACATCAATATTGGTACTGACTAAAATCCTGTATTTGGGCGATTAACTAAATGGATGTAACAAATTATTAATCGAACTACCAGTATGTAAAAAAAATGTGATAACAAAAACAAAACGCCTGGCCAACACAAAAGACAGGTCACAGGCCACTTAATACAAACCTGCCTGCTTTTTATATGTAAATAATGTTGTTCTAACCCCTACTAAACACACCACTTAGACTTACCCCAACGGTAATGTCAATCCTAATCCTCACTGCAGCAGGGTTATGGAAAGCCATAGGGTAAGCTAAAAGGTGAATGTGACCTGCGTTTTATACCAGCTGCTGGGTACAAGACATTAAGTAAGAACAATTTTTGACCATTAATTTTTTTAGTCATTCAGTGACGACTGACAAAAAAATGTCAAAAGAAGAATACTCTCATTTCAACAGTTTCTGCTTTCATTGAAATGCAATCTACAAGTCATAGTTTTAAAAGAAATCAATAGGATTGTAAAATATGAAATATGAATTCTTGTTACTGTTACTGTTAATTGGGTTGCACAAATGTTACAATAATTGTATCATACCTTCATGTTGCCTTTAATTAATATTAAGTAAATTGAAATTATATACGGGTAAACTATGAAAAAAGGCAAGAGGTATTTTTATAATAGTGATTACCATTTTAGGATTAATCTCTGTTGTCGATATGGACCATTTTTCATACTTGGCTCTGCAGCTTGGGGGAATAAAACAAAAGGAATCACATTGAGGTTCAGCGTTAAATTATTCATTTCTTTTGTTTTATTCCCCCAAGCCTCGGAGCCAAGTATGAATTTTTTAATATATTGAAAATGGTCTATTGCTAAACACGAAGCCCCAAATAAACCCTGATTACCATTTTTAACCCCGGTGGGGTTTATAATTATTATAATTAAACATGCCCATGATTTAACAGATTCTTATTTATTGATCTTTTTGTACTAATAAAGTACATCGTTCAGTTAAAAAAGCTGCCCGTTCAAAATAATAAAGGATTGTAATCATTAAATATTTTGTGCAATAACTGTATATTTTCCGGTTTAGCTCGGTGTAACAAAATTTTCTTTGTTTTCTACCTTTTTGTTACAACAAACTCGCGAGTTTGATGGGTTGTTGCACTGAGGGTGAGTCTCATTTTAATATTCTTTAGGTCCTAATAAACACTTAATGACTGGTCCCGAGGGAAACAGTGAATTTTGTTTCCCGAGAATCTCGATGTTTCCCGAGACGAAGTCGAGGGAAACATCGAGATTCGTGGGAAACAAAATTCACTGTTTCCCGAGGGATCAGTCATTAAGTGATTTGTTATATAGCAACACAAAAAAAACCACAACACAAGACAGTTTGAAAAACGCGTCGAGCACTCGATCCATCATAATCATGCCACCTTTTGTCACGGTCTGATCACGTGTGCTAGCGGGCAACAGTGCAATGTTACCCTCTGACGTCAAAATTGTTGCCCGCTTTCGCAAATGTTGCCCGCTTAGCACAATTGGCGGGAAACAGTTTGTTTGTTAGATGTCATGTGACCATGAATCAACCAATCAACGCGCGCGTTGTATTGAGAAAAACTCCAGCTATATAACAATAACAATTGTTATTTAAATAAAAAAAGGAATAAAATTATAAGTTTGTACACTTGACATTATCTCGACAATATGATGGGGAAGGGATCATGTGTCGCCGCGGAGAACAAACAATGGACACTAGCCATGAAAACATTATTAGAGGAAAAGATTTCCGTATTAGCCGAAACATTAGGTTTAATACACCTGAATAAACGGAAATCTTACCTCTTCAATAGATTCTTTACATATCGTCCCTCGATATGTCATTTACAAAATACCCGGGAATATAATGTTTAAATATGTTTGAACTTTAGTGTGAACAAAAAGAACCATGAAATGAAAAAAACCCATTTCTTGCATCTGGAAGTATAATTCGTTCCCACGCTCGCGCAAAATCTTCAGACCCAGATCCCTCTCCAACTCTGCATTCGGGAAAATCAATCCGAGCTCGATAGCTTGAATTCGAGCTCGATTACTCCAATTTCGAGCTTGACCGGCTTTCGAGCTCGAATTTAATGGAGGTCGTTTACTGGCCGTGTACGATGAGGGCAATGGTGCTCGATTGTAATCGAGCTCGATAACACCAACAGATCGAGCTCGAAATAGTTTCGAGCTCGTTTTCGAAATGTTTTCGAGCTCGTTTGCTATTTTCACGGTGATTATGATTTCGTGTTCGATTACAAGAAACCGAGCACGGTTGCTACGCCATTTTTCGAGCTCGATAAGAAATCGACGTTGATTGGTAAATGGAGGTCGATGACCATAAATCGAGCTCGGTTTCCCAGAAGCAAAATTTGATCCAAGACATGAAAACTGATTGAGCTCCAGTATCTGTCTTCTTGGTTCCTTTGTGCATGCACTCGCTTCGCTCACCAGATTCTCCCTTTCCAAAAACTCCATTTGAGCCTCTGCAGAGATGATAGGCTTTCAAGACAGATAACAAGATCCATCATCATCATCTTCAGATATTTTTAAAGAAGCTTGTTAATATTTCATCCTCAAAATTCCTGTCAGTAAAAGTGTGTATATGAACTAATGCCAATGTTTTACCCCAGGGGGGTGCTTGGATCAACTTCCACTGCCAGGGTATTTGCTGCTGGCCTCTCAGAGCCCCTACTCCTTTTTAGTATAAATCTACTAGCATTCTATCATGAATGCTGTTCTCTTATTGGCTATTCTACTCACTATCTAACCTGTTGTAGAAAGTGAGTATGTGCGGTTGTCAGTGGCAGTTAATTGCTATTCAATAAAAACTCAACTATCACGAGATAAAGCTCATAATCCAATTATTAAATAGTCTATTCTGTGGCCATGCAATTATCGACCCCATATTTGTCACTTTTGTGAAAATGTAAACTTTGTGATCCAAACTTAGTCACTTTGTTTTTAATCCCCCAAATCCATACTAGAATAAAAATACCCTCCACAAAAAAAGGAAATTGCCATAATTTTCTTACTCCAAAAATCCCAAAAATGTGCGACCCCATACTCTGTTGAAAATGTAACCTCATTATAGTCAATCCAGTTGTGAAAATACGACCCCATCCGGCGGAAGGGAAGCACTCCCCTCCCCCAGGCAACCTACCAGGAACTGGAAATCATCTATCTGTTCTTGTGCCACATAATGTAGCACTGTCATAATGATTTCAGAGGCAGATCCAGGATTTTTTTATGGGGGCGGGCTACGGGTATTTGCGTAGGTCAATAAAATTTTTTATTGTTGCAATTAAAAAGAAAACTGTTAAAACCGAAGGTCTAAAGGACAAACACCCCCCCCCCCCCCCACTGTATCCACCCGTGGATTTTAAAACAAAATTAAAGAGGCATATGTTTCAGAGTGAACTTGCATATGTAAATTCAGATGACATCCTAGTAAAGCATGTCTTTTATTGGTGCCAGTATGAGATTAGTAAGCCTCGTCACCTGAATTTGGGCCAGGCATGTAGGGTATCCATGTACTACCGTGTTAGCAGTTTCACGGATAATTTGTCAATGAGGAAATACCCTACTTAGTGTGCTGGATGCTTAAAGCACCATTTAAAAAAGGCTGAGCTTTATTATTCTAAGAAAAAAGCAAGAGTAGTTGGTACACCAACAACTATCTTGTCCACATTACCAAACAAGGGTATTTTACAGTGGCGGATCCAGGGGGAGGGTCGGGGGGGGGGGTCTGGATCCACTCCCCTCCCCTACCAGACCTGTGTCTCCAATATGGTTCTTAAAAATAATAGAATAAAATTGTTTTATACCTAGTTGTTTCACTTCCGCCGATTGACTGACTGTCAGGTTTTTGACTTAACAAACGCTTTCAAGTCTCAGTAATGTTGGAAGTGGCGTTTTAGAGGGTAAAATCAGAAAAGTTTTCCGAGGGGCATGCACCCAGACCTCCCATTTCAGAAATTCATGAATCCGTCCCTGTTTTAAACTATTTCCCTAAAAACACATACATGTATGGTCCACATAGACATTTTCTGTAGCAGAAAGCAAGTTGGCAGATAGCTGCACCACATGTCCTGATCAGCATTCTGTTAGCCTGTTACAAACAGTCAGTTACTGGAATAGATGTGCAGGGAAAGGGAAGGAAACTGAGAAAAGAGTACTTGCAATGGATTTTCTTTGCATACTACCAGACATAACCAGACACATTTCCATGATCACAAAGAAGGGTTCAAGTATGTGCAATTGACTCTTTCACATTCAAACTTGGTTTCAAGGAAACTTAGGATATACTTGGAAGCCCTAGTGTGAAGCCATTGAATATGATAGTTGCCCAAATTATATTTTCCATAAAAAATAGACAATAAAAAAATTGCAATATATGGATCACTGTTATAAAAACAACAAATTAATTAGAAAAGTGAAGTGAACCATCAAAACGTTTATTTCACCTTCGTAATAATACAGTGGAATTAAAGGGTCACAAGACAGTCCATCCCTGATCATGATGGTTAAAGGAATGTTATCTAAAAAATACTCAGTGGAGCCTCTATTAAGCAGTCACCCTAGCTCGGGGAATAGCCAACTGACAAATCTGATAAAATGCAGTGCAGTACACAATCGTTTATACAGACTATAAAAGGATGTAATGAAATCGTGAAGCCAGATATAATACCCATAAATGAACAGCTACACGTGATATACTGGAATTCCAAAAGGATGACAAATTTTATCACGAAATGTGGATTTTGGTAGAAATAATCCAGTACCTTTGATATTTATAAATGCACATGCCACAGTTAGTAAACCAGACCTGCGATGCAGCTGCTTGTTACTCGTCGTGAACTGCTGCATGCTCAGGCGATTCACTGATATGTTCTGATCCACAAAATAGTTTCTCCGGAAACTGGCTGTAATTGATAATCCCTGATGGTGGGACGGTGAAGTTTTGTTGACGTGACCAGGCCATGTTGGCTACGCTCAGCCAAAGGAATCCTCGATCGAACTTCTTGCTCTAATTAACAAAATCTAGCATTTGAAACACGCAGTCTTTGTCGTTGAAAATCATCATAGTGATTCCCAAGTATAAGCGTCCCAAGCCAATACCTTCTGACAGTTTAAAGGGTTCATCTCCAGTGTAATAACCACAGCTGACGTCACTGGAGTCACCCGGTGTGGGATAAACGGTAGAAACAGTGAAAACGGTAGAAATGGTAGAAACAGTGGAAACGGTAGAAACAGTGGAAACGGTGGAAACAGTGAAAACAATAGAAACAGTGGAAACGGTAGAAACAGTGGAAACAGTGGAAACAGTGGAAACAGTGGAAACAGTGGAAACGGTGGAAACGGTAGAAACAGTGAAAACAGTAGAAACAGTGGAAACAGTGGAAACGGTGGAAACAGTAGAAACAGTGAAAACAGTAGAAACAGTGGAAACAGTGGAAACGGTGGAAACGGTAGAAACAGTGAAAACAGTAGAAACGGTGGAAACGGTAGAAAAAACGGTAGAAACAGTAGAAACAGTAGAAACAGTAGAAACGATAGAAACAGTAGAAACAGTTAAAACAGTAGAAACAGTGGAAACAGTAGAAACAGTGGAAACAGTGGAAACGGTAGAACGGTAGAAACAGTGGAAACAGTGGAAACGGTAGAAACAGTGGAAACGGTAGAAACAGTGGAAACGGTAGAAACAGTGGAAACGGTAGAAACGGTGGAAACAGTGGAAACGGTAGAAACAGTAGAAACAGTGGAAACGGTAGAAACAGTAGAAACAATGGAAACAGTGGAAACGATACAAACAGTGGAAACGGTAGAAACAGTGGAAACGGTAGAAACAGTAGAAACAGTGGAAACGGTACAAACAGTGGAAACAGTAGAAACAGTTGAAACATTAGAAACAGTGGAAACGGTAGAAACAGTGGAAACGGTAGAAACAGTGGAAACGGTTAAAACAGTGGGAACTGTAGAAACGGCAGAAACAGTAGAAACGGTAGAAACAGTAGAAACAAGGCGAAAAGTAATAGGAGTGTACGCCATTGTGAATTATTTTCGATAAATATTAATACAAGAAAAGCAGTCATCTTTTTTTAATGGTAAGCATGACATTTATTGTGAACAGACAACACATTTTAGTACAAAAACTGACGAAGATGCTCAATGCCAATAACTGGTGACTCCCAAAAATATTTATAAAAACATACAATTAACATAACCAATTCCTAACATGATCTACTTACAAATCAGTTTCAATTGTTCTGGCCAAAAATAAATGATGTACTCCTGTCCTGTACAACACAAGTGATTAAACTGACTTTGTACCTTTGTACTATATAATTAATGGCTTGACATGACGTCAACGGTAGACACAATGTCACATGATCCTAAACAACAGGCTTTTCTTACGTAATTTTCAAACTTCATTGTGGTACGATTTTAAAAAATTGTAATGAAGAGATCTGTCCCATCTATATCAGTTATTTATCGCGCTTTAACAGTACAGTACATTTAACAGTACAGTACATTTAACAGTAACAAACTCGAACAAAATGAAAACACTTTAACAAACGTTTCGGGGAAGCTTCGGAAATCGTAAGATTCGTATGTGCAGAAGTTTCGGTTCAGCGTATTTGATTTTCTGGAAAATTCTCACATGAGTGTATAAAATCAATCTTCCAACTAGGTTTTTACTATAATCCGTCGTTTTAACGTTTGGGTTTCAATTTTGCGCTCAATGACCTAAAGCCAATCACAACCAAGTATGTAGAATTAATAATTAGTTCAGCCAGAAAATCTAATTGGCTCCCGGATAAAGAATCTTGTTTATTTCCTCAGAGTTAGGAGCCTTTTGAAGCAACGTAACAAAGAGTGCGGCGCTAATTTTATTGTTTGTCTCGAGGAACTGCTTCTCGAAGGCACTCTTTTCCACATTGTAGCCTCGCAGCTTTTCTTCGTGCACTTTGCTGGGGACAACCTTGGATAAAATAGTCTTGTTTCCATGAGAGTAAGCGTGCCCCAGCCCTTCTTCTTCCAACGCCTTCATCTCCTCGTGAACGGTGGCTGCCTGGACCTTTAGATCGGTGTAGAGGAGCTTGCTAGGACAGAATGGCGATGGGAACAGTAGGATTTTTTGTTTTTTAGTTCCGTCCCCTTTGCAGTGGCTCTAGTGGAGGGTCCCCTTATAACAGGCAGTGACATTTTCACTCTGATCCCCGCCCCTCCCCCCTCTATTTACTGCGGGCAACTGCTCATGAGAGGTCTGGATCCACTTAACACAAGTAAATATTGGCATTCGCGATAATATTATATGACAGCTTCATCAGTTGTGTCACCAAAGCGATACAAAGGTGTTCCTTAGCGTGGTTGTGTAATACGGCCGTATATTTTTAGAAGGCAGTTTTGCCTAAGTAACAAGAGGTTTGTTAAGATTAATAGACACAATTCTATTCCCCCAGCTTCCTCTGTGAAAGTGTCGTTTTGAAGACAATATTCGTGGGGGTGCTCAAAATTAGCACAGTCTGAATAAGTCTTATGAAAACATTCCTCGGTATACTCCGTTTGTCTTCCTTTTCAGAAAGGTTTAGATTTTAGATTTTTACACTCTTTTTTAAGGAAAGATTTGTGCGTTTCTTAATGCATGAAAGTTATGTCATCACGAGTTAAAGTATTCGGGTAGAATGCAGTATTATTCTTACTAGTGTAGGAGATTGGGCTTCGCGAATTTGTTGAACAGTGACAAAACATTTGCCATAAATAAAACATACCGCTGAAAAAAAAACCTTAAAAAATAAATACCTTTGAAAGTATACTTCTTTGTTCGGCGAAGTATTGTGTAATAGCAATGGCACCTTTCATTGCTGATAGTGGTATCATGAATGATGAACTCTGATCGGCATTTGCTGCAGCGTTCGTCTCTGCTGGCCCCCGACCTGCTGCACCCCGATCTGGTTCATCTCGACTTCCTTCGACTCCACCTGCTTCTTTTATCCCCAATGCATTGTGTAATGCATCTTTTAACACGTGAATAATGCAAGACAATCTGATTATGTGCTTTTCATCCTTGGAGTCTATGAATGCCTGTGACTCGCCATTGAATACAGCATTAGCAGCTGCCACAGTACTGGAAGTGTGCTCATTAAATAGTTTTTCGGCTTCAGGCGAGAACGTGTACGATACCTTTCCTTGAGCACATGAACCATGGTGAATAGCATATATCTGATTATATATGTATGAGTTCGGCTGACTATATCCAAGGAAGGAAATACCAGTCTTCTCAATGCACCTTCTCTTTTTCTCTTGTCCTGAATTAAAAAACCACGGGCTGTTGTCGTGAAACAAGACAAGCATGGTTGCATCAAGGGTGTCTTTCTTGTTCTCATTGAGGATATCCTTCAGGAATCTTTGGCATTCATCCCTTGCTATGATGCCATGGCCATCGCAGGTCTGCATGTGCTTCCTCATGCCACTTGCAGTAAACGACTGCACCAGTAATTCTGTCTGAACTCTTTTCTCGACAAAGGTTGTTAGTGGCTCGGTGCATCCAAGTCGCATGCTCTGTGATTTTCCCGCCTTTGGCTCTGCCAAACAAACAAGGTAAATGTTAACGGGCTCTTCATAGGTATCAAGCACTTTGACGCAAGTATTTGGTCCCAAAAGCGAAGAAACTGTAGGTAGAATAGCCGAGAACATGATTTCCTTTACAGTGTTATGAGCTCTTGAGAATGTCTCTAACCAATCTAACAAGGGAGCATCAAACACTTCTTGCCATGGAAAGTCGCACTGTTTGGCTTCTTCCTTGATGGCTGGAACACGAGAGGCTTGGAAACCTCTGGATTTAGGCATCGCCAAACTGTCTGTATGCGTTCTAGGCTTCCTGTCAAAAATATGAAGTAACATAATTGGAAAGGAGAAAATGTCCCATTATTGTTAAGCAACGGCTTGCTATTGGTTAAATCTCGTAAAGAACACGCGAATGCGTTACGTTGATGACCAAACAGGACAGCTATCCCGTTATCAATGTAATGCTTTATTTAAAACTAGCAGCAGTCAAAGATTATAAAGACGCGTTCGAACGTTTCCGGCGGAAGTGAGCCCTTCAAAAAAGCAATAGGGGCGGCCAAACGGCAGTCCGGACAACAAAAAATCTCAAATTTTTCTGCATGCAAGGCGCAGGACAACCAACACGAAATTAGGATTGCGTTCTTTGAATTTTGCGTCTGAATAAAGCGCGAATACTAGTGATGTTATTTCACTTCAGTTTTAGTCGCCGTTTAGAATTATTTTTTAACTGAGCAACTGATTTGTTCTGGAAACAGCTTGTATCCTCCCAGTATATTTATCTAATAACTCTCGGCGCAAGGCAAGGAACTACTGGTTATTTCCTGTCCCAAACCGAACTTCGAATATTAAGGCATTTCAGATTTAGGCGGTACCAATCCGAAACTTTTGACCCCTTAAAGGTAACGACGATCACCCCATCGTATTTATATGGGCTAATTTCACACTCCAGTGCCTCAAGGACTTGTTTCACTAAAATTAGCCGCTAAAATAATTTATGTTGGTCATAAATCGTGAGTAAAGCGATTATATACCGCCGGTCTCGTTTCGAGGCCAATTGATAGTTATTGATAGTTATAGTCAGTTTTTACTTACAATATCCACCAATAAAAGCAAATGGGTCCTCAACGACAGCCACGTGTTCAGATCACTTGAATTCCTAATGTGTAAATCTGCAAGGAAAGGAGAAACGTAGCCGGTAAATTTCAATGTAACTCTTGTCTTGAAACTTTCAATAGACAGCAAAGCAATGTGAATGGGCTACCTACCAAGAAATATTCCAAAAAAAAGGTTGTTTTGTGCGCACACTATCAAACGATCCGGCTGTGAAAGTGAACAAAGGTAACGGGGTTTGGGCAAGTAATAAATGATCTGTTTTCACTCATAAAATGACAGCGACCTAAGCGTGCTAAAATCATTTGATCGGAAATCGAGACTTGGCCGCGAGGTGTCAAAAAATTGCGTTAGTCCTTTTGCACCCTGCTGATTCCGTCAGTTTGTAGGCTGTGTTTTCATTAGCACAATTTTGGCTAGATAAAGCCGGAAAAGTCCAGGTATACAGTGAAAACACCCCGTCTTGTTTTTAGCGTACATGGTTTCACGAAAAAAATATATATCCCTCTTATGACCGGAAATTGACGCAAAGTTGATGCATTGTACAACTGATAAATGCCGCAGCCAATCGCTTTGCAAGGAGTCTATGGGTCGAGGGTGACATGGCGAGGGCGAGGGTTCCATGTCAAGGGTCGAGGGTAACAAAATAAATAAAGAAAAAAATAACAAAAATTCAATTAAGAAAGAATTTAACCGTTTAACATGCAAATGTTAGCGGGTGGAGGGAGAAGGTGGGGGAAGTTTTTTTTTTGGTGGGGGGGGGGATAAAATAGCATATGGACATTCTAATTCGTTTTTAAGCATTGCATTTAGAAGCCCATATCGAAGAAATATGACAAAAAACCGAGATTTCAGTCACAACAGCCTCGATTAGCCTTTTTTTGCCATTGGGCAAGCATCTCCATTTCTAATTCCTAATTAATAAACTACTGTGGTATTTGGGAAGTGTGAATAAATTGCTTTGTTCTAAACGGTTTCACAACATGCGGTTATCAATTGTGAAGGAAACTCTTTTGTTATCTCGACATATCCAAGCTTCAGACAATATTGTTTCTAGGGCAGAACCGGTCATAATTATGAACTTTGTTTTCCCCAAGATGGAAAATGTCGGCAAATCAGGCTGCCCAGTAGCCACCATTTCGTAAGTTTAATTTCACAATTAGAGTTTTTTGCAGCACGATTTTCGGTGTCGGCGATCAACTCCTTTGTTTGTGAAATAGCATAAATATTTGTATGCGCTTTCCATTGCAACTTCGTTTCGAAAATATGGATTCCTCATAAAAAAAAAAACGTTCGCTGATGCGGTAAAAACCAAGAAGAAACCAATTTAATTTGGGTTACCGCATTTTCCGAACTCCGCACTCCGCATATTCCATACAACAAGAGCATTTAGAAAGCCCATCATAGTGCGGAAATGGGATAATGCAACCACAGGCGGCCCAAGCTCACTATATCAGATAACCGGTACGTGACCCTTGCTTTATGAGCGGTATTGTGTTACAAAGATTCGATTTATAAAGGTTTGTATGGGAACGCAACGGTTTTGTCTCAAAACTTAAAAATTCGAATGGTATGTGAATAAAATTGACTTACCCTGTTGCTGTGTTGTATTCTTTGTTATTTGCCTGCTCCTCGGGGCGATTTAACGCGATTTCGGCGAGTTATCGCTATTTCGGTGTTCCACTGCTTTTTCTTAGCAGTGGAACACCGAAATAGCGATAACTCGCCGAAATCGCGTTAAATCGTCCCGAGGAGCAGGCAAACAACAAAGAATACAACACAGCAACAGGATAAGTCAATTTTATTCACATACCATTCGAATTTTTAAGTTTTGAGACAAAACCGTTGCGTTCCCATACAAACCTTTATAAATCGAATCTTTGTAACACAATACCGCTCATAAAGCAAGGGTCACGTACCGGTTATCTGATATAGTAAGCTTGGGCCGCCTGTGATGCAACAAATAAGAAAACGATTTCCGTCGAGTGAAATTTAAAATAATCGTCTCACTTGATTAATCGCCATCCTTCGAATAGTCGCCCCCTTTCAGTGCCAAAAAAAGAAATAATCGCCTCGGCTATTATTCGAGGAAATTTGTAGTCTACATGCAGATGCCTCTGATTTCCCCTGGATTTGCACGCAGGCTAAGGATGTGTACAAAATTAGTTTCACAACATGATGTCCTATTATCCTACAGCCGCCATCAACGCCTCATGATGTACTGCGCCGGTTTTTAGTTTGTTTTGTTTGTGTTGTTGTTCTTGTTTCTCAGGGCGTTTGACATTTCTGTTGTGATTTACTGTTCAAGCAGCAGAACATTGATAATTGTGCAGGAATTTATTTTTGCGGATCGAGAACAATAGGCAAAACAAAAAGGCAAACAGCATTAAAACCCGCGATTTCCGGTGTTGGTGATCAATCGATCAAATCCTTTATTTTCATTTAGTTGAATAGCATTAAAAAAACATAGCGCGTTTCCACTTTGAAAGCACAACAGTTCAGTCATGTATAGTGGTAGTTGGATTTCAGTTAGTTTCGAGAATATGGATTCCTCTTCGTTTAGTTATTGTAAATCGCAATGACATATTTTCTATTCGACTTTTTCCGTCGCTGGAAAAACAAATTTCATAAATATGACCGATTCGCCCGAGTTTCCTTGGCAATTGATAAACCAAATGTTGTGAAACCGTTTACGGCTGTTGTGACTGAAATCTCGTTTTTTTTGTCATATTTCTTCGATATGGGCTAAATGCAATGCTTAAAAACTAATTGGAATGTCCATATGCTATTTTATGCCCCCCCCCCCCCCACCTTCTATCTCCGCCCGCTAACGTTTTGTTATTTTGTTATTTTTTGATTTTGGTTAACCTCGCCCTCGACATGGAACCCTAGACCCTCGACCCTCGATGAAAAGATAGACTTCTTTGCGAGTAGTGACAAAGGCCTGCCAAATAATCTGGCAATATATTTGCCAAACGCTCGCTTTGTAGTTCCGTTTGCCTCGTGGTTCAGTTTGCGAAACAGAACTTTTAAAATGGCAGACGAGTTCAACAATTCTTCCCATTTCTTTCGATTTACAATTGCTCCGCGACCCCATTAGGTTCTCCAAATAACAACATAAATAACTTTGCTTTAAAAAATTAATTCCGGTCTGTGATGGGGTACCATGAGTGATACCATAGTTGTGAGATGGGATTGCGAATATAGAAATTTTAGGTCTTAAATTAGGTCCCAGCAGAGGGAGACGTTATAGTCATGTTCATGTCAAGTTATGAATTATACAATAGCAAGTCTTTCCTGAAATCAA
The DNA here is from genome assembly GCA_022457155.1 of Cladopsammia gracilis. Lineage (NCBI taxonomy): Eukaryota > Metazoa > Cnidaria > Anthozoa > Scleractinia > Dendrophylliidae > Cladopsammia > Cladopsammia gracilis. Next base: position 249,766 of record JAJGOT010000543.1, read on the forward strand.
GCATCGTGACATTTCAGTCTAAATTTTGCGCTCAATGACCTTAAAGCCAATCATAACCAATCATGAGTCCGGCAAGGCATACCTGCGAGGCCGCCGAGGCGTGCCTTAACACGCGCGGAAACACGAGAAGCATAATTTTCATCTTTCCATTAATTTTATACGCTCTATTCGTGATATAAAAACACATTCCCGGAGCAGCGGATGATGAAGACATAGTAAAACCATGCAGAGAAAAGCAAAATCGAAAAGACGAGGGCGAAAGGGCGATAACATGTAATAAAAATGGCTGACGGAGCCGGAGCGAACGTGCACGTGGAACACGCGGTTGTTACGCCGCAAAATGTAATTACAATCAACGCAAAATGTAATAAAATTGACGCAACATGTAATAAAGTGGTTAACGCAAAATGTAATAACATTTTAACGCAAAATGTAATAACTTTTCTAACGCAAAATGTAATAACTCTTCAATTATGTCTATTACATGAAAAATAGAGTGCTAAATGCGTGAACAATTTCATGCAATCAGTGCAGTGACTTGAAAATTGAGAAAATCACTTGAAACATTGTAAAGATGACCGAAGATCACCTCGGGTATTCTGAAAACCATCCCGAGGCTACAGCAGATTATCCGAAGCCTTCCGAAGTACTTTACAGAAGATTATCTGAAGGTCATCCGAGGTACTCCGCATACTGCCACACTTTGATGCTCATTATGTCGGGAGTTCAAGGAAATATCAAACTTGCTCCTCGTACATTGTAATGTTGAGTTATATATGCAGTGTATGAGAACAGTCGAGAAGTGCATGTGTGCTTCTTACACCATATAAGACTCGCTAGAATGAGATGTGGTATTTGATTTTCTTACTCGTTTATCCGGTCTTTAGATGAAAAGTTCAAAATTCAAATTGAAACTCGATCCAAGAGCGCTTTCCTTTTGTATGTGTCGTTCCCGTGGGAAATCAAATGGAACGGTTCTTCCCACTAGAAATTTCCAGCCGTAGGACCGTTTTATTTCATTTCCCACCGGAACGACCGCTTTTTGACGGTCAATAGTCAAAGCGCTTTTCTTAACTGTTGATCATTAGCAGTCACCACCCCACTGAGATCCTCTTAAACGTACCATGTTTGCGCGAAGTCACAGTACCGAAGGGGCTGCGTATGCGGCCTTTTACTTGCATCGATTAGATGAACTAATTTTCGCACAATGTGTAAGTCTCGCTTTCTAGCTCAATCCTGTTCCTCCACATTTACTTATTATAGCTGTACTGTTTACTGATGAAAAAAGATATCTCAGTTAATTTTATATCCTTTTGTTTCTATATTCACCTATGCTGGACAGGAATGCATCAGTCGCAGTAAAACACTTTCGTACTTTGACTTCGTCTGATAGCATCAAATAATATGCAACTGAAGTGTTATTACATTTTGCGTTAACCACTTTATTACATGTTGCGTCAATTTTATTACATTTTGCGTTGATTGTTATTACATTTTGCGTTAGTATTACATTTTGCGTTGATTGTTATTGCATTTTGCGTTAGTATTACATTTTGCGGCGATTATTACATTTTGCGGCGTAACACGCGGTAACGAAATTAACGGTTTTCTCCGGAAAATACATTCAGGGTTTGAAGGCCTCGTCCGCACCACCTTACCTAAGATTCCTTCTTCTTCCCCGTTCTTCCTCACCCACAGACGACCCCGTGATCATAATCGCGAGCAATTTCTACTCTTGGGATCCGATGAGCCTTGCTGAAATTAACTGATTCAATGGTATTGTTACTCATTTTCATTTTTTTTTAATTAAAAATAAACACGTTTTCTCATATACGAATAGAGAGATTAATTATCGCATAATATGTACCCGCGAACAGCTGGGATGGTCACGGTAGTCGCCGTTTTCTTCGAGACGAGACCTGCTTTCATGTACTGTACTGTACTGCACTGCACTGCACTGCACTGCACTGCACTGTACTGTACTGTACTGTACTGTACTGTACTGTACTGTACTGCACTGCACTGCACTGCACTGCACTGCACTGCACTGCACTGCACTGCACTGTACTGTACTGTACTGTACTGTATTTTACTGTACGACGGCATACGACAAGCTGACATTTCCTGTTTGTGGTATACGCTATATGCGATGGTTCTCTTCAAAAGCTAACGGCAAACGACAAGTTTACTTTTGACGTTTACCGTGAACGCGATGCTGAATCTCTCTAAAATCCCAGGCGGGACTCTCAAACAAAAGTGACGGATGTGATCATCGTACCTTTAAGGAGTGAAATTTGTGGATTGGTACCAACGATAGGAAGCTAAAATGTACAATGACCATCGTTAGAGTCATTGTGGTATCGTTTAGGCCATTAAGCGGAAATATATGACAGAAAATTGTACCTCTTATAAATGAAAATTAATTTGAGCCACGCTGAAGAATAGGGGTTCTGGTACCGACGATCACCTCCGTCATTGATATATGGGAGTCCCCTCGACATCCTGTCAGGATAAGCTTATCGTTCCTATTATAGATTTTATAACATTAACACAATCCGGGTGACAATAAATTGGGTGGCAAGGTTAGCTCAATGTCCACTTTAACATCGAAATGTTCACCTTCAAATGAAAACAATCACACGTAGTTGTACCATGTACAAAACACCTGACATGGCTCAACGTGTTAACAGCAACAATATCAATGACCTTTAAGTCGCGTCCTTTGTATAATAATAGTTGCACCCTTAAGCTAGTGGCGAGGGCAAAAAACCACAAACTAAGGTGACGCAAAGACGGGAAATGGAATGATGAAATAAAAAGAATGCAGTAAAATATATTGTTCTTAATTAGTTAACTTTTAAATCCATACTCTTTCCTCTGCAGATGTTTTTTATACTCTGTTCTCATTATTCTCACCGGGGATTCCTTCAAACAATGGCGAAGTTCAACATATTACGTAACTTTAAACCCCAAGAATAGTAGCGTGGGAATGGGTTGCGCAACCTCCGGCACGTTGTTGGCTATATAATCTTATTCTGGTGCACGGGGAGGATTAGTTAAGTACGTTCAAGCCCTCAGTCCTGTATCATCGCTGCGCCACGGTTTTTGTTTTGTTTTCACCATAGCACATGTCCCAGTCATTCCCGGTAAGTGTGCCGTTCGCTTTTCTCTATGTTAGGTCGGGAATTGTACTTTCCCTTGTGGTCCGCAAGCCTTTAAGTTTGTTACTAGCTTGGAGTTTTTCGCTCGCATTCCTGTAGCTTCTTACTTTTGGCCTTGTTTCGTACAATTTTTTCATTAGCTCACATGTTCACGCTGTGTAATGAAATTGTTTCACTGAGCGAATGTGTTTGCGCTGTTATAGAATTTTTACTAGCAATAACAATATAAAAATGCACGTGCAGAGGTATTGTTTTCGCTCATTATTCGTATTGTTTTGTGTAGCTCTCGCTAGCAAATTATAACATTATCTCTCACGTTTTAAGTTCAACCTTCTTAAGTGCGGCCGCTCATAAAATTAACTCGGTTATTTCACTTTTTTACCGAGTTATTTTAACCGGGTTATTTTTGGGTTGTTGGATGGAATTTTCACGAGCGAATTTGTTTACGCTGTTTATTAGAACTTTCGCAAGCGAATATGTTTACGCTGTTATATGGAACTTTCACGAGCGAATATGTTTCCGCTGTTTAATGGAACTTCCACTAGCGAATATGTTTACGCTGTTAGACGGAACTTCCACTAGCGAATATGTTTACGCTGCTAGATAATTTTCACGAGCGAATATGTTTACGCTGTTAGATGGAATTTCCACGAGCGAATATGTTTACGCTGTTATATGGAACTTTCACGAGCGAATATGTTTCGCTGTTGGATGGAATTTTCACGAGCGAATTTGTTTACGCTGTTTAATTAGAACTTTCGCAAGCGAATATGTTTACGCTGTTAGATAGAATTTTCACGAGCGAATATGTTTACGCTGTTATATGAAACTTTCACGAGCGAATATGTTTTTCGCTGTTATATGGTACTTTTCATCATAAAATTTTTTCGAGCGAATATGTTTGCACTGTTTAATGGAATTTTCACGAGCGAATATGTTTACGCTGTTATACGGAACTTCCACGAGCGAGTATGTTTATGCTGTTATATGGAACTTTCACGTGCGAATGTTTGCGCTGTTAGATGGAATTATCACGAGCGAATATGTTTACAATGCTTAATGGAACTTTCACGAGCGAATATGTTTACGCTGTTATACCGAACCTTCCCGAGCGAATATGCTTGCGCTGTTATATGTTATATGTATGTATGTATGTATGTATGTATGTATGTATGTATGTATGGAACTTTCACGAGCGAATATGTACGTTTGCGTTGTTAGATGGAATTTTTCACGGGCCGGCGAGTCCGTTTACACTGTTTAATGGAATTTTCACGAGCGAATATGTTTGCGCTGTTAGATGGTCTTTCATGAGCTAATATGCTTACGATGTTTAACGGAATTTGCACTAGCGAATACGCTCGCGCTGTTATATGGTACTTTTCATGAGCGAATGTGTTCGCGCTGTTTAACGGAAATTTTACAAGCGTATGTGTTTCCGCTGTCGTATGGAGTTCTCGAGCGTATGTGTTTCTCTTGTTTACGCTGTTATGTGGACTTTTTTCTCTGGCAACATTGTTTGCGCTGGTAAATGGACCTCTTCTCACAAACGAATGTGTTTACGCGGTTGTATCAAGTTTTCCCTTGGCGAATATGTTTCTGCGCCGTTTTACGGTCTTTTTCACTAGAAAAATTTATTTGAGCTGGTCAAGCGAATTTCCACGAACATATATGCTTTCCTTGCTAATTGGATTGTCCACGAGCTATGTTTGCGCTGTTTAACGGATTTTTTCATTAGCAAATTTGTCTCGCGGGTCTATGGAGCTCTCGCGAACTAGTGTGTTTACGCTGTTAAAGGGACATTTTCACTAACGGATTTGTTTGCGCTGGTCATGGAATTTGTCGCTAGCACATATGTTTGCGCTGTGAATGGACCCTTTCACTACATAATTTGGCAAGGTATTTTTTATTTGCGCGGCCTTTCGCAATTTTTCACGGCTGCTTTGTTTTAGCTGTTAATTGGAGTTGTGTTTTGCGCTGCTATATGGAATTTCCCGCCAGCAGCGCGTTTGCCTGGGGAGCTCTTCCAGGCCTACCTTAGTGGACTTCAAATCTAGTCTGTTTTCTAACGCTGTGTTATCTTTTAGTGTCCGTCTATAGTTTGTATTCTGTCTGTTTCCGTGGGTGACCTTTTTTGCGAAGCTTCCTCGAAGGGATTGTCTAATATCCTTCATTGCTCTGTCCCTGGACGGGGTATTTCGGGGTTGCTTCGCTTTGGGGTTATACCCATCTCTTAGCGGTGTTTCTTTTTATGTTTTTTCCTCAATGCTCGGAATTAGGCTGTGCGCCTACGTTTTGTCTGCTTACTGGTATTATGTAGGGTTACCCCAAAGCGCGGCGGCCCCGGTGCCCCATTACATCAAGTTTCCATGTTATTGGTTACGGTTTTGGCTAACACGGTACTTTTCGGAAACCAAAACCTTTTTGTTGTTTCTTTTGTTTTTGGAGGTAGTCAGACATTCACAGTCAGACTTGCGACGTCCAGGGGTTGGAAAAAGATTCTACAACGTTATCCTAACTAGGGCTGTTGCCTTACAGTTACAGTTCTCTTTACTTCCTGTGCCCTTGTAGCGGTGGTAGCCGTTAGTACTCAAATGTGGCTTACAGCGCGGTTACTATTCTCACCGGGGATTCCTTCAAACAATGGCGAAGTTCAACATATTACGTAACTTTAAACCCCAAGAATAGTAGCGTGGGAATGGGTTGCGCAACCTCCGGCACGTTGTTGGCTATATAATCTTATTCTGGTGCGATCAGTCCTTCATAACCTCAAAAGTCCTTTCATGGCGCTCGGGGAGGATTAGTTAAGTACGCCCCTCCCTCCTCCCCGCAGCGATGATAGCGCACGCTCCAGGGAGCTACCTACTCACTACCGCCTCGGGCTGGCCTATCCCATATCTTAATATTACATCCTGAGGCATTGTTAGTTGGTAGCCCCGGTGGGAATATATCACTATTCACTTTTTGGGTGCTTTTACTTCGTTTTATTCCGGATACACTGAACAAAACAATTGAGGATTTACATTATTGTATTTAGCAAAAATTTTCGCGTGCCGTATGTTACCGTTTTTAATAGAATTTAGTTAAAGCATTTAAAAGTTATTATCATTTAAACAAATCCTCAATTGTTTTGTCCAGTGTACTACTTTAGGAGATCCTCCAATCACTGGCCATTCAGACGAGCTTGCTCTTTCATTAGTGTCTCAAATACCCTTTTGTTTGAAATAAGCGTTGAAAATTTTCGCACCACCTGTTGTCGTGTTTTTGTACTTAAACATTGCTTGGTACTTGTCGATTGGACAATGCGGACTACGCGGTTGAATTCTTGGTGAAGAAAATCCGGTTCCAGCAGATCTTTGTCCATGAGAGCTAGTATTAGCCCCATTAACACAAGCTCCTCAAATAGGGTCCAGTGCACCACTGTTGTTCCTCCTGCCTTCTGTTCGGAATACGATTTCCCACTCACTGATAGTGTTGTGCTCTCGTGATGTCTTCGTTTGCGTGACCGAATCTGTGCAGTTGGTTGGCTGATGTTTATATTTCTCCCGCGGGGATTACAACAGTTAATGCATTGGCAGTTATCGTTGCATCCCAAAACATTATTCTGAAAACATTTGCAACCACTTCTGTATTCATGACAGGACATAAGTCCTTGTTTCTTTCTATTGGCACCCTGCCCACATCTACAGGAAACCTGTGGAACGCTTTCGGGCCGATTGGGTGTCATATTTTGTGGAGATAAAGGCTGACACGCCTCTTCTGCCATGTTTAATCGAGGAATGGAATCAACAGCATCATAATGGCCAGCATAATTCATATCGTATGCGAGAAAAATTGGGTTCTCGCTCAAAACGCTCTCTCTTGGGGTTACCGGTAAAACTGGGAAATTTAACATGGATGTAAACACCACTAATGGAATACGCAGTGCGTTCGAAGCAGCAAGTAGTAGATATAAAAGGATGATTCTGCGCCAAAAGACAAAAACCCAAAGCCCCCTGCCCTAAGAAATTCCGAGAAAACCTCAAAAACAACTTCCCCATCCGCTAAATTTACCGCTCAAAATCATAAAAAAATTAACTACCGCTAAATTTATCGCTAAAATGTTATTTTCAAATGAAAATCAAATGAATTATCGTTAAAAAATTAGCGGGTCTTAGAAAACCACACAAATGACACAAAAAGTGTTATTTTATTCCCTTGAAATTTAGCGGGTCTCAAAAATGACACTTTTGTGTGTTATTTTATTATCCCTGAAAATTAACTAGAGCTAGTCTTTGCTGGCGCCTTGTTGCTAGCTGAGTCGGCTATGGTTAGTTCTAAGGGGTTCGCTTTCTATGAGTTTACTCCTGGTTTTTTATTGCAGGGGGCTTTGGGTTTTTGTCTTTTGGCGCAGAATCATTCTTTTATATCTACTGCTGATGGGGGCAGGATGAAATGAAAAATTATTATTTTCCCCCGCGTGGGAAACTGTTCTTATGTTATTATTAATCATTTTATTTTCAATATTGTTTCTCCCGCGTGGGAAATGGTTTTATTTATTTTTGGTGACACTTATCCCTAGGGGTTAAAATTAATCGCTAACGCGTTAGCCGATTTTTCCAATGACCTATTTTTAGCCATGTTAAATTAATCGCTAACGCGTTAGCCGATTTTTAGCTAAGCTTTTCCGCATCACTCAACTGTCATTATTAATCATTTTATTTTTCCCCACGGGAGACATGTTTATTTTCAAAATTGGTTTTCATATTGAATGTTTAAACAGCTTTGGTTTTAATTTTATGCAAGACGGGATTTAATTGATTTTTGTCGGTAGGAGTATGAAACCATGGATACAATCTTTAACCAATCATATCGTTACATGAAATTTTTGACAAACGTGTAATTTTCATGAAACACAGCCAGTTTGTGAAAAATTTCGCGATAGCTTAAAATAAAAAAATATTATTTTTCCATTTAAAAAATGGAACACATGAAAGTTAAGGAACTAAGACAAATTGCCAGAGAAAGAAATATCCCCGGCCGCTCTCGCGTCAGAACAAAATCTGATTTAATACGTTTGATAAATGTACCTTCTCCCAATATTGATTCACCAACGCCGCCTATAGAAACACAAATTGTTTCCGAAACTCAACCTCCTCCACGGCCTCCTCCTCCGCAGCCTCCAATATTGGAAACAATTCAAAATACTTTCCTTTCATGGTGGAATTGGTTAAAAGTCGCACCTCAAACTATTGCGAAAAAAGCTTCAAATATGATAAGTGATTTTCAACGCCGAGTTACCAGTTTATATCAGCCGCGAATTAACGTCCAGGACGGCCCTTCAGCGTTAGAAAAGTTTGCTCGTCAGTTTATATTTGAAGGCGTGAAAGGACTGCCCCCAGAGATTATTTTCAGCAAGTTTCTGATAAACTTCGGCACATTCTCAAGGCTAATCGAGGCACTAAAATTAAATTGATTCTATCCTGTCGAATGAAACGCCAGAATTTACAAACTGGCGAAATAATTGAGATCGATGCTCCGTTTCATTCGGAAATAGAAATAAATCTCGCAGCGACTGATCTCGTCGCCCTTTTAAATCAAATGATAGATACTATCCTTGAACGCATTGCCACATTCCAAATGAGAGGCTCGAATTGGCAGTTTGATTTTGTAAATCATTTGGAATTGCATTTAGTTGAATTCCAACCTCTCGGTGGAAGTACCTACATGCCCCTTCCTCCATTCCTTGCCAAGAAGAAAGCGCTCACCAACATGCGGAATCTTGATCAGCAATGTTTTAAATGGGCCGTCACTCGAGCATTGAATCCATGCGAAACTCATCCGGAAAGAATTACATCTCTGCTCAGAGCTCAAGCTGAACAACTCAACTGGTCTGGAATTGTTTTCCCGACACCCCTGAAGGAGATAGATCATTTTGAAAGACTGAATCCAGACATTGCCGTGAATGTTCTCGGCTACGAATCAATCGTTCATCCTCTGCGTATTTCGAAATATAAACGCAGGCGTCGTGTGACTTTGCTGCTGTTTGAGAAAGACGGGATTCAGCATTATACCGTTGTCAACAGCCTAAGTCGCCTTCTCTCGGCGCAAGTTAATCGTCACGCTAATCGCAAATATTTTTGCCTTCACTGTCTAAATCACTTTTATGACGAAGCATCTCTAGCGAAACATGAAGAATTATGTTGCAGCAATGAGGCAATAAAGATACAAATGCCTAAAAAAGGCGAGATTTTGAAATTTAAACATCACAATAGGAGCATCAAAGTTCCATTTGTAATTTATGCCGATTTTGAAGCCTGCAATGAACCGATCAGCGGCTGTTCCCCAGGAAACGACCTCAGCTTCACAAATACGTTTCAGCGTCACAGGCCTTGTGGCTTTTGTTTCAAAGTCGTTCCCTTTGAGGAGAAATATTTGAATATGCCTCCAATTCTTTTCCGGGCACATAAACAGAGTGATGATATTGCGCAGATATTTGTCGATAAGCTTGTTGACGCCGTTAAATTCATTCACAAGAAATTCGACCGGCGAAAGAAAATGATTTTCACCGTGGAAGATAAGAAAAAATATGATGCAGCCACAGTTTGTTGGATATGCAAAGGAGAATTTGATGATTTTGAGCCCGACAAGGTGCGGGATCATTGTCACTTCACTGGCAGATATAGAGGGGCCGCTCATAATAGTTGTAATCTGCAATTTAGGAAACCAAAGTTCACTCCAGTCATTTTCCATAACCTTGCGGGTTATGATGCCCATTTATTTGTGAAAAACCTTGGCAGAACACCGGGGAATATCAAATGCATACCTAATAATGAGGAACAATATATATCCTTCTCAAAGACGATCAAGATTGGAGAATACACAAACAAAGATGGTCAACAGGTCGCCATCACTCATGAACTGAGATTCATCGATTCAATGAAATTCATGGCTTCTTCTCTTGAGAATCTAGCAAATAATTTAAAAAAGTCAGGCCTTGACAAACTGAAACAAACAAACAAAGAATTTGGAGACAAAGCTGAGCTTCTTTCCAGAAAGGGAGTCTATCCCTATGATTATATGGATTCTATCGAAAGATTCAAAGAAACAAAACTACCGTCTAAAGACGCATTCTATTCTCTGATTAATGAATCAGGCATCTCCGATGAAGACTATTAACATGCCCAAAATGTTTGGGATGAAATGAATATAAACAACTTAGGAGAATATCATAATTTATATTTGAAAACAGATGTAATGCTCCTGGCGGATGTCTTCGAAGAATTCCGCAATGTCTGTATGGAGAATTATCAACTGGATCCAGTGTGGTATTATACCGCCCCTGGCCTTTCTTTTGATGCCGGCCTTAAGAAATCAGGGGCACAGCTTACATTGCTGAATGATCCAGATATGCTCCTGTTCTTCGAAAAGGGAATCCGTGGTGGTATTTCAATGATCTCAAATCGCCACGGCAAAGCAAACAATTATTATATGGGCGGTCAATATGATCCAACGAAACCATCGAAATATATTCTCTATCTCGATGCCAACTCCCTTTATTCTTGGGCGATGACTCAACCACTTCCAACTGGAAACTTTCGCTGGATGAAAGGCTTCAGAAGATAGGATCGAATTCCCTGTGTCCTTGAAGTTGATTTGGAATATCCCAAAGAACTTCATGACGCGCATAATGACTATCCCTATCCCTTTGCCCCCGAGAGAATAATTTGCGACAACAATGTTGAGTAATTAATCCCCAATCTGCGAGATAAGAAACACATCATCATGCATCACAGAGCACTGGAACAAGCCTTGAAACATGGATTAAAATTAACTAAGATCCACAGGGGAATATCATTCACTGAAGAACCATGGCTGAAATCATATATCCAACTCAACATCCAGCTCCGCCAAGCAGGGAAGAATGACTTCGAAAAAGACTTTTTCAAGCTCATGAATAACGCAATATTCGGCAAAACAATGGAAAATATCCGCAAGAGAGTTGACATCAGACTTGTCAATGAAAGAAAGATTGCGGAAAAGCTTGCGGCTAAACCCACCTATCAACATCATACAATCTTTGATGAGAATCTCATCGCTGTTCATATGAAGCGGAAGAAAATGTTATTCAATAAACCAATTCCCTGCGGAATGTCAATTCTTGAAATATCAAAGGGACTTATGTTCAGGTATATGAATATATGAAACCCAAATACGAGGAGAAAGCCAAGCTGTTGTTTACAGATACTGATTCTTTGTGCTATGAAATAGAAACTGAAGACGTCTATCAGGATGTCAAACCAGATGTGAAGGAGATGTTTGACACATCTAACTATCCCCCGGATCATCCCTCGGGAATGCCAATCATGAACAAGAAAGTGAACGGCCTCATGAAAGATGTAGCTGGGGGAAAGATAATAGAAGAGTTTGTTGGATTGCGAGCAAAGTTATATAGTTATAAGTTGTTTGGCTCTGGAGGTGACAAGAAATGCAAGGGAGTGAAAAACAAACCATAAAGAAACATATCACCCATGAGGACTTCAAAGAATGCCTTCTCAGCGGGCAAAGCCAAATGAGAACTATGAATCTCATCCGCAGCCATCAACATGAGATGTTCTCAGAAACAGTCAACAAAACAGCCTTATCCGCGGATGATGATAAGCGTTTCATATTGCCGGATAAGATTAGCACTCTTGCTTGGGGGCATTGGAGACTTAATTAAGCTATTAAATCATTCATTTAATAGCTTCAAGCATCTTTCTGGAGCCACTTGATATCCCACCTTTCTTCATCATCCTTTTCATTATAAATCTCCAATATTTTCACTCGATTTTCAACTATCCTGTTCAATTCTTCCTCACCCATTTTTTCAGTATAATTACCAAATCTTTGATTGAAGTCTTTCATATTGCCAATGGCAGCTATTTCTCCATTTGATTTATTTATGAATATGACTTTTGTATTGACAAACAGGGAAGGATGCTCATCAGGCTTTAACTCATGATAACCCTTTTCAAACTCCTCTATTTGTTCTGGGGTTGTTTTAAATTTGGGTTTTGGTTGTGATGGCTTTGCCGTCAATCTCCGTCTCTGGGGAAAAACATATCTGCCACTTCTGAGTTTTTGTTGACATTGTTCTAATTTTGCCTTGGTAACTCTGAGGGATTCTTCAACAGCGAGTGAAACTTTATCGCGTATTTCAATTTTAAACTGTTTCCCATCACTTCGGCGCCTGAATTTGAGTTTTCCCGTTTGCAAAGCATGGGGAATAGTCTTTTTATCGACTTTCAAAGCGCGAGAAGCAGCAGATACAGATGGAAATACTTGTTCAAAATCATCGGAAGTTATTTTAATTGAAACCACCATTTTCAATGCTGCCAAAAATAGGAATATTTTTTTAATTTTGCGGGTAAAAAGACCATTATTCAATAATATATCAATTTATTCAGTTTTCTCAGGAGAAGATCAATGAAACATGTCTTCTTCGCATAATAGAAATAGAATATATTGATATATTATTCCATAATGGCCTTTTTACCCGCAAAATAGGGGTCATTTCGCGGGAAAAAAGACTATTATGGAAAGATTATCTCCATTTATTCAGTTTTCTCAGGGAAAGATTCAGATCAATTACATGTTGTCTTCATATAATAGAAATAGAATATCTTGCTATATTCTTCATTTACCCTCTTTTTACCCGCAAAATAGGGGATTATCATCAGCATCATTTCGTGGGTAAAAAGACCATTATTCAATAATATATCAATTTATTCAGTTTTCTCAGGAAAAGATTCAGACAATGAAAGATGTTGTCTTCGTATAATAGAAATAGAATTATTTTAATATTCTTCAATAACAATCTTTTTACCCGAAAAATGGGAATAAACTTGAACATTGGAAGCTAGTCACATTAATCCCAAAAAATATTATTTTTTCTCTATTTAAAATGATAACCAAGTTTAATTATGATATCCAGCAGATCCAGCTCTCAGAACCAGAAACAAAGAAATTAGGGCAGTTTTCATTCGCCGTTCTCCCAATTCAATATGAGGACAACAAGCCACTTGATATTTTTCTCGAAGGCCGAATGAAAATATGGGAACACAAGACTGATGACAAATCAAATTATTCCCTGGGTTTCACTCTCGATGAAAAATCTCAGCAAATGTTCGAAGAAATGCAAACCAAGATTCAGCAACTAACCAAAGCCAAACAACCAGCACTCAAGAAAGTAAATCCCAAACTCAGACTTCAACCAGATTCTTTGCAGATTGTGAAAGATGATCAGAGTTCCCAGAAGAAAATCTATGCTAAACTCTATGTCAACAAAGATGGTCGAATCAATTGCCCATTTTCCAAAGAAATAGCCGGAAAAACAAAAACCAAATTCAATCCACATGACTTCGTTGGTATCCCTCTAGACGGTCTGCTTGTAGTTAGATTGCGCCAAGTATTTCTAGGTAATATCTCCTCTATCTCTGTTGTAGTTAAAGAAGTTCTTGTGAAAGAAATAGTTCAGCCTCAGAGTTATTTCGATGAATATGACGAAGCCGAGGATGAGGGTCTTGTAGTTAACGACACTAATGATCTTTCTTGCTGTGGAAATTAAATGAAGAAATTATTAAAGGACAACCTTTAATAATTCAATTTTCATCCGAAGATTCACAAGTTGGGCACTCTGTTTCAGAATCTTCCCAAACCATAACTGGGTTTTCTGGCGTCCAATCTGGGTCATTAACTGTATCATCTTCTGGTTCCCAATCTGAATCCAATTCATTTTCTATGTTTTTATCTTGAGAATCGTACCATGTTTTTGAATCACTCATTTTAAGTCGTCATATTTTTCAAGATTCAAACATAAGTCAGTTTAAGTCTTTAAAATGGAAAAACATGACGAAACACGCCTTGAAATTGAACGAGATGTTTTGAAGCAAATGTTAGAAGGTTGGTCTTCGGTTGTGAAACGGGGAAACCTGGCCCGCTTTGGCGGCGTCAAAAAGCTTTTAGTTGAACAGAGAATAGATGACTTAGACAGATTGTTGAAGCAAACTGATAGACTGGTAGAGTTTTGGGGTAAATATTAGCTTATATAACTTCAAAGTTATATAATCAGCAAAGCTGGAATTTATTTTTCAGGAATTTGGTTCTGTGGGTAATCTTTTTCATACTTTTCTAGATTCAAACACAGATCTGCTATAATCCCATCGACAACTTTCATTTCTCTGATGAATTCTTGCGAATCAAAAAAGTCCCCTCGGAGATATGATCTCAATTCAGTCAAAACATTTTCATACTTTGTCATTGCGAATTGACTTATTTCTATCTTTCTTCTAAAGTTTTTCATTTCCTGAAATGTCTTCAGAAATAACCCAGCACCATTAATAACCCCAAGAATAATAGGATTCAATGTAACTCCTCCTACAATTGTTCCTGTAACAACTAAAAGAGTAGAACTTAATGTTAATCCTAAATTCATTTTCTTATATTTTCTTTGTGCTTTCCGGCAGCACCAGCATTTTTTATGATAGAAAGCGAAGAGCTTTTTCAATTCATCAACTTTCTCCTCAGAAAGGGTTGGATCAATATGATTGAAATTAAATAAACTATCTTGCATTTTTATTGCAAGAAAAAAGTTTCTTCAGGGTTTCTATGAACGATAGAATCTGTTCCTTTATTTCTTTCAACTTTTGTGTGTCTATTTTGAACTCAAACATTTTAGTTGGGGAAATCAAATTTCAAATAAAAGACTTAATGTATATTTTGTGCTGTTTCCTAACTTTCGTTTTTTGGCTAAACTTATCTGAAGAGATCCACTTTCATCCAAAGCATAATTAATTGGTATCTTTTGTGGTCCACTGTGTGGGTATTCTTGTCGTTCAAAATATGTTTTCCCGCGGATGGTCAATTCAATTTGAGATCGATCTAAAGCACCTGTGCTAATCACAGTTGCGCTTTTCAAGACACATTTGCTTGGAACAAAAAAATTATTCACGTCACCATTGAAATAAACATTTGTTCTATGCTTAGCTGCGTCATAATAAGCGCACATGAAAAAGCTGGATTTCACATTGCTAATCAACTGATGACCATTCATATCCAAATTAGTTTGCATGACCATGCGCTGATTTTCGAAAATGAAAGGCCAATCATAAACATCAGTAGGAACATCGTCATGAGAACCCTTGATCCCATATATGATCAACTTTGCGGGTCCTTCTGCAGCTGATTCGGCGGTTCCTTGCCATTTCAGATCCAGGAAAATATACTCAGGTGGAGAGATCTGCCATTTACGCATGTGGACGATGGATCTAGAATAAGTTGACAACTGCGTTGTTGTTTGTTGACCGATATTCAAGCTTGTACTCCGAACGTCAACACTCACAGAGTTCATTGAAGCGGGAAAGAATTCAATGCAAATAGTGTATTCTCCCTCTGGCAATTTATACATATCGAAACCAAGTCTCCCAGAGTATAGATTGCTGCTGTCTTTGGATATTGTCAAATCATATGCCTTCTTATTGAAAAGATGAGGTGAACTTGAAAAATCATTGATTCCAGTTACTGTCATATCATGCTCAGAGCTGGATTCATCAATCTCTTCCATTAGATCCGGAATTCATCTTTCGGGCGAGAGTTTGACGCGATATGCGAGTCATCAACGTATTTTTTGAGCTTCTCTTCTAATTCTATCGTGTGGACTACCACATTGCTTATCTTGAGATCAAGATTTTTATCGCCACTATCCACATAAGATTTTGGTGTGGGTTGATGTTCAAGAGTTGGCGCTGCAATATTATTGATTTGTTGTGAATTCATATCCAGGTTTCCAGTCATTGTTCCACCTGTCAAAGAAAGTTTTTTAGCGGATTGGCTGTCTACATATCTTTTGTTTGCGCCTTGGTCGGCAACAGTTGGGTCTTTCACATTGAAAATGGTGTGATTTCCCATATCCAAACTAGTCTCCATTGGAAACGTCTCTTTGCGGGATACGAAGATATTCTTGACGTCATTATAAGAAACAAGATTGTTATAATTGGCTCCCAAATCATGCCATGTTTGTTGTTTCGAGTTCTCCACATTGAAAAGTCCTTTCAAATCAATATCCTTCGTGACTTCATGCGTTGGTTCAGGAGCATCAGGGTGGAATTTTTTCAGAGTGATCATATTCACCGCTGACAAATCATTGTCTTCATCCGTGTCCAGATTTGTGATCAGTTTTCGATTCATTTTTATTTCCCCGGGGTTAATGAGGTTTTGCCCTCGAAGGTCAAGATCCCCAGTCATATGCGAGGAACCATCAATCTGAAGTGAATCTGCCTTCAGTTGAATTGCAAGAACATCAGCTTGATGTTTTGTGATTGCATCGTTATTCGCTGTTCCTTCAGCGACATTGGTCATTTTTTTGTTTTGCATATCATAATTCCCTGAAGATGTCAGCTTGAAACCAAGGCCCGGCAGTCCATCTTTTCCATTTTTTCCCGCGCTTGGCGCGCGGGTGCTTGTTTTATCAGATAACATTCCATTTGAATAACTCATTTTAAATTTCTTCATCAAAATTTTTAGAAATGAATTTCCTCGGCTTATCAATATACAGGAAAGAATATGGATCCTTGGTTGCTGTCAAATAATCTTCTTTGCTGACATTATTCTCTCTGCAGAGCATAGAAATTTCATTGTTGCTGGGGAATTCATAAATGCAAAAATGCGAACAATTCAAACGGATATCTTTGGGTGTTTTATAATAACTCTGCGAAAGATAAATAACAGAGCAATTCTTATGTCTGCCCCGGATAAAATAATCGATCAATGGCTTTTGATTCTTTTCGCAAACAAAATCGTCAAATATAACTATTTTTTGATTGTCATCTGTCAATTCAGAAACTGGAATGATATCATCCGGGGATGCTTCCACGACGTCATACCCAGCTTCTTTGCTGATTGGACGGAATGTTTTCAACAGATGCTGATATTTGGATTGGTCAAGATTTTTCGCATAGAGATAGATCTTATAATAATACAAAAGCCGAAAAATCATATCCAGAAGAACATTTGTTTTCCCCGATCCCGAAGGGCCACAGATTAGCATTCGGAAATTTTGATTTGGGATGAAAGGACGCAGTTGTCGAAAATTGGTTATGTGATCATTGAAATCATAATTTAAAATCCTCATTTTATTATGTTCTACATCTTGTTGCACATTTATTCCACATTTATTCCACATTTATTCCACATTAATTTATATCTAGTGGTAATAAAATGAGTTTACTAAAGTGGAAAGAACTTGCACAAAGCAAAGCTGCTTTGGGAAATAAAATTAATTACGTTCATGATCGCATCACCAAGAAAAAGTTAGGTGAACAAACAAGTCAAACAGAATATGAAAAAGTATTCAAACCCATAACATCAAAATTAGATGATGTTATTGCATCGAATTTGAAACCCTCTCCAAGACTTAGGAAAAAGAAAGTCATTGGAGAAAAACCAGGCGTTGATTATTATCCAGACGTAGATCCATTTGAAGAAATGGATGTTGAAGGCCTGTCCGCCGCGGTGGACAGCGGTTTATTTGATGCTGATGAGGCAGCTGTTGCACCGCAAGCAGCTAAGCAACTTCCAGAAAGACCGCCAACATATGAAGAAGTACTGGAAGAGTTAGAAGGAGAATCACCTATATATGAAGAGGGCGTTCCTGATTATGCTATGGAAGAAGAGGAAGAAGCGGAAGCGGAAGACTGGGAAGAAGAGAAAGACGAGGAATCTGAAGCCTGGGAAGACGCTCAAGAAGACTTTGAAGAAGACGCAGCTAATAACATACTAGATCACCTGGGTTTAGTAAATTATGACACAACGGAGAAAGCCTTAGCTCAGCCAAATGTTCCAGTAGAAAAGAAAAAAAATTTTATTGAGAAAAGCATTATAAAGCCGGCTTTTGATAAAAGAGGTCAACTGAACAACCGCAACAGCTATCTGAAAAAAAAATTCAAGAAAGGAGAAATAACTAAAGATGAAAAGGATGTAGAAATGTGGCAAATAATAGCGCAAAGAAAAGTATTGAATGAATACATGAAATATTATAGAAACAAACTCAAGTCATTTAAAGGCTCGGGAGTTAAAAGGGGTGGAGCCATCCATTTTTTCTCCAATCCCAAAGAACTTCTGAAGAAACTTGACGTCATTATTGGCTCCATCCTTGCTGGGAATACAAACATTGATATTAGAAATACTGGAGTTGCAATTCTCGACGTTCTTCTGAAAGAAGCATTGATAAATAGATCACAACATGATACGATCTACAAAAAGTATTTCAAACTATAAAATGCAGACTGAAAATTTGATTGAAAGAGAAATTGTTTTATCTTCATACGCCGTTAAGAACGGCCGCAACAAACCCGAAAATTTCACAACAAAATTCAATCGACCAATTGTTTTGGACCCAAATGAACAATATGTTGTTGGGCTTAACAGAATTATCAATATGAGTTTTACGTGGTATAACATCAATGCTGGATACAATAATCAGCTGATCAGATACAGCTCTGACGGTGGGAAAACATTTCATGATATCGCTTTCCCAGCTGGGGTTTGGACATATACCGAGATTAATGATTTTATTGGAAAAGCAACAGTGATCAAAGAAGCTGGAAAAGATGACGTTTTTCCAATCAATCTGGCTTTTAATGAAACAACCTTCAGAGTAACAATCACACTGGCAGAAAATTATCAACTGGATTTGTTGCAAAGTAATTTCTATGATCTGGTGGGTTTTGATAAAAAGATTCTGAAAGACAGAGTTAATGTTGGCCCCAGAGTTCCAAATTTTAGCCAAGATACTGATATGTTGAACGTTCATTGTGATTTGACAAATGATTCGCTTGTGGATGGACAAGATACTGATATCATTTATTCCTTTTCAACTTCTGTTCTGAGGCCATCATATAGTTTTACCTTTGAACCCATGAGAGTAACATATAGCCCTGTGAATAAAAATACAATAAGCTCCATTCGAATTTATATCACTGATGGAAAAAGGAGAATTATCAATCTGAATGGGGCTGATACAGCATTCTCATTAATATTGAAAAAGGTAATAAAATGAAAAGTTATGAATTCACGCGTTATTATAACCCCAAATTAGGGCGGTTTGTTTTCCGACACAAAGAATCTGGTGTCATTGTTGATAATATTTTTAAACCAATGAGAGCTGTAGCCTCAGCAGTTTTCAAGAAATTCGCGAAACCTGTCGCGAAAAAAGCATTGGAATCAGGAATTTCTCACGCTGGAGATAAAATAGGCAAAAAAATGGTAGAAAAATCTGGTGATCTGATAATGAAAAAACTAGGCAATATGAGAAAGGGAAAGCCTCCCAGTTTAAAACAACCAACGCGGTCAAGCTCAATCCCTGCCGCTTCACGATCACGATCACGTAACGGAGAGAGCTCCTCTGGAGAGAGTGCTGATGATATATTGAACAGACTAATATCTGGGCAAGGAATTCGAATTCGAAAAAGAAAATAAAATAATATAAAATGGCTTTTCGATCGAGTCAATATTTACAAAGAAATGAATTAGTGCGCTTCCAGTTGGATGATGTAATCAGAGCACCAGCTAATGCCCACCACCAATCTAAAAATGGTTATAAATTCACAATTAATGATAGATCGGCATTCTATGATTGGTATAATGCTTATTTTGAAGTGCAATTTCAACTCCAGAAATTAGCAGACGGCGCTGCGTATGCAGCAGCCGATAGAATAACCGTTATAAACGGTGCTCATTCCCTGATTGAACACCTGACGATTAAATCTGCAGGAAAGATTGTTTATGATACTGATAATCTGCATAAAGTCTGTTTCACTAAAAATTTGTTAGAATACTCCGATGACTTCAGCAGATCAGTAGCCAAGAACAGTTTCTGGTATTTGGATACTAATGCAACAACCGCTGTTGGAAATACAGGATTTGAAGCTCGCAGGGTACAATCTCAAGCAGTGCAAAACAATGGAAACGGTGGTGCAAAGAACATTAATACGATTATTCCCCTGAATCGTTTTTCATTTTTCGAAGAGTTGGAAGATAAGATGCTTGTACCCATGCAGCTTCAATTTGAGATAACACTTAATGATGATGGGGAATTAATTCATATGGCTAATGGCGTTGATGCTGGAAGAGTTGTTGTGAATAGGTTTTTGCTTTGGGTTCCCAGATTAACACCCAAAGATTCTCTTTATGGCAAATTTGTCAGCGCATTCCTGAAAGAAACACAATGGAAATATTTAAGAGAGATGTATGCAGAATCATCTCCTACGCAGTCATCAGGATTCTTCCAGATATCTGCAAGTATTGACAATGTTAAACATATTTTTTGTTTATTTGAAAAGAACCAATGATGACGCTAAAGAAGAAGATAGCCCTTATTTAATGGACACTTTCAAGCTGAATGAGGCAGATAATAACTCATCCTTGTTGAACTGTCGATTAGAGTATGGAAATGGTGTGTTTTACCCGGAAACAGAGTACGAAAGTGAATCAAAAGTAAGAATATTCCAGGATGTCATGGCTAATGCAATGAGGAAAAATGACTACAACACTGGAACACAGCTGAATTTAGCAAATTTCAATTCTCTTTACCCGCTAATTTATTTCGATCTGACTTATCAAACTGAAAAACCGACAAGAGATCCCAAACAACTGATATTCCGATATAGATTGACCGCCGATGCAGCTGCCAACTTTGATAGTTCATGTGATAGTTCTTTATGAACATGTGATAGTTCTTTATGAACAAGAAGTGAAAATTGATAAAATTGGAAATGAATTGGTTATCGTATAATTTAAAAAACATATGTTATCATTTAAAATGACAACATATCATCCATATAAAGTAAATTTATCCGAAGGGCAAAAAGGAAAGCTTGCAAGAGCATATAAAACAAACAGCCCTATCACGCTTAGATTAAATTCAAATCAAACAAGAGGAAATGATGAATTGATGCTTACAGCCAATCAAATTAAAAGACTCAACAAAGCGGCATCCCTTGGAAATGGAGTTGAGATTAAAATATCTAAAACACAAATAAGAAAAGTGATGAGGCAAGGTGGCAGTTTATTTTCTGCTGTTATTGCATTAGTGAAAACATTAGGGCCAACTTTGGCTAAAACACTTGGATTATCAGCGCTTGCTGGTTTAGCGAGTGAAGGAGCAAGTCAAGTCGTTAAAAAGATAAGCGGGAGCGGGCAAACCAGGGGATTTCTCATCCCGCAAGATAAAATTCAGAAACTGATTGCCTATAAACATTTGCTGACAAATAAACAGAAACAAGAGATTTTGAATGCCCTTCAATCAGGAGGCAGATTAGTGATAAATCCAACACCAAAACAATCAGGTGGAGCATTGGGTACTATATTAGCAAGTATTGGTATTCCGCTGGCTCTTGACATGGTTAAAAACATGTTTGGAAAAGGAAAAGGCCGCGGAGCGCCGCGTGTAGGCCGGCCAAAAGGAAAGGGAGCGCCAAGATTGGGGGCCCCTTGGGAACCACCACCCCCATTTATTGGCAACTGGGGACGAAACACTGTTGGGATGGGCAGAAAAAAAAATCAAAAAAAGGAGCGAAGCAACCGCGTCAGCGAGGAAAGGGGCTTCTGTTAGGACCAAACAGTCCACTCAACAGCATTCCACTTCTCGGAGCAGTATTCTGAGGCCCAAATTCAAAAACAAACCGCTGAGTAATATTGATCTGTTGAACTGGATTACATATCTTAGAATTCCAAATTTCAAAGGGATATATGCAAGAGATGAATTTATGCCAAGCAAACATAGCCCATGCATCTTGAATCTTGATTCGCTTAAAAATGCAGGAACTCATTGGGTTTGTTGCGTTCCAGCACATGATAGGAAATTTATATGGTATTTCGATAGTTTTGGGATGAGATATCCCCAAGAATTTACAAGTGATGGGAAATTCATACTTTACAACACAACTCAGTATCAAAACATAAACAGTGTCCTTTGCGGGTATTATTGCCTTTATTTCCTTCATCAATGGTCACTCGGAAAAGATTATTATGATATCCTGAAGCCTTTGAGTCCAACTGATCCCATGTTCAATGAGAAATTCATAAAAGAATATTTCGATTAAAAATGGAAACATATTGCATTAGAGAGAAACGAAAAACTGGGTGCGTGGAACCAACCGGTTATATGACTGCCAAAAATGGAAAACCTATGTGGTTTTGTCATTGCGCTTCATGCGGAATAAAAAAGACAAGATTTGTTAAGGCGGGAAACTGACGCGGCCTCCGCGTGGCGGGGGCTACAGCGGAGCTGGTTTTTTCGATATAGCCAACAGCCATTCACTCGGCGAAATGGCTTTAAAAGGAAGTGTTAAAGGATTATATAATCTTGGCCGTATTGGATTAAGTAAAGCGGTTAAATCAGATTTTGCCAAACAAAAGATTAAAAATACTGTGAGCAAATATCTTGATCAAGGTTTGGATGCATTCACCAAAAATCTTTCAAAGAAATTAGAGAAATTAGATCCCTTATCCGGCCGCGGGGTTGACGTTCATAAATTAATTGGGAAACTGCCAAGACCAAAGAAAGGTTTCACCCTCCCAGGGCATAACTATACAGGCGCTTATAACCCACTAGATAAACAAGTTAGATTTGATGAAAACACTGGAGAGATCCTCGAAATTTATCAGCAACCCACGGGAAAAACAGATGCAGTTGCTATGCAGCATGACGTGGATTATTCAGTCTGCGCAAAGAAAGCAGACCCGCGTAAATGTAAAAACAGAGCAGACAGGAAAATGGTCGCCGCTTTAGACGCGATTCCATGGAACCAGCGACAGTGGGGTCATACTTTAGCTAGAAATGTAATCGATGGAAAACAAAAACTTGGTTTAGGTGCACCAAAAAACGGCAGAAGGTTTCGAGTATAGATTGGGCTCGAAACCTAAGCGATGAATTACATAAACCAATCATACGGCGCTTTCCAAAACGAAGAGTCATTGTCTATGGAGTTGACAACATCTGGGCGGCAGATTTAGCCGAGATGGGGAAATATTCGAAGTGGAATAAAGGAATCAAATATCTCCTGATGGTGATCGATGTCTTCTCAAAATATGGTTGGATTCGACCCTTGAAAGATAAAAAAGGACAATCAGTTACTGATGCCTTTAAATCCATATTTAGCGCAAAGCGAAAACCGAAAATGTTATGGACTGATAAGGGAAGTGAGTTTTTCAACAGAACAATGAAAGATCTGCTTGATAAGAATGGGATAACTTTATATACAACGGAAAATGAAGAAAAGTCATCTGTTGTCGAGCGCTGGAACAAGACGATGAAGGAGAAACTCTTTAAGATGTTTAGCGCTAACAATAATACAGTGTATTTCGATAAACTAGACAAGTTAGTGGATCAATATAATCATAGTTTTCATTCGAGCATTCGGATGAGTCCTGCAGAGGCGAGCAAACAGAAAAATGAGAAAAAGGTTTTCGCTAATTTATACGGAGACCTGATTTATGCTAAACGCAACCCGGCAAAATTGAAAATCGGCGACAGAGTTAGAATATCAAAATATAAGCGAAAGATATTCGACAAAGGTTTCACGCCGAACTGGACAGAAGAGATATTTGTGATTGACGAAATATTGAACACAAATCCTGTAACGTATAGATTAGTCGATCTGCTGGGAGAAAAAATAACTGGATCGTTTTATGAAGCCGAATTACAGCCTACTACTCAGGATGTTTTCCGCATTGAAAAGGTTATTCGCCGTGACCAGAAGAAAAAGAAAGCTTTGGTTAAGTGGAAAGGCTATTCTGACAAATTCAATTCATGGATACCGCTGAGTTATGTGGAAAAACTATCTTAGCCTTTCCTTATCAGCAGTAGATATAAAAGGATGATTCTGCGCCAAAAGACAAAAACCCAAAGCCCCCTGCAATAAAAAACCAGGAGTAAACTCATAGAAAGCGAACCCCTTAGAACTAACCATAGCCAACTCAGTGAAACCCCTGAATTCAAATAACGCAAAGCTAGCAACAAGGCGCCAGCAAAGACTAGCTCTAGTTAATTTTCAGGGATAATAAAATAACACACAAAAGTGTCATTTTTGAGACCCCGCTAAATTTGAAGGGAATAAAATAACACTTTTTGTGTCATTTGTGTGATTTTCTAAGACCTGCTAATTTTTTAACGATAATTCATTTGATTTTCATTTGAAAATAACATTTTAGCGATAAATTTAGCGGTAGTTAATTTTTTTATGATTTTGAGCGGTAAATTTAGCGGATGGGGAAGTTGTTTTTGAGGTTTTCTCGGAATTTCTTAGGGCAGGGGGCTTTGGGTTTTTGTCTTTTGGCGCAGAATCATCCTTTTATATCTACTGCAAGTGGCATAGAGTTTCCTAGTTCTGCAGCAAAGTGACCTTCCTGTAAAAACGACATAACCTCTGAGATATAGTTCTGTCCTGAAGTTAGGAATGGCTCATAATGACCTTTATTTGCAAGCCACTCATCTACTATTACTCGGCGCAAAACCGTGGCTATTTCTTTAACATGTGTATTTAAGGATCTGATAATCCCAATACGTTCGAGGTGTGCTCTTCCTTCACAACTTAAGTCTCCATTGCTTAGTTGCTTAAGAATCATCGTCGCTAATGCTATAAAAAAAACAGTTTCCATCGCCTGGGATAGCAACCCTTTGCATGCTGTTTGCAAGCAGGAAACTATCAAGATGAGAGTTAGCGTAATCATCTCTTGACTCAAATGTGGAGAAGAAGCTAAATACGTTTTTAACATTTACCAGATGATCTTTGATCCTAGCCGAAGTCGCGTAACCTTTTATGTTCTCGAGTTGCTTACCCAAAAGAGCAAAATTAGATGCTGACTGAATAATACCGGCAACACACACATTGTTTAGGTAATCAGCACAGTCTTCATGGTTTTCGTCTTCAGTCTGGTCATCGGAGGAGTGACAATCGTCAGTTGAGGTGTCAGAGTTTTCTTCGAGCAGGTGTTTCATACAGTTAACAACGTCATCAGCTTCAGAAATGTTATCCGAAAAATCACAGTCTGCTGCTTGTATGATTTCTTCTGTGCTGAGAGAGGCACCAAAGTTCTCGGCCTCTTCAGGTATAATGGGTGATTGTTCACAGTACATTTCCACAGGCCGTATAAAGTTACAGCGTTTTAGCCCGGAGTTCTTTTTCGAAAGCTTTCTTTCATTCCATTTGTAGAAAAATATTCCTAAAAATGGAAGTGCTAACTGTAGCCCAATCCTGGACCGTTTTAAGCTCTTATTCAAGTTTTTATGTAGAGCTTCATTTCTATGCGTCCCTCCGGATGGAGGTATATCCGACAAACAACCCTTAAGAACATGTTCTTTCAGTTTCTCAATTTCGCGTATTGAGAAAGCCGGGAGAAGTGGAACAGGATCATGTACCACCGTGCTCCACTGGTCCATAAACGTTTGAATATTGTTCAAAATGACTCCCGCTGAAGGTGTTGGCATTGTTCTCTCTTTCCCCTTATCAGCAGAATCACGGATGATCAATTTAAATGATTCGATCATTTCCCGTCGAAGGCGTCTTAGAGTTTCACTGCAGCCTTTCTTTTTGGGAATTTTGCTTATAACCCTTTGAATAGCATGAAATGTGTCCAGTTTTATAGCAATATCTGGAAATATGCTTGTCAACTTGTTCCGCCAGTAACAGCAATTGTCCAAAAAAAAAAACAAGATGGCGTTTTGCCCTGTGCGTCAAGTCTTATTTTTAAAAGCTTTAAAACATTCTCAATTGATGCGAACTTAGTTCCACGACAAAGTTTCCAGGTTAGTACAATTCCCTCGTCATTTAATACGATGAAAAGCGTGTCATAAAGCT
Organism: Cladopsammia gracilis; assembly: GCA_022457155.1. NCBI lineage: Eukaryota > Metazoa > Cnidaria > Anthozoa > Scleractinia > Dendrophylliidae > Cladopsammia > Cladopsammia gracilis. The sequence continues at coordinate 275,801 of JAJGOT010000543.1, forward strand.
TCACCCACCTCTTGTTGAACCAAAAGCCAATGTTCGCTGATACTTTAAAAGTATGGTCACAACTAAGCCACCGATCCGATGTCATTTGACACATTCTGTTCTTGTATAAATTTTCTTTCTTGAAGTAATTTCTGGCAATACAGGATGCGATAACTTTTTCACCAGGATTTTGATATCTCTGTTGAAAATCTGGAAACTCTGTGCCAATTAAATGATCACATGAATTTCTCCTAAGCGCTGAGAAGTAAACCTCTCTGCGAGTAGCATACGATTCATATATTGTTTGTAACCAGAGAGTCTGGATGTCACTCATCGTCATGCCGGCATTTGAATGAGAAATTATAAAATCAGACAATTCTCTTGTTATGCCGCCTCTATGAAACAACACAAATGGCAAGCGAAATAAATGTCTTACTTGAGAAAGAATGGCAGGATCATGGGCAATAGTTTGGTGTCTTCGTTGGCACATGTAAACTCTGCTTACGAGGAGTACATTGTTGTTCAAACCATATAATCGCCGTGGTTGGTCGCATGACGAACTTCCATCTTTCCATCTTGTTGCCCTAACTCGCTCGTCGACGGAACCAGTTTCAAAACAGTTAGGGCATCTCAAGCATAAGTCAGGACTGTCACTTAATGGATCCCATAGAAAAATATCCTCGACTAGGTACTCTTCAGGAGTACAAAGAATTGATCTTCTCTGATCGCTCCTGATTATTACGCCATGCGTCAACCACGCTGTATCCGATTTCCAGCTTTCAAGGACAGTTTGAATAAAACGGCGGCTGCATTCAGAAATTCTAGGATTGTTTTCATTTGAAAATGAACATTTCGATGTTAAAGTGGACGAAAGCAATAAAAGCAATGCAAAATAGATCGCCATGATTCGGATCGCACAGTGATATAGGATACTGAACCGTTAGACAATTGATTCTTTGTTTGACAGTTTCTACTGGTTTCACTGTTTCAACCGTTTCTACTGATTTTACCGTTTCACTGTTTCCACTGTTTCCATTGTTGTCAGTTTCAACTGTTTTTACCGTTTCCACTGTTTCTACTGTTTCTACCGTTTCCACTGTTTCCACTGTTTCCACTGTTTCAACTGTTTCCACCGTTTCTACCGTTTCCACTGTTTCTACCATTTCCACCGTTTCCACCGTTTCCACTGTTTCTACTGTTTTCGCTGTTTCTACCGTTTCCACTTGTTTCTACCGTTTCCACTGTTTCCACTGTTTCTACCGTTTCAACTGTTTCCACTGTTTCCACCGTTTCTACCGTTTCTACTGTTTCTACCGTTTCTACCGTTTCCACTGTTTCCACTGTTTCTGCCGTTTCTACAGTTCCCACTGTTTTAAAAGTTTCCACTGTTTCTACCGTTTCCACTGTTTCTACCGTTTCCACTGTTTCTACTGTTTCTACCGTTTCCACCGTTTCCACTGTTTCTACCGTTTCCACTGTTTCCACTGTTTCTACTGTTTTCACTGTTTCTACTGTTTCTACCGTTTCCACTGTTTCCACTGTTTCTACCGTTTCCACCGTTTCCACTGTTTCTACCGTTTCCACTGTTTCCACTGTTTCTACTGTTTTCACTGTTTCTACCGTCTCCACTGTTTCTACTGTTTCTACCGTTTCCACTGTTTCCACTGTTTCTACTGTTTCTACCGTTTCCACTGTTTCTACTGTTTCTACCGTTTCCACCGTTTCCACTGTTTCCACTGTTTCTGCCGTTTCCACCGTTTCCACTGTTTGTACTGTTTGTACTGTTTCTACTGTTTCCACTGTTTCTACCGTTTCCACCGTTTCCACTGTTTCTACTGTTTCTTCCGTTTCCACTGTTTTCACTATTTCTACCGTTTCTACCGTTTCTACTGTTTCTACCGTTTCTACCGTTTCCACTGTTTCCACTGTTTCTACCGTTTCCACTGTCTCCACTGTTTCTACTGTTTTTATCGTTTCTACCGTTTCTACCGTTTCCACCGTTTCCACTGTTTCCACTGTTTCTACCGTTTCCACTGTTTCTACTGTTTCTACCGTTTCTACCGTTTCTACTGTTTCCACTGTTTCTACCGTTTCCACCGTTTCCACTGTTTCTACTGTTTCTTCCGTTTCCACTGTTTTCACTATTTCTACCGTTTCTACCGTTTCTACTGTTTCTACTGTTTCCACTGTTTCTACCGTTTCCACTGTTTCTACCGTTTCCACTGTCTCCACTGTTTCTACTGTTTTTATCGTTTCTACCGTTTCTACCGTTTCCACCGTTTCCACTGTTTCCACTGTTTCTACCGTTTCCACTGTTTCTACTGTTTCTACCGTTTCTACCGTTTCTACTGTTTCCACTGTTTCTACCGTTTCCACTGTTTCTACCGTTTCTACTGTTTTCACTGTTTCTACCGTTTCCACTGTCTCCACTGTTTCTACTGTTTCTACCGTTTCCACTGTCTCCACTGTTTCCACTGTTTCTACCGTTTCTACCGTTTCCACCGTTTCCACTGTTTGTACTGTTTCTACCGTTTCCACCGTTTCCGCTGTTTCCACTGTTTCTACCGTTTCCACTGTTTCTACTGTTTTCACTGTTTCTACCGTTTCCACTGTCTCCACTGTCTCCACTGTTTCTACTGTTTTTACCGTTTCTACCGTTTCTACCGTTTCTACCGTTTCCACCGTTTCCACTGTTTCTACCGTTTCTACCGTTTCCACTGTTTGTACTGTTTCTACCGTTTCCACTGTTTCTACCGTTTCCACTGTCTCCACTGTCTCTACTGTTTCTACCGTTTCTATCGTTTCCACCGTTTCCACTGTTTCCACTGTTTCTACCGTTTCCACCGTTTCCACTGTTTCTACCGTTTCCACCGTTTCCACTGTTTCCACTGTTTCTACCGTTTTCACTGTTTCTACCGTTTCCATCGTTTCCACTGTTTCCACTGTTTCTACCGTTTCTACCGTTTCTACCGTTTCCACCGTTTCCACTGTTTCTACCGTTTTCACTGTTTCTACCGTTTTTACTGTTTCTACCGTTTCCACTGTTTCTACCGTTTATTCCACACCGGGTGACTCCAGTGACGTCAGCTGTGGTTATTACACTGGAGATGACCCGGTGATTGTAATTTATTGTCAAACTGTAGTTGTTTCTTACATGTAAGCTTACAGCTGTACATGTAACTTGCTTATTTTATCTTCTTGCTTTTTGTTTCACAAAAACTTAACTGCCATATTCCATGAGCAACACTTTTCCAGGAATTTTATGACCCAGCATACAAATGCTCCACTAATCAATTGTGATCCCGTACACTAGAACAGAACAAAAATCTCTATTCATATATATTCCCCAGCGGTACCAATCAATGAAAATCAATCATTGATTGCCAATCAATACAATCAATAATAATCAATAATAATCCATTGATTGATATTGATTGGTTCAACCAATCAATAAAAATCGATACTCACTCACCCAGACTCCTTAATTGCTATTGATTATTATTGATTTTTATAGATAATCAATAACTGATCGTGCAATGTCAGAAAACCCGCGTTTCAAATTTCGCGACTGTTACCTTGATTCCCCGGCGGCCTCAACGGAAGATGTCAAAGCAATTAGAGGTCGCAATAGCCATATTCTGTGTCGTAAAAGGATACCACCAGTGTCCTTTTCACGTGAACGAAGGAGAAATGTTTTCCGTTAGTAAGAAGAGGGGAGAACGCGGAAACGCGTTCAAAGTTCTGAATGATCGGGGGCAGCTTGGCCACCTTCAGTCCGAGGTTGTTAGCCCTCTCTGGCCTCTTCAGACAGATATCTCCGCGTAAGTAAAATAGCCTTAAAAAATTAATAATTGAGGAAAATTATGCGAGTTCTTATCTCTGTCTTCTGTTCTCATTCCCTGTTCTCATTTTCAATATATTTTAGAACCGTGACAGGACCTCCAGCAGTATACATTGCAGTATACGCGATGGTTTATCCCTCTCATTCTCTGTAAAACGGCAAACGACAAGCAACGCGATGCTTAGTCTCTCTATTAAGCTTCGCGTATAACGCAAACAGGAAATGTAAGCTTGTCGTCTGCCGTTTGCCGTCCTATAGTGTATAAAAGCAGGTCTCGTCGCGTACAAATACGGCGGCTGCCGTGACTATCCCTGCCGTTCGCGGGTAAAAATTACGCAATGCTTAATGTCTCTAACGAGGTAGTAAACCATCGCGTGTACCGCAAACGGGAAATGTAAACTTGCCGACTCCGCCACTTGCCGTTACAAAATATGTGAAAGCAGGTCTTCTCGCGTTGAAAACGGCAGCTACCTTGACCATCTCTGCCGTTCTCGTGACGTTCTCGTTCTCGTTCCGTTCTTTCTCTGTCCGCCTTGTGGACACTTCGCTATGACAGACATCCTGTTATCCCGGCAAATATAACTTCACGGTGCTAAAAATGTAACTCCCTCTATAATACGAAATACTAAATTCTGTCTGCGTGCCGGATCGATATACAATTAAATAGGTAATAAAATTTTGTTGTTCAGTTAATTTTGTTGTTGTTTACAAAAGCGAACTTTTGTCACAAATCATAACAATTACGCTTTATCAGGGCGTTTATTGGAATCGAAAACGGAGATTTTAGTTTTCAATGAAAATCAATATTAATCAATAGAAATCAATGATAATCAATGAAAATCGATACTCACTCAACTCCAAGGCATTGATTTTTATTGATTTCCAATACCAATCAATTAATTGGTATTGATTATTATTGATTGTTATTGATTATATTGATTATTGCTTTTCATTGATTGGTACCGCCGGGATATTCAGATATATTTCAACACTTCTGAGCCATCGCAGGAAACTTCCTTTTAGGAAGTCGAAATTCTGTGATATAAATTGATCCAACAAGAGAAGGTGATTAAGAAAGGCTTACAAAGCAAATGTAACCCCTCGAATAAAAAAATAAGTCGAAAATTGATTCTAAAAGGTCTCCAGTGTAATAGCCACAGCTGACGTCACATACAACATGTCAAGTTTCAAATGGTTTTAGTTTCCAACATGGCGTTGTTATTAAGGCCGATCAAAGAATGCCTACATCAGACACACCCTGTACTCCTGAGGAGCACACTATTGATGATGTTATAATATGGGATCCGTTAACTGCGTCTTCAAATTTAGCTTTGTGGTGTCCTTTTTGTGCTGAATGTTCTGGATTAAATCGGCCTCTCAAAGCCACGAGATGGAAGGATGGCAAAACAACTTGTGATCAACCACGATGTCTCTACGGGTTAACAAACAATGCTTTACTTGTTAGCAGGGTCTATGTTTGTGACCAAAGACATCAAATTATCGCGCATGATCCAGCTGTTCTGTCCCAAGTACAGGGTGTGTTTTTTATAAAATATCAGCAATACCACAGCGACAAACCGTTGAGTGGTGCCGGATCTCCCAGTTGTAGACCTGGATCAGTACAATAATTACTTGTATAAAATCAGAAAACGGCAAACTGATCCTTACGGCAAGGCGATGAAGGAGTAAATAAAAGAATAAAACAAAATTTATATTTAAATTTAAACGAATTTGCCCTGGCAAATTCGTTTAAATAAATTTGCCTTGGCAAATTCGTTTAAATATAAATTTTGTTTTATTCTTTTATTTACTTCTTCATCGCCTTGCCGTAAGGATCAGTTTGCCGTTTTGTGTTTTTTATTCCATTCTTGTTATTTCACAAGGTGGGAATTACTAGAGAACTCCACGGCTTTATTGTATCTCATGCCAATGCTGGTTTGACCATCAGTGAAATTCAAAATCTTTGGTTACAGACGATGTATGATGCGTATGGCTTACGAAGAGCAGCTCATCTCTCAGCATGTTCTGCAAATTCAAAACTGTGCACTTCGTATCCAGAGTTTGAGCAGAAATTTCAAAATCCTGGAGAAAAGGTGATAGCCTCTTGTATTGCTGGGAACTACTTGAAAAAGGAACATTTGTATACCAAAAGAATGTGTCAAATGACTGCTGAAAAATGGCTAAGTTGTGACCATACGTTTAAAGTTTCTGCAAATATTGGGTTCTGGTTTAACAAAAGATGGGTGAAGTTGTATGACACACTATTCATTGTCCTCAATGAGGAAGGAATTGTGCTCAGCTGGAAGCTCTGTAAAGGTACAAAGTTTTCATCGGTTGAAAACGTTCTCAAACTTTTAAAAGAAAGGCTCGATAAGCAGGGGAAAAACCCTACCATTTTCATGTTGGACAATTGCTGTTCCTGGCGTGCAAAGGTAACAAAGGTATTCCCTAACATTGCAGTAAAGTTGGATCCTTTTCATGCCATACAAAGAGTGATAAAGAAAATTCCCAAAAAGAAAGGATGTACTGAAACGATAACACAACTTCAAAGGCAGATGATACTCTCTTTGAAAAAAATTTTCCGTGAACCTGCTGATAAAGGTGAACAAAGAACAATGGATACTCCTTCACCAGAAATCATTTTGAAAAATATTGACAATTTCATGAGACAGTGGAAAACAGTAGAGTTTAACTCCATTCCATTGTTACCATCTTCTGCTGTACACGAAATTGAAAAATTGAAAGGACATGTTACTAAAGGTTGTTTGTCTGGGATTCCACCATCAGGAGGAACAAACAGAAATGAAGCATTACATAGAACTCTAACATAGAACTCTAACAAGTCCTTAAAACGGTCTAGGATTGGTCTTGAGTTAGCATTGGCATTTCTAGGCTTATTTTTTTACAAATGGAATGAAACAAAATCAAGGAAGTCCAACAAAAGAGGACAACGAATTAGCTATATTAGACCAGTGGAAAGTTACATTTCAACAAGTGCGGATTTACTCTCTGAAAACAAAGAACAATTTGGTGGTTCATTAAACACTCAAGAGTTGGAAGAAGCAGCAGGCTGTGAACTTTCTGATAGTGTTTGTGATGTTAACCAAGTTCTGGACTGCATAAACAGTTTAATGGCAGAACATTCAGATAATTCTGATAATAGTTTCTCGTCAGATGACCAGGATAGCAATGAAAGTGACGAGGAGGAATGTGGAGATTCTTTTAACAGGGTACAAATAGCCAATGTTATTCAACAAGCCTTAAACTTTAGTTGCTTAAGTAACCACCTGAAAGAAATCAGGGGTGCAAAAACCTCACTGTCAAGAAGTGCCAGCCACCTTGTTCATCTTAAAAATATTCTTTGCCTTTTCTCCTCAATTGAAAGTAATAGTGCCAAGCCAAGTGAAGGAGATCTGGATGAATTTCTTGCTTCAAACAATATGCAACGTGTGAAAGTTCCTGGTGATGGCAACTGTTTTTTTGTGTCTTTGGCAATAATGATAAAGCAGCAGTTGGAAAAAGGAATTTTAACTGCTGAAGGAAGAACACGTCTACAACAATTAGGTGTTATTCAAGGTGAAAACTTTGAAATAAATCACATAGCATCAGCCCTACGTCATGTCATTGTGAATGAATGGTTATCTAATCCATCCTCATATGAACCTTTCTTGACTTCAGGACAGGATTATGAAACAGAAGCTAATTTGTTTTTGCAAGATGGTGATTTTGCTTCAGAACTTGGAAATTCTATGCCTCTTGCTGCTTCCAATGCACTGTGTCTCCCAATTGTAGTGTTTACTGCTATGTTGAACTTCCTACTGCTACCAATATGCGCACAAGAGTAGTAGGAATCTGCCGGTTCTAGCGCATTCTCATTAAATTAATGATCATTCACATTAATTTAACGAGAAAATGACCTTTTCACACGAAAACAGGGCGTTTGTATTTTGATATTCGAACTTTATCCCCAACTTTAAATTTCGATCGTTTCATCTTAGCATCCTTTAGGGTTAGACCGTACAAATTTAAATAAACAGCACTTTCATTCTTTTTCTTCGACGCTTCCACAGGCGTCATACCGATACTTCGGTGTTTTGTATTATTATATTCTTTCAATATCCTCGGTAACATATCGAGATACATGGTATTGTTTTGAACAGTGAATTGCTTAAACATTTTCTTTTTTATCGTACGGTTCCATCTTTCACAAACACTAGATTTTTCTTCATTCTCTGTCGAGTACATTTCTATCTTATTTTTATCCAACAGTTCCTTCATATTCTTATTGTAATACTCTTTACCCTTATCCACCCACAGCATTTTCGGTTTTCTTCCTTCTTTGAATATTGTTTTGAACGCTTCTGTGACACTCTCTCCTTTTTTATCCTTCAGCGGTACAATCCAACCGTATTTACTGAAAACATCTAACACCATGAGAAGATATCGATAACCCTTATTCCACTTACTATATTTCTGCATCTCAACAAGGTCAGAACACCATATCTCATCGATACCGTTTACAATAACACGCCGCCGAGTAAACTTCCGTCTTATAGGTTTATGCAACTCATCTGCTAACTTTTCTAGCCACGTCTCTACGTTACTACTCGGCGGCTTTTTCCGTTTTTTGAAACACCCAATCCAAGTTTTTGTTTCGTATCTATTACATTTCTAGCTAACCAGTGACCATATTGTCGCTCACTATAGGGTACACTATCCAAGGCTTTCACCATTTTTCTATCTGCTTCATTTTTGCATTTACGTGGGTTTGGTTTATTCGCACATACAGAATAATCAACGTCATGCTGCATAGCTATAGCATCTGTTTTACCTGTCGGTTGATCGTAGATCTCCAGTATTTTACCTGTTTCATCATGTTTTAATTGTTTTTCTAGCGGGTTATACGGTCCTGTATATTTATGCCCTGGAAAGGTGTAACCTCCTTTTGGTTTCGGAAGCTTACCAATCGCTTTATGAATGTCGAAACCGTTACCGTGGTGAAGTGGATCGAGTCTTTTCGATAAGTCTCCTGTGAAACTGTCCAAAGCTTGATCTATATACTTATTAGCGGTTGATTTAATCTTTTTCTTTACAAAGTCTGATTTGATTGCTTTTGACGCCCCTACTCGTCCTAAATTGTAAAGACCTTTCATACCAGCTTTCATAGCTATCTCTCCAAGACTATGGCTATCTTCCACATCAAAAAAGCCCGCCCCTGAGGCGGGCTGAACTAGTTTCCCGAACTCTTAACGAAACGGGTTTTCTTTATACCGCAATTAGCGCATCTACACCAATAATAAGGCCTACCGTTGGTGGCTAAATCATAACCGGATGGTTCAGCGTTGTTTGTATGTTTTTGTTCCTTGACGCAATATATTTTTGCTGGTGGTTCCATTTTATTATACGATCTGTATAATAAAACTTTTTAATTTTAATTACATAAAATATTTTTTAATGAACTTTTCATTGAACAATGTATCTGTTAAGCTAAACGATTGTAAGATATCGTAAAAATCTTTCTTGAGTGACCATTGATGAAGGAAATAAAGACAATAATAACCGCAAAGGACGCTTTTTATGTTTTGGTACTGACTTGAATTATAAATTATCTGTTTCCCTGCGCTTGTAAATTCTTCAGGATAACCCATGCCAAAACTATCGAAATACCAGACTTGTGTATTATCATGAGATGGAGCGCAACAAACCCAATGAGTTCCAGCATTTTCAAGCGAATCGAGATTAATAATACATGGACTATGATTTTTAGGCATAACTTCATCCCTTGAATATATCCCTTTGAAATTTGGAATTCTAAGGTATCTAATCCAGTTCATTAGATCAACATTGCTCAACGGTTTGTTTATGAATTTAGGCTTTACACTCTTTACACTCTTTACACTCCTTACAGGAGTGCCCCTACTAACGGTATGCTGTTGAATGGGCTGTTTGGTCCTAAAAGTAACCCTTTTCCCTTTTTTTTTGGTTCCCATTCCAAAAGTATTTTCACCCCATTGTCCATAGAATGGAGGAGGTTGATAAGGATACCTACTTGCACCTAGTCGTGGTGCCCCTTTTCCATTTTTAGGTCTACCTACGCGTGGCGCTCCTTTTCCACCCATTCTTGGTGCACCACTTCCGGTCAATTTTTTAAACGCTTCAATAGCCAACGGAATTCCGATACTGGCTAATATCGTTCCCAACGCTCCTCCAGATTGTGTTTTTGTTGGCTTTATCACCAATCCTTTTCCTGATTTATAACCACGTTGAATAACTCCTTTCTCTTTATCTGTTAGCAAATGAATATTATTAATCAGATGCTGAATTTTATTATTCGGGATGAGGAAACCGCCAACACCGTTACCGCTTATCTTTTTAACAATTTGACTTGCTCCTTCGCTCGCTAAACCGGCAATCGCTGATAAACCGAGTGTTTTAGCTATAGTCGGTGCCAACGTTTTCGCTAGCGGTATAATTGCGTTCCACAGACTTCCTCCCTCCCTCATTACTTTTCTAATCTGTGTTTTTGTTATTTTTATCTCTACCCCATTTCCAAGCGATTTCGCTTTGCTGATTCTATTGATCTGAGTAGCTGTTAGCAGTAGCTCATCGTTACCGCTTGTCTGTGACTTCGCTAACCTAATCGTGATAGGGCTGCTTGTTTTATATGCTCTTGCAAGTTTTTCTTTCTGACCTTTAGATAAACTTACTTTGTAAGGATGATATGTTGTCATTTTGTATTTAGTATTGTAAAATACAAAATTGTTTTTCAAAATGAATTTACGCTTACGCGATGACCAGCTCATTTCCAATCTTATCTATTTTTGCCAATTTTTCATACAAAACTATCGCATGTACGTTAAAGTTTGCAGTTGCAGCTGCGTTCAATTTATAATGGAATGTTAGCGGTTTGGGATCTCTTGTTATTTTTTCAGCTTGATAAGTTAAATCGAAATAAATTAGCGGATAGAGAGAGTTATAATTGGATAAATTCAGCTGTGTGCCGGTGTTGAAATCATTTAACCTCATTGCATAAGACATTACATCATCAAATATCAATGCTTTTTCTTCAGCATCATACTCTAATTCCGGGTAAAAAACTGAACTTCCATACTCTAATTTACAGGTTGCTAGCGATGAGTTGTCATCCGCCGCATTTAATTTGAAAGTGTCCATAAGATACGGACTATCTTCTGCTTTATCATCATTTGGTGGGGCGGCTCTTTTCAGATAAACAAAAACATGCTTAACATTATCAACACTAGGCGTTATTTGAAAAAATCCTGATACTCTCGTAGGAGCTGATTGGTTATACATCTCAACTAAATATTTCCATTGTTTTTCTTTCAAAAAAGAGCTGACAAATTTGTCGTAAAGAGAGAGTTTGGGTTCTAATTTCGGAACGTAAAGTGAAAACCTATCCACAACAACTCTTCCAGCATCTACACCGTTAGCCATATGAATTAGCTCGTCATCATCTTGCAGCCTTATCTCGAATTGTAGCTGCATGGGATCAAGCATCTTATCTTCCAACTCTTCGAAAAAGGAAAAACGATTCAGAGGAATAATCGTACTGATGTTTTTAGCACCACCATTACCATTGTTTTGAACCGCTTGAGTTAGTAACCGTCTAGATTCAAATCCTGTATTAGTGTTAGCGGTTGTTGCATTAGTATCCAGATACCAGAAACTTCTCTTTCCTACCGATCTACTGAAGTCGTCAGAGTATTCTAGCAGATTTTTAACAAAAGTTACTTTATGCAGATCATCGGAATCATAAATCAATTTACCTCCAGATCTAATCTTTATGTGTTTAATTAATGAATGAGAACCGTTAACCGTTAATAACTGTTATTCTATCGGCTGCTGCATAACCAGCACCGTCTGCTAATTTCTGCAGTTGATATCGTACTTCAAAACGAGCGTTATACCAGTCGTAAATCGATGATCTATCATCGATTGTGAATTTATAACCACCTCTTACCTGATGCTGACCATTAGCCGGTGTTCTGATTACATCATCAGGTAAAAATTTTACCCTTTCATATCTTTCTAAATAATCACTCGATCGAAAAGCCATCTGTTTTTATTATAGAGTTATATTATTTTTTTATCTTTTTTTCTTTTTATACCGTTACCTGATATTAATCTATTTAATATCGTATCAGTACCTTCTTCTTGTTTTGGTGGAGGTCTTCCAACGGAAGGGTGTTTTGTTTTAAATAACCTGTTTAATATTGCTTTAGTATCTTCTTCTTGTTTTGATGGTGGTCTTGTGTTTGGAGATATTCTAGTATTTCTACTAGAAATACTGGCTAGTTTTTTCATTATCAGATCGCCAGATTTTTCAGAGATTTTTTTACCTAGTTTTTCACCTGTATGAGAAATTCCTGCTTCCAACGCTTTTTTCGCGATAGGTTTCGCAAATTTATTGAAAACTGCCTTTGCCACAGCCCTCATCGGCTTAAAAATATTATCAACAATGACACCTGTTCCTTTATGTTTGTAAGCATATTTACCCATCTTTGGATTATAAAAACGAGTAAATTCGTAACTTTTCATTTTATTATTACATTTGCATTATATTCTTTTTAAAATTAAAGAAAAAGCTGTATCTGCTCCGTTTAGGTTGACCTTATTTCTTTTTCCATCTGTGATATAGATTCGAATATTGCTTATTGTGTTTGTATTCACCGGATTATATGTAACTCTCATCGGTTCAATTGTAAAACCATATGATGGGCGTAGAACAGATGTTGAAAAGGAATAAATGATATCTGTTTTTACACCATCAACAAGTGAATCGTTTGTCAGATCACAATGAACGTTCAACATCTCAGTATCTTGTGCTAAATTTGGAACTCTAGGACCAACGTTAATCTCTTCCTTCAGAACTGTTTTGTCAAAACCGATCAGTTCGTTAAAGTTACTCTGTTTTAGATCGAGTTGATAATTTTCTTTCAACGTTATTTCCACTCTAAAAGTTGCATTATTAAAAACTAGGTTCATTGGAAACTCATCGTCTTTTTCAGGGTGTTTTATGACAGTTTCTTTTTTGATAAGTTGATTAAACTTTTTATAATTCCAAACTCCGCTTGGGAAAGTAATGTCGCGAAACGTTTTTCCACCATCAGAGCTGTATCTGATTAGCTGATTGTTGCTTTCAGCGTTAATGTTATACCACGTAAAACTCATATTGATAATTCTGTTAAGACCGATAGCATATTTCGCATTTTGATCCAAAACGATTGGTTGATAAAATTTTGTTGTGAAATCTCCAGGTCTGTTTTTACCTTCTGATTTAACTGAATATGATGATAACACTATTTCTCTATCCATTTTATTAGATATTAGTAATATTTTTTAATATTTAAAATAACTCTTGTAAATCTGTTCAGCCTGCCTTTTATCGATTAGTGATGATTTCAAAAGTTCGTCTAAAATTGCAACTCCGGTATTACGCATTTCAATATTTGTATTACCGGCTATAATTTCACCTACTATTAGTTCGAGTTTTTTAGCAAGATCTTTATAATTATTAAAAAATGTTAAGTTTACAGCGCTCCTTGTAGCGCTGTTTCTCCCAAGCCCTTTACCTGTCTTTTTTAATTTATCTCTTCTCACTGAAATTACGTAACTTTCTCTTTGCAGACGCTCTCTTTGTTCTTTTAGAGCTTCCTTTTCTGTAGGATCTTCCGCTTTATTCATTAAACTGGTTAATTTTCGTTTTTCTTTTCCTAGCTCTTTTACCACGCTATCGTATGCTTCAAGCGTCTCTTCCGGTGATTCTTCAGTAGTTTCAATAATAGGTAAACCGTATTTTTCAAATATTTCTTTTTCTTCCAGAGCTCGTTGTTGTTTTAATTTCATGTATTGACCCGGTGAATATGCTGGCGGTGGAGAATCTGCTGATGTTGATGCAACCGGTATCTGTTTCTCTTGTTCAGGTAAAACTTCATCATCAAAATCAATTAAACCTTCTATATCCATCTCTTCATATGGATCTACTTCTGGATAATAATCAATTCCTGCTAATTCTTTACCGCTTTGTTTTTTCCTTTGTACTTTTGTTGTTGGTGTTGATGCCTGTGCACTACTTAAGTAGTGTAATTTTGATGTTATTGGTTTAAAAATTTTTTCATAAGCCAATTGACTTGTCTCCTCGCCTAATTTTTTCTTTGTTAGCGTTTCATGAACAAAATTAATCTTATTCCCCAACTCGGTTTTTCGTTTTGCAAGTTCTTTCCACTTAAGTAAACTCATTTTATTAGATATATCGATTTTAAATTTTTAATTGTTAATATAAAATAATGATTGCAAGCGTTTTCTTTCTTGTCTCTTTTATAAACGAACAAGTTAATTTAAATTTATCTCCTCAATGGTTAAGAGAAACTCGAGAGATTCTAGAGAATCTAGAGAGGTCGTAGAAGCGTTTGAACGCACACACTAGTGTGTGAAAGACCACCTAATTTATTATACGCCACGTATAATAAATTTTTTGTAAGAAACTTAGGACATCGGTTCAAGTAGAAGACTTACCAAACATTTATTGATTTCTGGGGTAGTATCCTGGTCACTTCGTATTCTCACCCGAAATGTATCACACTCAACCAAAATGACATCATTATCCAAGTGACAGACCTGTTTCTTACCGCCCTCTCCCCTTCCTATTTTGTTGTTTATCATCACAAAAATAGGAGGGTATGTTTCAAGCGTATCGAGGATGTTAATGCAACATTTTACAATTTTCTGGAACCATAACTTCTTGTTCTCCTGAAAATTTAGCAAATGTTTGGTTCGCAGTTTTCTTGTAAACACCGTTGATAAATACACCGCAACTGTTGAGACTTGGTGAATTGATAATTGCGTGATTATTCATATCGAGAGTGGTTTGCATTACCATTTTCCCACCTTCCAAAATATAAGTAGTGTCGTAAACACTGGCCGGTACATCTGAGTGGTTTCCTTTTGTTCCGTAAATTATAAGGTAAGCTTGAGCTTGTGAAGCTGATGTTGGCGAGCCGCTACATTTTAAATCGACCATAATATATTCTGGTGGCGAAATATGCCATTTATGCAAATTGATAATACTTCTGGTGTAATCCGTAAAGTTTTTTGTCGATTGTTTATTTATGTTGATAGAAGTCGATTCAACATCGACGCTGACGCCGCTCATTGTAGGAGGGATAAATTCGATACAAACGGTATATTCTCCCTCTGGTAATTTATACATATTAAAACCGATTCTTGATGCGTAGCTATTTAACGGGTGTTTGTGTAATAAAAGGCTGTAGACTTTTCTGTTTAGCGTATGCGGCGACTCAACCAAATCAACTATACCGGTGACACTTATATCATGCTCGGATGAGCTTTCGTCAACATTTTCCATTAGGTATCTAAAATCATCTTTCAAATTTGCTGAGGTGGTGATATGTGATTCGTCGATATATTTTTTGAGCTTTTCTTCTAATTCTATCGTGTGAATTACAACATTCGATATCTTGAGATCAAGATTTTTATCAGCACCATCAACATAAGATTTATTACATGCGTCGGAACTATTTTGCGGATCTTCTAAATTTGTTATCTTATGGTTTGACATATTGAAATCTTCACCGGATGGATTACTCAATTTACCGGCGACTAGGTGATCCACGTATCTTTTATTTACTCCATGATCAGCAACCGTCGGGTCTTTCACATTATAAACCGTATTGTTTCCCATATCTAGCCCGCTTTCCATCGGAAACATCTCTTTGCGGGATAAGAAGATATTTTTGACATCGCTGTAAGAGACTAGATTGTTATAATTTGCTCCTAAATCGTGATAAGTCTGTTGTTTCGAATGGACAACATTGAAACGTTGTTTTAGATCGATATCCTTCACAACTTCATGCGTTGGTGTAGGAGCGTTAGGATGAAATTTTTTCAGAGTTACCATATTGACAGCAGACAGATCGTTATCTTCGTCCGTGTCTAAATTTGTGATTAGTTTTCTATTCATATCAATCTCTCCGGGAAGAATCAATCTATTTCCTCTGAGATCCAAATCACCGGTCATATGTGTACTTCCATCCAAGTTTAGAAAGTGTGTTTTAGCAGTACCATAATTAATAGCATCCTTCAAGTCGGTTGGATTATCTATGCTTACCAATCTTTTGTTTTGAATATCGTAATCACCCGAAGACGTTAATTTAAAACCGACGCCGGGTAATCCTTGTGGTCCTTGTTTTCCACCTCCTGTTTGGTATCTGAAAGAATTTGTTAATATTCCATTTGAATAGCTCATTTTGTTTATATTTAGTAGCCATTTCATATTGTTTCTTATCAACATTAATTTCACGACAAAACATAGAAATTTCGTTATTACTCGGAAATTCAAAAATACAGAAATGCGAACAATTTAGGCGTATATCTTTTGGTGTCTTATAATAACTTTGTGAAAGATAAATAACGCTACAATTTTTATGTCTACCGTTGATAAAATAGTCAATCAACGGATTTTGGTTCTTTTCACAAACAAAATCATCGAATATAATTAATTTTTGGTTATCATCCGTTAATTCAGAAACCGGTATAATCTCATCATTACTTACTTCAATAACATCAAAACCTTCTTCTTTACTAATCGGATCAAATTCTCTTAATAAGATCTGATATTTAGATTGTTCTAAATTTTTCGCATATAGATATACCTTGTCATAATACACCAAACGAAAAATCATATCTAGTAAAAGATTTGTTTTTCCAGAACCAGAAGGGCCGCAAATCAACATTCTGAAATTTTGATCTGGCATGAAAGGTTGCCGCTGTTTGTAATTCGTTACCATATCATCACCCACATCATAGTTAAGAAACTTCATTTTACTATATTTAAAAATTTAATAAATTTTTAAAATATGAAACATAAACGAGATATTTTCACGTTCAATCACATCGATACTTCGATCGATGAGGAGAGACTGTTGGAGATTAAGGCTCTTTACAGATTTTATCACAAGAAGTGGTGGTGTTATAAAAAGACTTATAGACGCTTGAAGCGGTTGAATCTATTCTGTAAACTGAGTAGTTCATTTCTTATCGCGACCGTTACAATAGCAGGCGGAGTTACACTAAACCCAGTTACGCTAGGAGTTATTGCCGGTGCGGGATTGTTATTGAAAACATACGCCGATTACAAGAATTATAATCGAAGGATTGAAATGAGTAAATACGCATATACAACGTATCAGAAAGTACTGATTGACTTACGTTCTTATATGCGAGGAAAACATTTCGATCACGATTCATTTGTGAACGAGATGAGGTTAATCGATGATATGATTAGTGATCTTTGTACACTTTCTAATGATAAGATCGAAGAGAAATATGAGAGAATATTCATAACATGAATAGCATGCAAAATAGACTGTATGAGTCATCATATGTAATAGGCCATTTGCACGATGACGTCATTTGACTACTACTACCAGAATCCTTCAGTTTTTTGTTTTGTAGTGCAAATTAGGGCTATTGTTATTTAAACCCCACTGGGATTACAAAATTTAAATAAGAAAGGAAAAACGAAATGAATTCTGGTAGTAGTAGTCAAATGACGTCATCGTGCAAATGGCCTATTATACCAATCAGGGATTTGTAAAGTGCACTTTACAATTTCAACCAATCAGAGATTTGTAAAGTTCATCCAAGGTCATACGTGAACATTGACATGTCGCAACGCGTTGCATAACCGCTTAGAACCGGTCGAGGCTTGCGGTGAGTCTGATCAAAGGTCGCCTATCACGTTCTGCGGTTAAAAGACAATAAAGTATCACATGCAAGACAATAGCCACATACCAAATGGAACAATGAGAGTTGAAAACTATTAATAGTTTTTCAAAATTTTTTTCCAATCTGAAAATCTATTTTTAATTTTTGAGCTATGACGTATTGTTCACGTCAATAGAACCAGTCAAAAGTGGTTGTCGAGTTTCGATTCAAGTTTCATGAATCGAAAACACTCCATACTAAAGTTTAATCTTCTTCATCATCGCTTTCTTCTATTACTAACAACGATTCTCTCTGTTTTAGCGGTTTAACATATGCCTCGTGAACTTTCATCTGTATCGAAACGGCGCTTTCACTGATGTAAATGCTTTCAATTAACAAAGCTAATTTAACTTTACAATATTGGTTAAGATAGTCGAGCGGATCCGGCTTTTGATTTCCTTTCGCTGTGAATAGCGATAAAATTTTATCAGACTTTTCCGAATATATCAGTTTAGCATATAATACTGGTGAATTTGTTTCGTCTCTCTTTACCTTCTTCTCACCTTTCTTATCAGTATACTGAAGTTGCTTAAAATATAGATAAAAGCTGACTTAATTTATTCGCTATTTCCGGACCATGCGTGTCTTGTAATTGTTCAAAACAAATATCCTCGAGAAATGTCAAACACTTAAAAAACTCATTTTCTTCTGGTGTCGGTTCTTCGTCTTTCGACCATAAACAAACCGGAATAGAATAACCGACTAGCTCGTTAGTTACTTTATCCCTTCTTTCAGTCACTCCAAAACTGAAGAGAAATGGCGATTCAATAACTAATGGGCCTTTCTTGTTATTAGGATAATTGGTTTCAATCTTAATCTTTTGATATTCTGAATCGGTGTTTTTCACTGTGTATGTCACTACCTCGTGGAAAGTAATATTTTCTTTGCGGAGATTTGAAAGACTTGTCAGTTGCATGTTTGTTATATAGTATATTTATTTCTTTAAGACAATTTTTTCAACTCGTGAAACGCGAGTTGAAATTATAATTACAGTTTAATCTTCGCTTTCACTTATTTCAATTACTTCATCATCATCGTTATATTTCTCCAACCGCTGCTGTTTCTCTTCTCTACAATCCTTACAACTGCGTTTGTTTTTCCCATGATTACAGATAGCGCTTCCACCGCATTCTTTACAATATCGTTTGTTTTTCCCATGTATACAGATTCCCTTTCCACCGCATTCTTTGCAATAATATTTGTTTTTACCGTGTATACAGATACCCTTTCCGTCGCATTCTTTACAATAGTACTTGATGTTCCAATGAATGCATATACCATTTCCACCACATTCTTTGCAATTATACTCTTGTCTACCGTGTTCACAAATCCTTGATCCTGAACACTCCTTACAACTGTATTTATTTTTTCCATGAAGACAAAGTAAAACTTTACGCTTTGGTGATTTCACAGGTTCTTGTCTTTCTACAGCTTCTAAAGCATCAATTAATTCAGCTTTCCGCATTAGATAATATCCTTTAATTTTCTTCTCTTTTGCCAAAAATAGCAATTCTTTGAGTGTAAATCTTTGATTGCTTTTCGATTCTTGCTTTTCCATTGCTTTTATTAAGTATATTTTATTTCTTTAATTCCATTTCATCTCTAGTTTTTTAGAGATGAAATTTTTCATGTTTATTTTTTTACACTTAACCATGTTTTGAACTTATTCGTTTGATGAGATCTGCTCGCCTTTGTACTGCATGTTGTCGCCTTTCTTCCTGTGTTTGTTGTGGTTTAGCTTGAAGTTGAGCGTTAATATAACGTCTTGCATTTAACCAAAAGATACGTTCTTCACCTCTTCGGATGAGTTGTCGCTTAGATTTAAATTCTTGAGCGTCCATTGTTTTTATTTAGTACTTTTTATTTCTTTAATTCCATTTTTTTAAAAAAATTCCTTACTCAACTCAACAGTGTTGCTTGAGTGGTATCTCTTTGGGGTAGTTTCTATTCCGTTCTAGTCAGTCTCTTAGAATTGCGGTGGTTTCTTTAGGTAGTGTCGATTTTTCTCTTCCACAGACTCACCAGTGTTGCTTGAGTGGTATCTCTTTGGGGGATTCTGTTAATTAAGTGTGTGTCTCTTTACTTCCTTACGACTAAAAATGGTTAATAGGTGATTTGTGTGATGCGCGTGACTCGTGACTCGCGAGTCACGAACGCGTGTGCATACCATTTTTATCGTTAAATTAATGTGAATGATCGATAATTTAACGAGAAATGCGTTAGAGTTGTGAACGTGTGAAAAGGTCATTTTCTCGTTAAATTAATGTGAATGATCGTTAATTTAATGAAAATGCGCTAGAACCGGCTAATTCCTACTACTTCCTTTTGTGGCCGTAGACCGTTGGGGTCCAAAAAAAGTCAACAAGAACATTCAAAAACAAGAAAAAAAGCACTCATTTTCTGGAAACGCTTGGTTGACAATAGACGCATTTCTAGAAAAGGAGTGTTCCTTGGGCGCCACTTGCGGCCGGTTTGCCGACAATCCTCTCTCGGTCCCTGTCATTACTTCACCCCATCAGATCGCCAGCAACAGATCAGGCAAGCCGCGAGTTGTCCTCGATCTCAGCTATCCACAAAACCTCTCAGTCAACCATGGAATCCAAAAAGACACTTACCTGAACGAGCCATTTTCCCTCCGCCTTCCCGGTACCGACGCCCTTCAAGCCATCATCCGCGATAAAGGCTCCGGATGTCACCTTTTTAAAAAGGACCTCAGCCGCGCCTACAGACAGCTACGCGTCGACCCTTGCGACTATCACTATCTCGGTTTCAACCACAACGGCAACCTCTATTTTGACATCACCCCTCCATTCGGCCTTCGATCGGCGACAATGATGTGCCAACGTACCACCTCCGCCGTCACTTTCATGTTCTCCTGCCTCTGCTACAGCTGCACGAACTATATCGATGACTTCGGGGGCGCAGAGATTCCCGCCAAATCCGCCGACGCCTTCAACGCCCTTGGTCAATTGCTACGTGACCTCGGTCTCCAGTCCTCTCCAGACAAAGACAGTCCGCCATCCACTTCCATCGTTTTCCTCGGCGTGTTGTTCAACACTGCGGATATGACAATGAGCGTCACTTCCGATCGCTTGTGCGATCTCCTCTCTCAGTGTCACGCCACCCTCCTGACTTCGACCATTACCCTAACAGATCTACGATCTCTCCTTGGCGTTATGTCTTTCGTCACCGCTTGCGTGCGCCCTGCTCAGATTTTCATGAACGGCCTCCTCAACGCCCTGCGGAGCAACATTCACTCGCGCGTGTGCCCCATTTCCAACGACATCCGATCAGACCTGCACTGGTGGTGCACCTTCCTCCCCCGGTACAATGGCGTTTCCATCATCAAGACCGACCCGTGGATCAAGAATCCCCTTTTCCTGTCCACCGATGCTTGTCAATCAGGGGCCGGCGCTTTCTTCAACGGTCTCTATTTCCACTCCGCATTTCCCGACGCAGTTTTGGCATCATTCGGTCACGACATCAACACCCTCGAGCTCCTCACCATCATGGCAGCTCTCAAACTTTGGGGCCCTCTCCTTCGGGGCAAGCGCTTCATTCTCCAATGCGACAACGAAAATAGCGTCCAGGCTCTCAACTCGGGCCGCTCCCGCACCCCTGGCATGCAAGCCTGCCTCAGGGAGATTTGGTTCCTGTCCGCCATTTTTGATTTCGAGCTGAGAGCAGAGCACATCCCGGGCCGCAACAACACCATCGCCGACCATCTCAGCCGTTGGCACACCGCCCCATTTCACGAGGCCCAGTTTCACGCCCTGACCGCTGACCTCGTCACTACACCCACCCCTTGCCCTCCGGACCTTTTTACTTGTGACATTCAGATGTGAACGTTCTCCTCTCTCACCCAAGTCCTTCTCGTTTTTCTACAGATCCTCTGCACCCTCGGCTCCACCCCAGCGCCACTCCAGCTTCGTTTCCAGCCTTATCGGACCTCACCGCCTCGGTCCAAGCCCACGCCTATGCTCCTCGCACGACCAAAAACCTTAATTCGCACTGGAAGTCTTTCTTCTCATTCTGTTCACGATTTGGACTCCTTCCCATACCCGCATCTCCTCAGACACTTTCATCATATGCTGTGTTTACCTCGTCATACCAAACTATCCTGAACAAATTGAACGGCGTGCGCTTACTTCACCTATTTCACGGGTTCCCCTGCACCGCTTTGGATTCATTCGAGGTCACCTTAACTAAAAAGGGTCTCAAGCGTATTCTCGGCTTGGCAACACACACAAAGTCTCCCATCACTCCTGCAATTCTCTTTCTCATCAGGTCACGACTCGACCTCACCATTGCAGTGGACGCGGCCATCTGGTGCCTTTTTACGGTCAGTTTCTTTTCGTTCCTCCGGAAGTCAAATCTCACCGTGCCTTCACTCACCGCTTTCGACCCAACCCGTCATCTGAGTCGTGACGACATAAAGTTCACCTCCCATGGGGCCGTTCTTCGTATCAAGTGGTCGAAGACTCTTCAGCACAAAGATCGTCTTCTATTCGTTCCACTGCCAAAAATTCCCGGCTCGGATCTCTGCCCCATCTCCGCCATTTTGCAGTACTTCACTTTGGTTCCAGCCCCCGCCCCTTTCTTTTCCATTCCACGCCATAGTACCCTGCGTCCCGTGACTCACGCTGTCTTCACCAACTCGCTCAAGTCGCTTATCTCTCAGATCGGCTTGCGTCCCTCCGACTACTCACCCCACAGTTTCCGACGTGGTGGTGCTACCTTCGCATTCCAGGCTGGAGTCCCAGAGCGTCTTATTCAACGACACGGCGACTGGCGTTCGGACGCGTACCGGCGTTATTTGGCACTTCCTCTCAGCCAACGAACTATGGTTGCTGACTTAATGGCCGCTGGCCTTGACGCTTAAATTCTTATGACTATAATTCTTAGCATATTTTCCCATATACACTTTCCTCCCCCCTTTTCTTCCAACTTTTGGGCCTTCAAATCAAATCCTTTCATTTGGGGGAGATTTTTTCTCTAGAATTAAAAATTGTTTTCCTTTTTGGCCCAAACGTTGTCAGCTTGTTTTCTCGTTTTTAGCATTGGTTAATAATTTAACTCAAATAAACAAGAATAAACTTGATATTAAACTGACGACAAAGTCGAATGAGAAGGCACATCACCTACAAATTCTTGTTAGTGTATGTGGAGCACACTTGATAAAATTAGTTTAATTAAGAATTCAAATAAATAATTTAATACAAAAATCAAAGTAACGAGTCATTGTCATCTCAACAACATCTTCAAGTCAAATAACTGTGCAATATAATATAACAGGGAAAAACATTTTGTGTAATCCTTAAAATTTTAGCCATACATTTATCAGCACTGGATTACCCCCTCCCAATCTGTGGTCCCTGACTTTAATTAACTAATCTTAATAACATGTTCTGATTGACAAACTTATCAGTAATATACATGTATGCCAGTTTTCAATGGATGAAACTTTCAATATATCAGAAAGTAAGTTATTCTGTTTAACCTGATTTTATTGTTCTTTCATCTTCATTTTTTTTCCTTCATCTTTTCATTGTTTTCAGGCTTGGTTTTCATGAGCAATGAAAGCAGAATTAGAAATAACAATGCAGTGTTTCATTTCTCATTTAAGTTTGGAAACACAGTGGGCACTACCAAGACTGTATAATAATGTTCTGCTTCTGATATCATTGCTCGTGACAACTAGGCCTCATATACCCAAAAAGAGTTTCTGGAACAATTTTCTTGAATAATGTTGTTTACTTTTGGCTTTAAATATGTCATTTTGCAGACATTTGTTCCTGACACAACAACTGCATTACAAGAGAAAATGTAAAGGGAAAAGTAATGAAAGGCAAAGAGAGAAAGGCATTTGATATGAACATGTATGAAATTAGACATATTAAGAACAATGTGCGGTTGATTGGTACCAAATGGCATTGAAATGTGTTGGCAATGGGTGTTAGCTCATTTGCATCAATTCTCCCTCCCCACTCTGCTCAGTGGTTTTTCTTCCCCTGCCCCTCAGTCACCCACAGCCTGACTGACATGTCTTCCCTCTGGACTCCTGATGAGACAGGGAATACATATTTTGCCGTTTTCGAAAAATATCCATGGTTTGATCTTGAAATAGTGAGCTCACTAATTAACTTTTATTTTCCTTGTATTACCTCATATTGAAACTTAATTATAGATGTTGTCACTAAGATGAAAATCCTTGCTCTATATAGGAAATAAAAATATAGAAACAGAAGAGAACCTCAAGGAAAACAGTGGGAGCAGCCAAAAGGAGAACCAAGAAAATGAATTGCACCTTACCGAAGGAAATGCTTCAGGCCAAGCAGCTAGATGTGCAGCTGACTTGCAGCTCAAGGAAGTTGATTCAAATAATAAAATTATCGAGAAAAATTAAAAAGAATGAAAACAAATTGAGGATAAATGTTGAACATGTCTTGTGCGTCCTGGTTGTTGCCTGTTTATGGAGTCACCTCCCTCTCTCCTTAATGCCCTTCCTTTCCTATCCCCTCCAGCCTGTTGTCCAAAAAATCAAGGATTATTTTCTAAAACAATTTTTTTTATTAAGCTCTTTAAGAGTTTTATTCTGATTTGGTTGCTACTCTACCGGCGAAATAATGGTGTTTGGCCCGAATTTCATGGGCCCTTTGATTTTCACTACAGACAAAGTTGTGGTGAAATTTGCACAACACATGAATTTTGAATTGACTTAGGTTTTTAAAAAATTCTTCTTGGGGCCCTCTTGCTTCTTTTGCCAATCTCTCCTTTGGTCTTGTCACATAATGTAACCTAATGCAAAGAAAAAATAGCATTATTATTAACTCCCCCTTTTTAGATTTTCTGACTAATTAAATTTCTACTTAGTTACCTGACAAGAATCAAATCCTAATAAAATTGAATCTTTTAAAAATTTTATTCAGTCAATTATACTTCGTACAAAAGACTAATGAGAACTTTTTCTAATCAATTCAAACTCATAGAAGAGCTCCCAACTACTGCAGCA
Organism: Cladopsammia gracilis; assembly: GCA_022457155.1. Classification (NCBI taxonomy): domain Eukaryota; kingdom Metazoa; phylum Cnidaria; class Anthozoa; order Scleractinia; family Dendrophylliidae; genus Cladopsammia; species Cladopsammia gracilis. The sequence continues at coordinate 300,439 of JAJGOT010000543.1, forward strand.
AACATCCTGCTCTCACATGCAATCAAGTAATCCACTAGGTTGGAATTCACAAATGTGCCCCAATGTCCTTGTTATTCTTTCTGAGCCTCCCAGAGAGAAAAAATTTCCCCTACTCCCCTATAAGAAATATGGTTACTTTGTTTTCCTGGGATTCTGTTCCTCTATTTATCTACAGTCAAACCTCTATTAAGTGGTCACCCTTGGGGAATAGCCAACTGACCGCTTAATAGAGGTGACTGCTTAAAAGAGGTCAAGTTTACAGTAAATATGGGGAGCGATTTAATTCCAGGGATTTGTTAAGTAACTGCTTAATAGAGGGTGACCGCTTAATACGATGCCGCTTAATACAGGTTCGACTGTATCTTATAATACTGACCTCTTCTTCTAAAGCCATATGAATTTCTTTCCATACATTTAACATGATTTCTTCAGGGTCCCCTATTGTTTTTTTGTCGTACTGTCTGCAACAGTATCGCCAAGACCATTTCTAGTTCAATTTGATGTTTTAATTTTAGGTTTGTATATATGGCACTAGTCAAATGTTAAGGATTCAAGTAAGCTATTTCATGACAGCTATTTAAAAAGTGAAAATAATTATTTGATTGCTGTTATGGAAAGGATACCTTTGTTTGGAATCTTTGAGAACTCGGTTTTTTTTTTAACTGTTGGGGAAAAATCCATGACACAGCTCTCGACAGTCTACTTTTGGCACTCAAGTCATCCCCAATAGACCTCTTTAGCTTGTATGTTTGTTTTCCCAATGTAGATCATGTGATGTTACCCAAGAGAACTGTTTCTTTTAAATTTTGTTTTCTTCAAGTGCATATGTATGCATAATTTATGAAAAGACAAAAGACAAATTCCCTTGAGAACATCACATGGCCTACATTGGAAAAACAAAACATACAAGCTAAAGAGGTCTATTCCCAGAACGTTGATCAATTCTTCTAACTCCACAGAACTATTGTCTTCCTCGACGCACACATCCTCCAGTAACGTGAAGATTTGCAGTTGTGTCACCTGAATCGTAAAGAATTCTGTAAGCTTATAAGCCAAGATATTCACTATTGATGACTCCAGCAAATGTTGTTGCCAGTTCATTCACAAATTCTTACCTTCTACTGTCTTCCTGACTTTAGATTGTGGTAAACTCTGCTGTTTAGAATTTGGTGTCAAATCTTGGGTGTTTTTCGAGCTTCATCCCCGTCATCTGTGGAAATACAAGACCCGATCTTCAATTATATTTCTTTATAATTCACCCAACAATCAACTCGATTACAAATAAACGTAAAAACATCCCTACTTACTCTCTAAATTAAGTTCGTGGAATGATAAGTTCCAACCTCGTTCCCAGGGTCTTCTCGGTTTTCAATATGGCGGCGCTTCGAGAGAAGACCCTGGCACACAGCGATCTAAAACGACCGCTGATTGGTTTATTGATCCTGATTCTTACATCTATTCTGATTGGTTTACGTTTTTCTAAGAAAAGTTGGCGGATCATGGTAGGTTCTTCGAGAAACCAAAACAATGCTATATCGAAGGTCTCCGAGACGTGAAAGTTGAACAGTTTTCCTGAGTAACTGTTAACAAAACTGCAGTTGTTCCTGACGATGCGGCTATGATCCAACAAGCGTAAGATTTAGAGATAATTCGCCGATTTTCAGGCTTTGCGTCAGTAACGGGTGGCGAATGGTAAGCTTAAATTCGAGATATTTTTTCTGCGAGCCCTACACTTTTAAACTTTCAAAATGCGAGGCGGAGAGAAAGGCTATATGGAAAGGCTTTACCAAATAAATCGAGACACAGAGACGTGCAGAACCGCTCAAATAACCGAGACTGCGAGACCCATAATCTTAATTTTTTGAAAGACCATTCGCCACACCCTCCGGTACGTGATAATTTATAGAATTTTGGAATGACTGGAATGGAATGCTGTGCGTAATGTAATTTAATAGAGTCTAGAATACTGGCTGAACCTCGGTGTAAAAACATGTCTTGTTTTGTACCTATTGTTGTCTTGCGCTCTATTGTTTTATACAGTTTGTTTTCTTTGTTTTTCAGTTCATTTATGGTTTCATAAATAAAGCAGAGCCGACCGCCAAATGTTTGCTATTGAGTTACTTATTCACTTGTGACAGCTTGACTGAAGTTAAGCTCAATTTAGTTTTTAAAATATGTCAATAAAAAACAAAACAGGTATGCATTCCTCAAAATGGCAAGATTTTAGTATAACCCCCAACAATTTAATGGGCCATTCCATTTTATATCCGCACCCCCCCCCCTGATTGAGGTATACACTCAACATCCCCCCTAAGGAAAAAAAGATCAAAGTGCCGACAGAACACCCCCTTTAGAAATAGCAGATCTTTTTGTTACCCCCTTGGGAAATTTTTGAAGATCAAAGGATGCCGACGCAAGTATCTCCCCCCCCCCAAGATTTCCTTATACCTCAATGGGGGGAGGGGGGTGCGGATATTAAATGGAATGGCCCAATTTTGCACATGAATGTATGTACTATTGTTTTTATTTAGGCAATCTTTTGTTTTGGCTTTTGTTTCAGTCTTCAGAACTTATTCATAGTTTATAGAAGTTATTTATAATTTGTGGGATTATATGGAAATCTTACCCTCAAAATTCCCAACCACATTTCAGGCCCAAGAAGTGTTTTTAAGATTTTGCTTCTATGAAATGGCAATGTAGTTTATAGCTGGCAAATCATCCCAGGCACTCTGAATACCAGAAGTTCTCTTACAGCAGGCCTTTTGCCCTGGGGCTCTTCCTTGTGGCAAAAATATGAGTCAACAGAGGCATGTAATATCATATAGTTTATGAGATAGATGAGAGGCACCCATGCAGGTTACATCCCAACTTGTTTGGACCAATGATCTTAGGGTGTTTTTTTTTTTTGCTTAGCTGTCAAAATCATTAAAAATTCAATTTTTCTTGACAAACATTCTGCACATAATAGCTTTTCGGGCTCCAAAGTTTTCTGCACTTTTGAGAAACACATGCCTCTAGTCAGCTTAAGGTTTAAGAGCCGGTCTGTTTGCCTGAAAACAGTGGAGTAGAATGTCAAGCATGAAATTAATTTTATTCCTTGTTTGAATGAGTAAATGATATGATTAATATGGCTTTGAACTATAATATATCAGGATTTCAGAATGGTAATCATTGCAAGTCATTGGGTTGATACAATAAAAAAACATTCTAGGATATAATCAGCTGTGAAACATTCTTTCATGCCACAATAAGAAGCTAGTCTTTGAGCTGAGGCTGGGGAGAGGAAAAAGTGAAGTGCACAAGAAATGTTCCCCATGTGCCCCCTTTTCATTTTATATTTTCTACATTTCAGTTTTTTTACTGAAAAAAGCCTCTATGAAGGAGGGAGATGTTGATGAATTTTGACAACCATGGCTCAGGTCTAGTGGATTTTTCTGTCTGATCAGGAAATTCTGTCACTTGTCCAACAGAAAAGGAATAGCTCCTGATTTCTTTTTTATTTGGGAGCCATCCTTGTTATAAGTATGACACATTAAGCTTCTTTATGATGTTTTATTAACATTTTAGTTTTTAACACAACCATGGAGAACAGGGTGCTTTCTGGTCAGGCCTTTCTCTTACAGTCCAGTCTGGCTTTGTTTAATGTGTCAGGAGCATAAGATTCCCACTGACATGGCCTTAGGGGTTGTAAGGGCTTACAAGCATCCCTACCACATCAGACAGGGAAGCTTTGATTTAAAACAATCAGGTAATCAAGTGACCAAACCTTTCTACCTGTAAACAATGGCTAGATTTAGGAAGCCCAGTCCAGCTTCTGAAGTTGACCAAAGCTATATATTATTTTAACCAGTCACAGTTAGTTGACATGAACCAATATGTATACTTCATGTGCAATATCCAGGTAGGGATTGACAGGGAAGTGTGTATAAAGTCGGCAGATTTGGAATTAAAGATTTTAGCCGTTAAATGATAATTTTTAAATTGGGGGACGAGTAGCTTTGGCCCATGACTTGTTTATTTGCTGGTTTCAGAATACTGTCACATCCCCTGGTCACCATTTAGGGCGGATATCGATGTAGCTGCATTTGTAAATAGAGTAAATGTACTTTAATCTTCAATTTTACAGGTTTATTTGATTTATTTGGTAATAAAATACACTAATCACACTGCTGTCATTTCCAACATAAATTGTACATGTTTTCCTCAGAAACAATTGTGACAAACACCTCTAACAAATATGGGAAAAATACTTTGACTTGTCTTCACTTTTCTTTTCTTTTGTTTAGAAAATATATGTTAACTTGGTGGGAGATATTCCCGGAAATGAGTAAATAATAATAATAATAATAATAATAATAATAATAATAACAACTTTATTTCAGTGTCAAGAAATGTAGCAGTCTCCCACTAAATAAGGACACTATCCTAAATTATAATATATATTACTAATTATTTAAAATTTAAAATAATTAAAATTTACATAAAATACAGTTCTTACAATTTAAAATACTTAAGAGTTATATTTTGCTGTTGTCAGTGTTTTGACTGGATCAGCAAACCATCTCTGAGTAAAAGATCAAGTAAAAGTGTTTTATTGAGGGGAAGACGGTAAATTACTTTAAAATGCCAACAAAACGGTGATACCCGCGCAAGAGCAACGGCGAAAGCATCGACGGTTAAATCGAAAAAATATTACCACAAAAACTTCATGCTATTTTGTTGCTTGCGGGCGTGATCGTGGGAAAAGAAGCCGAAAATACTTACTATAATATAAGAAACCAAAAGTCCCTTTATAGCTGAGACGGTAAATTTGGTTCATGCTCCATATAGCAAGTCACCGGTGACGTCAAAGCCAGACAACGCCGTTAGCGCATCTCTTCATCGGATCATTTTGGATCGTTTGGATCTTTTAGATCGATCGGTAGATCGCTGGATCGATGGATCACTAGATCGATGGATCACTAGATCGATAGATCAGTAGATCGATAGATCAGTAGATTGATAGATCAGTAGATCGATAGATCGGTAGATCGCTGGATCGATGGATCAATAGATCGATAGATCAGTAGATCGATCGATCGGTAGATCGCTGGATCGATGGATCAATAGATCGATAGATCAGTAGATCGATAGATCGGTAGATCGCTGGATGGATGGATCAATAGATCGATAGATCAGTAGATCGATAGATCGGTAGATCGCTGGATCGATGGATCAATAGATCAGTAGATCGCTGGATCGATGGATCAATAGATCAATGGATCGCTGGAGCGGGGAACTGGAAACTGGAGACCAAGGCAAACGAGAGGGCTCTGGGACGAGAATGCGAGTAAGCAAAGATGGCGTCCGCCGGCAGGATAGTCACAAAAATTAGCTTTTCAACAGCGTTGCTGCTTGTTTGTTTGGTCCCAAGCCTTATTTCTGTTAAGGTGGACGAAGAAACCAAAGCGTTTATTCGCCTTGTCATCGAAAATTGTGATAGAGAAGAGGTTTGCGTTTCGACTGAATGCAGTCGGGTGTTCGCCCAGAGCATTTTTAGTGCAAGATATTTTGCTGTGGGATCCTTTGAGGTATTTTCCGGAACTAATCCTGCTCTGTCCGTCTTGCCATGAGAAAAATGTTGTAGAGCATTTGCACCCAATCCGCTGGAAAGATGGCAGCAATGACTACGATCAGCCACGGCGCCTTTCGGGTCTGCGAAATGACGTGTTTCTTGTTGGCAGGGTCTACTTATGCAGAAATAAGCATCAAATCCTCAGTCACGATCAAGGTGTTTTATCTCAAGTGGAAGCTGATTTTCAAGCACCGTTTATTTTATTTCATAAGAGTGGAGTCACGCGAGAGTTGTGTAGATTTTTTATCTCGCATATAAACGCTGGAATGACCATCGCAGATGTCCAAGTCCTATGGCAGCAAAGTCTATTTGACGAATATGGTCTAAGGAAGGTGTGTTTCCTTAACGAAAAGACTGAGAGGTCAGAAAGTTTTCCGAAGTTTTTAGCCAAAGGTAACAAGGTTGGCGAAAAAGTTGCTTTGGCTTGTTACCTACATGAGTATTTTGAAAAAGAACAACTCTACCATGGGAGAATGTGTCAAATGACTGCTTATTCATTAAGTGCCGACCACACATTTAAAGTGTCCTCTAATATAGGCTTTTGGTGTGAAGGGAAGTGGATTAAGTTGTATGATAGTTTATTCATAGTCATGAATGAGATCAGAGTTGTATTATCGTGGAAACTCTGCAAGGGGACCGCTTTCCATAAGGTTGAAGATCTTTTGATTAATTTAAAGGACAGGCTTAACTCTCAGGGTTGTATTATTCGTCATTTCTATGTTGATAACTGCTGTCAGTGGAGGCAAAAACTTAACTCTGTATTCAATGGTGTATCGATAAAGCTGGACCCTTTTCATGCCATTCAGAGAGTGACATCAAAAATACCAAAAAAGGGAGGAGATGGCCCACTGCGAAGACTGCGTGCACAAATTGTGCATGATTTTAAATTGATTTTGAGGGATCCAACAGTTATTGGCTCTAAAAGAACCAAGCCAACTCCTTCTGAGGATGTTATTGAAAAAAACATCCAAAACTTCCTTAAAAAGTGGAAAGATGTAAGACATGACGGCACACAGCTTATTCCACCTGCTGCAATTAATGAAATAGATAATTTACTAGTCCATGTCCGGAAAGGTTGCTTGTCTGACATTGAACCGTCTGGAGGTACGAGTCGAAATGAAGGGATTCATAGAATCTTAAATAAAACCTTAAAGAAGTCACGGCTCGGTATTCAGTTTGCTTTGGCACTCCTTGGCATCTTCTTCTACGTGTGGAATGAAAAGCGAATACGTTCAGTTGAGGACCAGAAAAGATAAGAGTAACACCACCAATCGAATCTTATTTTGACCATCTGGAAAGCAGTAAAGAGGTAACCAATGATTATTGTAATTTCCAAGCTATTCCTGGCTCGTTAAATGGTGATGAAAGTGGAGACACTAGTAGCAATGTTGAACAAGCAGACAACGAGGTGTCAATCTTGGATAAATTGAACGATTTCTTGTATGCAACATGTGATAATTCAATTATGTCATCAGATGAAGATGAACCTAGTGATGCAGATTGTGTTTCAACTCAGTCACACCAGCCTACTTTGAGTGAGAAACAGCGAGACGCAGTTATTAACTCATCCAAATGTATGGCAAATCTTTGTCAGCATATCAAGTCGCTTGGTCAGTGTACAAAACTAAATCCAAATTTTATGTTCTTCACAAAAAGTAGCCTGACCCTCTTCCACTCTGGCTTAGTAAGCAGTAAAAAATCTTCTACCCTCGATAATGTTTTATCAAACCACAATATGGTCCGTGTCAGTGTTCCACCAAATGGAAACTGTTTCTTCATGTCTGTTGCACATTCAATTATGAACAGAATTATTCCAAATGTGTCAGTATCAAGTGTTTTAGTCAGTCATCTTCACTCACTTGGACTAATGACTTGTAATGACCAAAATGAAATGAGTTCCAGGCTACGAGAGCTAACTGTACATGAGTGGATGTCACATCCAGAGGATTACCAACCATTTATCGGAACCGAACAAACAGTCAATCATGAGGCTCTGTTATTTCTTGCTGATGGACACTTTGCATCTGATCTAGGCAATTCTATGCCTCTTGCCATGGCAAATTTGCTTAAGCTTCCACTTGTTGTGATATCTCAAATGGAAAGTCTACCAGTGATACCAATTACTCCACGGGAAACTATTTACTGCCTGCCGATTTTCATTGCTTTCGACCATTCAGGTGCAGGTCACTATGATGCTCTTGCCCATATCACAAGCAGCCAGTCACCTTCAGACTGTATTAAAAATCAATCATCCTGTGACAACAAAGACACACCCAGCATCGAATGTTGCCGTTGTGGGCAAGGCGCCAGAAAGAAACAGTCCAATATAACCTCCTGTGATAGCTCCAAAAAGAGATGTAAGTGCTTTCAAAGTGTCCGTGGTTGTAGTGAAAGGTGTCAGTGCATAGGATGTGAAAACCCACATGGAAGAAAGGCCAAGAAAGAGGAAAGGAGCTATCCCACCCAGATGGGTTCAAGGAAACGACGATCCCATGAATTAACAACCGAGGGCATGTCTGGAAAACAGTTTGTCCTCAAGCGACCCCACTCCGAGGACAATGTCAGCAAATGGACTTTTCTAGAAGAACTAGTGCTTATCCATGTAATCCAGTTCAACCTAGCTAACGGCGAAAGTGACATTGACATTGGCGCCATTGCATCACATTATTCACAGTTAGTTGATAACAATAGTATTCATCCCAAATGTCAGGAGCAGATAACTAGAAAGGTAATCTCCTTTCTCAATGATAATAAAGTATTTCAGACTTTGTTAAGGGAGCAGGCGAGGCTTAATTGGTTCTAGATTGGCAAAGATCACTTGGTATCACCTTAAGTGGGTTATAATATTAAATATATTGACAGTTACTTAAGTAAGGTTCAACAGGTGTGGTTTTGTAGTTGTTTATTTACAATGCTACTAGAACAAAAAGTGTGCAAAGAACTGCCAATCAGATAGCCCAAAGCCAGTGGATCTCGTCCTTGCACTAGCCCGACAAACAAGGAATGATTTTCAGGTTATCTTTTACTGGAAGTTAAATATTTAGACAGTGAAAAGGATTTCAGCAAAGGGAAAGCTGCAAAATTGGAATTTCTTTGCACTCTGCTAAAGCTCATTATTATTTTTTTTGATATCATACTCAAAATGTGCATTATTGTTACCTTCATGCTATTTCATGTACAATCAATAGTCCTGCTTATTATCAAACTTTGCTTCACAGAGTACAAATAATGCGCAAAACAAGTGCAAATATCACATTACTTCCCAGACCATTTTGGGAAAAGAAAACGTCAGATATTTTAGTTTTGTTACTTCTCTTCACGTTATGCATCAGTACTACAGTGTATGAGTACAGGGGACACTCCATCCTGCTACAAGTTTAGCATAACACAGAATGACACTTTTGTTCAAACCAAATAATTACAATTTGCAATGATAAACACCATTTTACTGTTTCATTTCAGCTGATTTACATTGTATTATAAGAAACAGGTTTAAATTATAAATAACAAATATGTCTAAACATTGGTTTTGTTAGTAACAATAGTCTACTAATTTTGTTATGAAGACTTATACCATGTTCATGTTTTATCTTATTATTAACTATATCATAAAAAATGTTTGATTATTCATTTAATTATTAACTTTGAGAAATTGTGTTTGTGTGAATGTGCAGTTCCAGAAAACATTCATACCTCCCCCACGGAAGATATTTCTTATAAGAGCCCCCACCCCTCACAATTTTTTAAGTGTTTTGTTCTTTGAGTACACAAAACACACCCCCCCACACCCCCCCCCCCCCTCCTCCCAGAAATTTCCAATCCCTTCTGTATGAATATTTTTTTTGGGAACTACACAATAAGAAAAATTTATAGTCAGTCCCTTTTGGGGTTTTTTAACAGTACCTAGGACACTGCTTCTACAAAGGTATTATTCTACTTGCAGTCATGTCATTTATTTTGTTCCTGTTTCATGTCACTATAAATCAAAACAAATTAATATGTACAAATATGACCAGGTAATGGTAACTATAACAGAATTTCAATTTCATGATTACTTCTTTACTTCTTGGTTCGCTTTAAATAAACTTGAAAAACTTAACAACACATTTTCTCCAGCAGAATAGTAATTTAAAAACGGGTGACAGTAGTACAGTAACTGTTTCTAAAGAGACAATTTTTGACCCGGTTAGAAAGTCTGAGTTATAATCTGTCTGGCAGCAAATAGTCTATAAAAACAATATTGACATTTCTATTTGACTTTTTGGGAATTGCAACGTTTGACTGCAGTAATCTGCTAATGTGTACCAGTACTTCCAAAAATCTACATACCTCAGCTCCCCACACAGAAGGCATTGAAATCTCCTGGGGTTGGCTCTTGGAGAACAGAAATTTACGGGGAGGGTGGTCTTGAAAAAAACCTTCCATATGGGAAAGTATACAATGTATATTTTATGGAATTTAAAAACATGGACAGTCTATAGTTGTACATTTTGTGATGTGAAATATCCTCTCAACTCTTGAAGCTTTGGATGGTTGTCCAGCATCGTTTCTTTCTGGGATGATGTTAGGAGGTCATCAGCCTTGAGAAATGTCTCCTTGTATTGCTCCAAAGACATATTCAGGTTCCCCAGATGATGTTCTGAATGGATAAGGGTGCTTGGAAGAGTCTTGTAGAAGACTGTTGACTTCCCAACTTTCTTCACCTGACCAAGAGATGCCGTCTGTAGGTTCCTCATACATTCCTCAGTTTTCTTCGGTGTTGGGCGCGAGCTAGATGAAAAGCTGTTGTACACTCTCTTTGAACTGCAGTAAGGACCAGGCAATGTTATAATTCTCTGCTTTACATCTTCATCTGTTACCGACATCCGTACTGTTGTGCTGCCTTGCTTGACCTGCAAACACTGTAAAAATATAATGATATTTTGAATCAATACCTACCCCTCCCCTAACCTAACATTAACACTTACTTCTTTCTTTGGGCTAAATGTTAGGCTTGGGGAGGGGTCGGTGGGAAGTTTCCCAGAAACGATCATTGATCCAATATTTAATACACATTTCCATGAAAATACATCACAGGACAGATCTGAGGAAATGAATTGTACAGTGTTGGATAGAGATAAATCGAATGCCATCAGTATTGTAGATCTGTAGCTCCTTCACAGGGCGGGAAAAAAATTGCAGCATAAGACTACATTTTTTTGTGCCAGTTTTTCTCCCACAATGGTGTCTCCCAAACCTTAACCATCAGAAAAATGATAACTGGGATCATTCATTTATGCACTCACTCACTCACTCACTCACTATTTCTTTCCTTCTTTTCTTCTTTTTTTCTTCTTTTTTCCACTTACAAAACCCTTAATGGGATTTGGGTTACTGGGATTGGGAATCACAGAAACAAACAGAATGAAAAAGTGGGAATGGGGCTGGGATTCCGGGTAAAAAGTGGACTACAAAAATGGTAGAAATAGGATTTGGGCAGAAACTAGGATTTGTAAGCCATCAACCAGCCCCCTAACCCCCCACCCTTACACACACTCACACAAACACACACTATGAACTGCAACTTATAAATATAATTCATCATATCCAATTTGGCAAACTTACCGCTTCCGCAACCCCACCGAAGGAAAGAAGTGTATCATGTAACGTGAGTGCGTAGCCCATGGTTTTCTCACTTATCACTCTAGGCGTAGGAGCTGTCAGTTGCTGCAGGGCGATGTCCAAACGGTGCCACAAGATATGCATGTTGAGCGCTAACCTGATTGCGTTCTTGTTGGACTTTGCGTTGCATTCAGGATTGAAAATCCCAGCAGCAGATTGTGTGGCTTCTTGGTTTTTCCCCTTGCAGTACTTATAGAATAGTTCTCTTGCTCCAGCACTTAAAGTGTATTCTATAGCTATATCTTGGTGGTGTTCGACGTATATTTGTTCGTACACTGTTCCGAGGCTCTTCACAGCACTTTCCTCCGCAAGCTGTGTTGAGAACATTTCTATTTCCTCCATCTCCCTCTGCACGCGTTCTTGGCACAGGACGAGGATCCTGTCGGCTAGGCCGTTTTTACAGGAAACGACCTTGGGCCAGATTTCGGTCAGAAATCGCCGTGGCGTCGTGAAGGTCGACATGCTCATCCTAGCACGTTGTACCCCTACGCGTTTTCCCTTTCCATTGACAGTGTACTAGTAGTCACCGTCGTACAGTTTGCAGATACGCTCCATAGTAAGTGAGGTTTGGGAGGCAGACTTGGAAGTACTGATCAATTTCTGCATGAATGTATAGCCTTCGTCGATGCAAAGAAGGGGTACATGTGCTCTGTCGGCCCCTGTCTGAAAGTTAACAAAATGGTTGAACAAGCCATTCGAAGACGTCTCGTCAACCAAAATGCTTCGCTGGACGCGCGGCTCCAAGTGCGAGATGAGCGGGTCTACACAGGCGATGTTACAGGCTGGAGTTTTGCTCGCTCCAGACAGGGCAAGACCAACGAAAAACAAATTGCCATTTTCTTTCCAAGAATCGAAGAGTTTTACGGTGGTGTCCCTTAATAGTGATCCTGTACACGGTAAAATTCCAGTGAGGAGCAAATCACGCGTTGTGCCATGGCTCTTGGCGAAGATATCCAGCCAATCTTTGATATTTCGAGGGGCTATTTCATCCCAGGGAATCTTGATGTCTGCCATTTTTGACTCTAAATCAGCGACAGATTGTATCTCAGCGAAAGAACTCATATCAAATATCAAAACGTTGCAAAAACAAGTGGCAAAAGGACAAGGACTTCGAGCGCGTTCGTGAACAGCTTAAAATCCGCGCGAAAACGCCATCTTTGCTTACTCGCATTCTCGTCCCAGAGCCCTCTCGTTTGCCTTGGTCTCCAGTTTCCAGTTCCCCGCTCCAGCGATCCATTGATCTATTGATCCATCGATCCAGCGATCTACCGATCTATTGATCCATCGATCCAGCGATCTACCGATCTATCGATCTACTGATCTATCGATCTATTGATCCATCCATCCAGCGATCTACCGATCTATCGATCTACTGATCTATCGATCTATTGATCCATCGATCCAGCGATCTACCGATCGATCGATCTACTGATCTATCGATCTATTGATCCATCGATCCAGCGATCTACCGATCTATCGATCTACTGATCTATCAATCTACTGATCTATCGATCTACTGATCTATCGATCTAGTGATCCATCGATCTAGTGATCCATCGATCCAGCGATCTACCGATCGATCTAAAAGATCCAAACGATCCAAAATGATCCGATGAAGAGATGCGCTAACGGCGTTGTCTGGCTTTGACGTCACCGGTGACTTGCTATATGGAGCATGAACCGTAAATTTACTCCTTTCCTTTGAAATCGTGCTTCCTTGAAAAAAAAAAAACATGTTTCGTAATCTGCGGCGTTTCGAATTTTTTCCCTCATTGCTTGTGTATCATTTTTCTTGAAACAGCAAGGCAAAGAAAAACTTTACAGGTCGATAAATGGTTCCACTTGGTTCCACAGAAATCCCTCCTTGGCCGCCATTTTGTTTGTTTTCCCCTTGGTTTGCAATCTCGTACCCAGATCTTCTCACTCTTTTCCTTGGCCGCCATTTTGAATACATCTTCACAAATAGTGCAGATTTTGATCACGTGATCTGCTGTGTGCCAGGGTCTTCTCTCGAAGCGCCGCCATATTGAAAACCGAGAAGACCCTGGGAACGAGGTTGGATAAGTTCAAATCGTCTGTGTCGTCCGCCATCTTGGATTTCCCGGTGGATTTTAAAATTTTCGAAAAAAGCCCAAAATACTCAAATCACAAGTCGAGCCTTGAAGGATAACCGTAAAAAGAATCAATAACGATAAAGAAATCCAAAAAGTACAAAAAAACTACAAAATATTGATGCTTCCAAGATATTTCGAGATCGGACAAGAAAACCGGAAATCTGCCAGTCGCTTCCCGTTTTATATCCGTCCTTCCCTCGATGCACCGCGAACTCACTAAATCCTTCCCGAAGCGACTGGGTACGGGAAAATACTTTTAAATTATTCTTGATCAGTACGGGAAAATACCGATTTTGTACATGCGAACGGCAGTTTTAATTTAAATTCCACTCTTCAAAGCTTACGGTAATCCCAGAGGTCGGTTCCGAAAGGTGGAATATCAGGTATGTTTGTGCGGTTGAATTTATATGATTGAAGGCGATTGAACATTTCATGTCAATTTATTAGGGCTCATCCTCGGTGTAAGAACCTGTGAAACTCATGAGTGACGTAAAACAAAGAAAACAAAAGGCATAAAACAATAGAGTCAACTGGGATTGCAGTACTACAAAGGTGAAAAACAAAGGAAAAAGTCACAGGTTCTTACACCGAGGTAAACCCTTTATTAGTCTTGTTTGTATATTTTATCCTCGTGCATTTGTTGTATACGGGGTTGTATATATATAGATATATTTTTTCTCTATAATGCTTTAATTTGTTAAACATCGTGTTAAATAAAGGTTATTATTATTGAGTATCTCTGCCTTTGTGCTGTATGGTACTGAAGAAATTACAGTTATGTTGAACTTTCAATTTCTTTATTCAAGTGTTACGTCAGTATTTATCCTCTGTGTCAGTGTCTACTGTGTGAGAGATTTCCTTTTCAGACCATACAAGTATAGGAATATTGTCTCGCAGGATAGTTGCAGCTCAGATCTCTGAGTACTGTAAATAATTCTGTCACATTGTTTTGCAAATTATAAAATTCAACTTTCAGCAATCAGATTCAGAGAAAATGTACCGTACATAATTCTCAGCCTTATTATTGCATTAATTTTTGTGAAAAAGAATATTAATAAGAATGGCGCACAGCAAAATATTATAACAATGATTCTGGTGATTTAACTCAAAAATTCAAATTGGATTAAAGTTGGAAAAAAGTCTTGTTTGTTTTCCTTTTGAGTCCCACACAATAATGATATTTTTATTTCTTAAAAGGGCCAGACTGACGTTGGAACCCCTTTGATTTTAGGTGGCTATTAACCTTTCATAATTTTTATTACAAAGCCAAAATTTAATGATCAAAGACTGGTCTAGTAATCCTGCTGCCAGAGATCAAGCATTCAATATGAAACAAATCCTATAAAATGGCTTTGAGGCATGGTTATTTGCAAAGCTCCCAGGCCATGACAAATGTAATTTGAGAAGATAGCATTTTATTGCTTTACTATTAACATTACATCTGTTTATGTTACATGTAGCTATCCACATAAAATATTGGTGGCCACAGATTTTTGGACAGAAAAGGATGATGTGCATTTTTAAATGCAGTGTAGGTTTTGTGTGTTCTTAGGGCTAAAATAGACTGTTTGATTGAAAATTACGGGTTTACCTCGGTGTAAGAACCTGTGACTTTTTCCTTTGTTCTTTACCTTTGTAGTATTGCATTCCCAGTTGACTCTCAGTATTGTTTTATGCCTTTTGTTTTCTTTGTTTTACGTCACTCGTGAGTTTCACCGGTTCTTACACCGAGGATGAGCCAAAATTACACAGTTAATCCCAATAGACACAGACACTGATTGGTGCAAATAAAGTGTGTGTTAATTGTGTTTCAACTGATACCCACAAGTCAAAACAGAATTTGAATTAGTCTGTAACAAACATAAGCTAGTAGAGACTGCATTAAGGATGAAACAATTTCTGACACTCCAAGGCCAATAAAGGCATCATGCTGAGATTTTTGCTTCATACTGTGTCCACTTACAGTTAGTATGCATATTTTCACATGGCTGATAAGGTGGTTTGATGTTTGTTATTCTTACATATCAATAGCTAATAAGCTATAAATCTTGTGGTTTTTTTTGCAGTGACCAGAATTAGTTGCCAATTTGGTCATTGGAAGGGGGGATTTTAGGCTTTTTATTCTGTTTTGTTCAGACTGTGCTGTCTTTGTTTTAGTAAAGCTGTTACAGTCAAACCTCTATTAAGCGGTCACTTCCCCGGAATTAAATCGTCCCCATATTTACTGTAAACTTGACCTCTTTTAAGCGGTCACCTCTATTAAGTGGTCATTTGACTATTCCCCGAGGGTGACCGCTTATTAGAGGTTTGACTGTATTTTCTAACAAAATTGTCAAACAACTCACAAGTCCAAGTTCAAAAGACAGCAGCCCAGACTATGAAAAGTTGGGTGCCTAGCCAACAATGTGGTGCCCACATCAGTTCCTTGGGTACCCGAGGTTACTGGGCTCCTGTTATGCATCTTGTTTAGTTTTGTTTCTTTTTTTACTTAACATTGAATTATGCAATGAAGCATTGCCATTTTTCTTTGTCATAAAGAGATCCAACCATAAGCAAATCAGTTTGCATTCAAAAACAACCAAATCACTGAAGATATCTCATGAAGACATACTATACAAAAGCAAAAATAATATAAAAATGTTTTGTAAACCTTTTTCCTGTTGAAAAAGGACAACTTAATTTATTTAAGAATGAGGGTGACATAAAAAAGCATGTTTATTTCCCTATTGGTTCAGTACATGTACTACAGTGTCACATTCTAGGATACCAAGATGAGGTTTCGAGACTGATGTTTTGACCTCATTAGCAGCTATACTGGAGGGGCATACAGCCTGTGAACAAGCACCTGTCCCTTGTCAGGGTATTGGTGATCAGAGTAAGTGTAGCAAGATAAACTTTAACATGTCCCCCTTCCCCTTCTCCCAGCTAATTAAGACACTATGGACTCTGACAATGGTAGGGAGACTGTTCAGTCATCACAAAGAATTTGTTACTTCTGTAGCAAGTTTTAGTTGAAGAATGATGGAATGGAAGTCCTGTGCTTAACCAAATTTGTAAATTGCTTCCACCCAAGAATGGACCTATGAAGTAGGTCTTGGTGATTTCCTCCTAGTTTCCAGATCCTTCTCCTCTTTAAAAAATCAATGACTATTAAAAAGTAGGATTGGGCTCCTACTGCCAATTGAAATGAATATACTGAAGCCACTAGCAGGGTACTAGAATTTTGATCTGTGCACACAATAATAAATATTATTCATGTGTCATTTACTTGCTTGGGGTATAAATTCTCAATTTTCCTTACATACTTAATTGTTATAGTTGTCCCTTCTTTAATCAGCCAATTATTGTGGAAAAATATTTGAATAGCCTATGTTGAATAATCACCCCAGCAATCAAGTCTTCCCTCTTCTTCTTAACCGTATAACATGTAACCCTTTGAGATGACACTGAGGTTAGGTCACAGGTGGCATGACAAGTTATAACAACTCGCAAAGACATTATCAGATTTTGGTAAATTTTATGACAATAAACTTAGGGCACATTTTTAAGCAAACAATGTTTCAAACAGTTTCCCCCTTAATTAATTTGTATCTCTTGGAGTGATAACAATAGGTACCACTGGTTATTTTCTCCTCACAGTGACTCTTCCTCACAGCTTTTATGCTTTTATAGCCTGTGTAGAAGGCATCAGAGAGAGGGTAACTGGGGAGACAGGGAAAGGACGCCTGCAAAAAAGACCCCCTTTATTCATTTCTGCAGAAGTTGGTGGCCGCAAATTCTGACCGTCTAATTCGCGTTGGGTGGTAAACAGTAAATTCCACATGAAGTCAGCCATACATAAAAGCATGCACCAGTTTCTGAGTGGTGACCGTATAGACAGTTGACATAATCCAATTACCAAGAAATCGGTGGGCGTAATGCAAGTAGCCCGGTTCTTATACATGTAGCGGGTGTTCTTCTTTTCTCCCCTCTCCTTTTTTGTGTCCCCTCCCCCCTCCCCGTTTATGCTATGCTTTTAAGGATGTCACCACCCCCCCCCCCCTCCCCAGCAATTAGCTTGGCCACAGGTGGTGGGCATTTGTACCTAGCATTAGATACAGATGGCTTTAATGAAAAAAAAAAAAAGCTGAGAGACAGATAAATGAATCCAATCAAACTTTTAAAGTTTAGAATTTACTACATGTACTTCCTTTTCGGGGAAACATGAGATAATGTTGTTAAAATTTCGGGAAGTTTGAAATTTTTGCGAGAATGTCTCCGAAAAAATCGGGAAGATATTCCAAATTTTCGGGACAACTTACAGTTACACACAGTATTGCCCAAACAGCGTTTGTTAGAGTTGTCACCCCCCGTTACTTCTGGCGAAACGGATCATATCTGACACTGGTAAACAAACAGTTTCATACTTCATAGTATGTCTCAAGCTTCCAATTTATATATCATGTTTGCACTTTTAACTCACACTAAGAAATCAAATTGCAACCTGCCAACCATTGGTAGAAGTAGGTCTAAACATTGGAAAACTTACCCGATAGCACGATGCCAATGAGAGTTAAGACTGTGAAATTAGCTAGCTGATGTTACAGAATGTGAATACTTATTCCTACATGGAAGTTTCCAGCACAAGATTGAATATAAATGGTCACAAATTCTGGCAGAACGAGCCTGATCGCCAGGTTGACAGCAAAATAAGCAATTCTACCTTCCCAAGTTCGAAGTTATCAAATCCTTCGGTGACATATTCCTTTTTGATCCGTTTTAGCAAACAAAAGGGGAAAATGAAATACTTCTTCCTCTCCATTTATCCTGATCTCTACAGCTGGCACAATTTCTGAGTGTCCTACTAATTTTTCCAAAGAATTCTGGATGACTTCGTGTTGAACAGACTCCATTTTGTCAAACCGGATGGAACTAGGCTCGATTTCCGCCGCTTTCTCGCGTCCGGTCTCTGAGCCTCCCCCGAGGGAGGAGCGCGGGCTCGTTTCCCGAGCCGAGCTGGTAGTCGAGCCAAGATGGAACCGGATGTTAAAGAACCAGGAGGGAGGGGTTAACTTCGCTTTCGTCACCAGGGATTGCCTGGCGGGATGATCTTGGCCATCGTGACGTCACCGTAAGCCGACCCCGCGAAGTTTAAATGGTTTGTAAACAATGCGCGCCATTCTATAAAACTCTAGTGTAAAAAAGCGGAATTAAAAACAAAGAGATGAAAACACCAAAGGTATGTGTTAAGTAATTATTATGATGTCTAAAAATACAATATATTTTAAAAAGCAACAGATTGAAGGCACAGGAACAAACAAAATTTGGAGATCGATCAATTGAAAACCCGATTGAATTGTGAAAGTTTGTGCACTTTCGTGAACGATATCTGGAGAATACAACATTTTTTAACACCGATAGAAGAATATGACCTTGATATGGTTTAAAATGTTCGGAAGGCGATGAAAATGAATCATTTGAAACCTTCATAAAAATGATCAGTGGGTTTAAACGCATTTCTTTGTTAAAAGATTGCGTGTTGGACCTCCAGATTGCGTGACACCCGCCAAATATGAAGCAACAATGATCTATAAATGCAGTCTAAAATGCTCCGTTACAAAGAAACTAGAACTATAGAGTCATGTCATGAGTTCGGAAGTAAACAATGGGCCATGGAATTTGCTTTCTTTGATAACGTGTGCGCAAAAACTGTCAAAAGTTTTAAGATTTTCCTCTGCGAGGCCAAGCGGCTGACGCAAGCTTCCCGCAAAATACTTTTAATACACGCAAGCTGTAAATGTATCTAAAAAATGTAACCAAAACATGATTTTTTTAGGGTTATCGACAAAGTGTAAGGCCCATGGCCAAGGTGGATCCATTCACTAGACTGGTACGTAGTTTAACTGTTTTAAACCTTAATAAATCAAGCGAAATGCAGCGTTCGCAGTTTATACGAAAGATTATCTCCTGGTCATCTTTGGAATACAAGTCAGTTGTGGATCTTATAGATGGTATTATTATATCTAGTCTCTGAACAGGGGACCAAAGGGAAGCTGGAGATATTCCGAAGAAGTTAGACAAGAACAATGGACGCAATGGTACTCCATTTTATATTGAAATGTTCTCATAAATATGAGATCGGAGCAATATTGATTGTTTCCTCGGGCGTCCGCATGCAATGTCAAGAATTTCAAAATTCTATCTTTTGAATTGTCTGCTTCTACAAGGGTTAAGAATAATAGTTGGCGAATTAATTCGCTTTTTAACACATTGTTTTGAAGTTCATTCCTCAAAATAATAAAATTCCTCTGATGAACTCAGTATACAATGTATTTCAATATATAAAACTGAAGCATATTTTCAGAATTATTACCATTACGTCAAAACATTTGGTCATTTATAACAATATTCTTTTGTTTTCTTGTATTCTAGACACAATTGCAATCAAATGTAAATAAACAGAGAAAAGCCATCCAAAGAAAGATGAAGTTGATAGGGAAAAAAATGAAACAGCACATTCCCAATGGTCATAGAAGCAAAACGAATAGCTGCACAATTACAGCTGATGGCAAGCAGCATGGACAAAAAAATCGATGATCTAATTGTAAAAATAGATTCACAATAGACACTCCCTTATGTTCAAAAATTCCTTTTTATTTATCCTGTAAAACAGTTACTTGTTGTTATATTACACTTGCATTTCATCTTTTGGTTGTTTACGGATTAATGTTTCATATCCAAGTTAGTCCTTTGATTTTCGATCTTTATTGTATCTGCTTGGGTTATTGTTCCCCTTGTTTTATTTCTTTTTCACTAATGTTCCTTGTCACCTAATAAAAAATTAAAAAAGAAGTTATAACATATTCTACTCATACCTAAACTCTGGTCCCATATGCCTTGACTCAATAGCTCTATGACCCTTTAATTGCAACCAAAATTCACTTCTGTACCCAAAAACATTTTCCCACTCCCCTAGGAACCTTGCCTACATATGTTCTTTTCGACCTAATATCAAAAGCGTTATTAGTCAGCTAAATGCATGCAGTATTACTATTGGTCCTTTATGTCATTGTATCTTTGAATCCTCTCAAAAACTACTTACCCTAATTTTTACTATTGTCTCCTATATCTACCCACTTTTTATCGTGAAACAAGTACTCTTTATAAGTATTCCTTATAGCGCATACCTAAACTCAGACACCCTCAATTTACTCACAAAAATCCCCAAAGTTATAAACACAAACCTTTCCCTTACAAACCGCAAACCCACCACACCCCACCCTCCCCCTTCACCCCATCCTCTATCCTGGGTCCCCCCCCACACCTAAAAAACAAGGTCCTTGGCGATAATTTACTATGGTCTCTAATATCTGTATCTACCATTACTATAGAATAAATAATTAATATAAAGAATTAATCAAATAATTAAAACTTCTTAAAGCATAATATATCTAAACTCAAACCCCATAATATTAATTACCAAAACCCCCAAATCTAAGCTCAGCCCTCTCCTCTTATAGATCTCACCCAGTGCTAGTCATCTGATTTATATGCCATGCTCTGTCACGCATGACCAGTATTTTTGAAATTTGAATGGAGTTTTCAAGTTTACGCGTCGGTTTTGTAAATTCATACCGAGATTCGGAATTCCCGTGAGAATTTTACCACATTTTCGGAAACAAAGAGCAACAAAATATCATTTTACTTTAAATGTTACATATCCAAACAAATATATTAGGTTTTTTATGCGTGTAGCGAAGTTATTTTTCCATTAACTCGTGACTTTCAAAGTGTTTTCCAGCGAGATCTTCAAGGTTTCATTGAAATCTCGGACGGTACAAAGAAATATTCAAATGTTCATTTCAGTCTATGGATTACTGGTCACGCGTGATGGAGCATGGCTGTAATTATTCATAATTATTATGATAGCCTACTGTTTAAATCATTAAATTAAAGGATAAAAATCAAATTTACATAATGGTTAAAGTATGATTACATGATGATGGAAACTACTTTCACAACAATCTGTTTTTCAAACCCTGTTTAGACTAATTTGTCTTATACATTCTTTCTGCTTGTCCTTCAAGGACTTGCGAATAAAATCTCAAAGGGACAAATTCGAAGCCGATGATAATTCACTTTCAACATTCAACGCGACGGCCGCAATGATAAACTGGTGTTTTAGGCACTTGCATGCTTCAGACCGGAAGTCACAATTTCTAACACAGGTAACCAATCAGAATGCAGCTCATTGATTCTTTTGTTTTACAACCAATCAGAAAAAAGTCAGATTTTGACTTTTTTGCAGAAGGTTCGTGAAATAATTATATCAGGCCCTCTTTTTCCCTCCCCGCGCCCTTCCGTCGACTTTCGCGCGTTCGTGCTCTTCCGCTCCAAAAAAAGAGCGCCTGATCGCAGGTTAGAAAAATATTTTAGAATGAGTTTTTGTGTAAAAATCCTCTCAAAATTAGTATAGTAAATTATTCTTATTGGCAGCTCATGGCTATTAATTCATACCATGTAATCAGTCAATTCTGTCTTTATTGAACTGTTGTCTCATTTATGTAATCAACCAAAAACATATATAAGCTTACTTAATTACTGAAACATCTCTTATATACAGCCATGTTTGGCCTGCATGTTTGTTTTTTAAAATGATTAATTTTGATTAAATCCTAAAAAAGTAGATATTAA
>JAJGOT010000543.1:327500-561107 GCA_022457155.1 Cladopsammia gracilis
TACCATAAAAAGGTATTGGGTGGAGAGCAATACCTTCTTTTTTGTTTGGAGGGTTGCTACAGCCAAATACTACACAGCTCTCAGGCATTTTTGTGTTCCTGACCACAGCGAGACTATTTTCGATGGTTGAGAGCGAACAATGTCCTGGAATGACGTCACATGTTGTGCTAGACCCAGACCTTTTTGAATGATTCTGCGACTCGTCATGATTTTTGTTTTTGTGATTTTTGCAGACTTTGAAAATTTGTCAAAAGTCGAGGTTTCAAGCAAAAGCAAAAATTTTTGTGGCATTTTAGTCAGTTTAAACAAACATTTATTCTGCTGAAAAAAACTTTCTAGGGTTATAGACACTTTAAACAGGGTCAGGTTTTGAAGGCCTTGGCAGCACACCCCCACCCAAACTTGCCTTGAGTTCTCCCCCCCCCCCCCCCCCCCGGCAACTGGCGGTCAATCGTCCAAAGTAACAAGACACCCAGAAGCGTTTATGCAGGGTCAATTTAATCAAACTTTTACAAGTGTAGCCATTGTTTCAGAAGTTGAAAACAATAGCTACACTTGTAAATTACACTTGTAAAAGTTTTATTAAATTGACCCCAGGATGTTTTGACCGATGTAAGCAATTACTTTGAATGGCTGCCCACAGTCACAATCTGTTTATGCTTATGAACAAGAACCTGTACACAGCTTGAACTCTTGGCATCTTTAACCTATTGCGTGCTTTAATGCTTTAATATAATAATAATAATTATGCATTTATATTGCGCAGGCTTCATAAATACATGTATATGATCGCCTGTGCATGACATTGAGTTAGTAAAATGTATACAAGGTATAACTAATTCTAAGTGCTAATTGATACTTGTAAAAACTAGTAAAATTGTATAATCGAAAAAAGAACCTAATAACGATAAAAATATTAATAATAAAATGATTAAAAATTACGAAAAGCGTCTTTAAATAAATGTGTTTTCAATAAAACCTTAAATGTGTCCAGAGATCTGCTGTTTCTAATTTGATAAGGTAACGTGTTCCATAGTTTTGGGGCAGCAGCACAAAACGCTCTGTCTCCCAGTGTTCTTTTTGTGCGCTCTTTAGGATATTGTAAAAGTAATTCATTATGAGATTGTAATGAGTATAGCACAATGAAGGTTTTATAGTAATTAAATCCCTAATATACATAGGTGCTTGCCCATGAATAGCCTTAAACGTTATTACTCAGATCTATAGATTCTCCTAAGACTGAATTCACTATACTAGGGGGTAAAATTAAATATGACAAATAAAGTATTGATTCCTGAGTGTTTTGAGTACTTTTATGGAGAAGTGGAGGCAAAAAGTGGTAGATAGTGACCTTGCTGCAATATCCACCACTATTCACTTCCACTTCAGTTAATTCTAATTGTTCAAATTAATATAAGTTGTTTTCTTTCTGCTCAACCAGTGGATATAATCATTATGTTAAATATATCTTTCAGCATTTATTGCTATAGCAAATGAGTTGTTGGATAAATGCAACATTCCCAGAAGAGTCACCAGATTGGAGGAGTGTGATGAGAACTTTTTTGTGGCAGTTTACAAAGGTCTGCTTGGTGATGACTTGCCTGGTAAGGTTAAATAGGCCTTACATGTATATTTGGACAATTACTACTGATCCCACACTTCCTTTGAAATGGCTTTGAAAATCAGCCTGCTTCACGCACCCTTGGTGTCACTCCGCAGTTTGAAAAAAGTTCATATGATCAAATTTTTGTTGACCGCAAGTGAATTTGTGTCAAGAATGGATTTAAACTTGCCGTTACCTATTATGCTTTCTCTGTAACTTAAACAGGAAGAACTGTTTTTTCTAGAAAATGTATTATCTGAGCAGATTTAAGCCAACTATGAGTTGAAATCCATTTAGTGCAAGCTCAATGTTACGTGACATAACCGAACGCATGGTGAACCTTTTTTTCAAACCTCAGAGTAAAACCAATAGTATTGCACAGCCGTGACACAGTTTAGGAGCTACATGTACATTTCCTGTTATTTTTCAATAAAGTGCTTTTTCACGCTTGTGTTTTTTGTTCAAAAAAGAAGTGCCCCCTCTCCATTAATCCCTCCCCAATAAGCGTCCCTCTCCAATAAGTGCTCTCCTTTGAGCTACCAAAATAAATAAGCGTCCCAGGTGCTAAATGAAATCATTACCATAACGGTACTTATAATAAGGTGGTTTGATATGCACTCACATCCCAGCCCTCCAAGACTTGGTCAAGGCTCAACTTACGCTTTGGTTTCTTCTCAGGCTTAATTAAGAATCCCATTACAGTTGAACAGCGTATTGTAAACTGCCAAATAGTGATCAGTTTGGTGGGTACGGATGTCCTCGATGTGGATCTCTCTCACATTTCTGGGAAAGGCATTGTTGACGGTGATAAAGTTTCTATCCGAAACTTTCTGGAGATTTTTGCTGGCTTACTTGAGTTCTTTATGGATTGTATTGATGAATCCAATAAAGGTATGTCACTGCATGTTCGGTAGCGGAAATAATGGTCCAGAATAAACCAGTGCAAACAGCAGTTAAAAAATCCTAAACATAATTATTTAATGTCCATAATATCAACTTAAAATCATGGCAGTTCAAAATCCTATCCGCAGGGTTTTACAAAAATCTCCTCTATTTCTCAAAACTTGTATGCATCATGTCCACCACATCAACACTAGTGCCCAACACAACAGTCACAACAGAGTTCTGTCCTTCTCAACACAGCATGTACATGTACAGGGTAAGTTAAGCCCGGGCCAAATGCGAGTGAGAGTTGACGGGAGTTCAAACTCTTTGGGATCACACCAGAGTCAATAAGAGTGCCTGAGAGTTGTAGCCAAACAAGAGCAAGAGTCAAGAATCCCCTTGGACTCCAATGAAAATTTAAGCAGATTCAAACTCTTCAAGAGTAGACAACAGTTGCTACATGAGAGTGTGTGAGAGTTTCAGGCCGAACAAGATGCAAGCAACTCTCATTCTTGTTTGGCCCGGCTTTAGGTTTGCAATGGTTGTGTTCTAGGTAGTGGTGATTACCAACAATCAATTAAAATTGATTGAGTGGAAACTTTAAGTGACATGCATGGATAATTTAATAATAATCGCTTTGTGTGTAATAACTTATTGTTTGTTTCTGAAAAATAAAGAATTGTACAATCATGTAGTTTAAAGTGCAACTAACTCCCGATAATGTTTTTCGCCAAACAAAATCTCCTAATTGCCCTGATTACCTGTGCGGTTCTTTTGGCCAATACCGAGCAATGCAAAGAATGGGTCCGAGTTTTGCTTTGACGTCATCAAAGGAGATTGATTTTAGGCAAAGAGCAAAGGAACTGTGGGCAAACATGACCCTCGCTTGAAGTACACTCCTGAGGGGGGGGGGGGGGGGGTACTCTGCAAATTTTTGGGTGGGGGTGTGCCACTGGGACTCTGAGGCCCTTAACCTATACTAGACCACTTTAGCTGCATTTTGCAACCCCATTCTAGACTAAGCACCGAAAAACCTTACCCTATCCTAGACCTATTCGGCCTTGCGCACGGAGTTGGTGTACAATTGCGTAACAAAAAGTGTCTCAGGCCACATTTCTTATTTCTCCTTATTCTAAATGCCGATAGTCTTGAAACTTGGCAGAACAAAACTTCAATTTATGTGCACCAAAAAGGCGAGATTCTTGTTTTGAATAAGATTTTGTTAGAAAGAAGGCAACAGAACTTTCAAAACGCTTCAGCAAAAGAGTAGCGTTTTGCCCCCCATTTTCTACCAGATCGCGTGGCAGTATTTTGTAATTCTAAACCATTTAAACACACCAAGTCAACCGAAGAAGGTGTCCCCATGGTGCACTTAAATTTCTCTTTAAAATGGTGTAACGCTTTCATTTTCTCTTTATTTGTCCCAAAAAATACACATAAAAAACTAGCATGAGACAATTGGAATTTCAAAAAATTGTCATTTTATTGCGCACAGTTCGTGCACTTTTTGCCTTTTTTGCTTTTCAGGCAAATTTTGCATTTTGCCGATTGCGCCTTGCACACCTTTTTGCTTTTGCCTTTCACGCCCGTGCTATTTTTGCCAATTTTGCCTTTTGTATACATTTCTCAGGCTTCTCCACACGTGTCAAATTGTGCAGTCAGTGGATGCGCACACTACAATGATTATACAGACTCAGTTATTTAAAAGCAAATGATTTTAAGAGAATCATTGCCCCATGAGACCATAACCAGACTGACCCAGTGTAAATAGCAGGACGAAGTTTGATTTTTGTTCGTAATAATATGGGAAATTTCAGCACGCTTTATTATTATAAAATACCAAGATGATCATGAAAAGTGGTTTAGCGAATATCCAGGCATACAATTTAACGAATGAGCATTTGGAAAGGGTCGGTCTTGTTTCTCATTGCTGTAAGCCTGCCCTGCAAACTCCTGTACATTGTACATTTATGTCAATGACTTTTTGGAATTATGCTAGTCTACAAACTCGTAAAACGGCAAACCATTATGTCTTATACTTGCCGTCCTTTACGGAAACGGCTTGTGTATTTTAAATAACATTTTACATCCCGGTAACCGGGTGAGGTGTGCATATGGGGAAATTTTCAAGCTCCTTGTTACAGAGATGTTACCGATGTGTTCTGTGCAAAGACAGACTATTTAAACCAGAGAGGTTTCGGAAACCTATTTGACAAGACGACAAAATGGCACTGTTTTCAATTTCATATGATGAACTTTCTCGAAAGTTTTTCTCCTTTCATTGGCAGCGTTGAACATGTTCCTCTATTTGGCATGCTATTGTTGACTTTGTTTTAATCCAATTACAGCCTCTCCATTCAAAAGCTCTGTTCCCACGGTAATGCCATGATCTTTCAAGTGAAAGTTGAGACTTTTGACAGAGTTGAGATTTTTCACTTTTGGGCAAGCACCTTTTTTATGTAAATTGTGAACAAAGTATGAACTAAATTAAGTGAATTGCACGATAATTGTTTACCTTGACCAAGTACTTTATTACATTGTAAGGACGATGAAACCATCTGTTTGTCACTCTGACTTGAATGATGAACATGGTTTTTTAATGTAAACAGGTGACCCCGAGTTCCAAGTGAATTAGTCACACAAAATTTGTGTGTAAAATTATTTCTGAACTTCATGTTTACTAATATTGTTAAAACAAATCTTGAATGAAACTAAATATAATAATCGAATTTAAAGACTGCAGGGAAAGTTATGTAGCAGAAAATCAAATTTAGCCCTTTTAAGTTTGTCAGAGTACGTAGTTGTTGGTAAAAAATGCATCAAATGTGCATATGTCAAAAGGGTAATTTGAAACCCGAATACAGGCCATGCGCTTCCAAGAATTATCTGTTATCCTTGTAGTTTCGCTCACCAAATTACGGCTGATAAACGGCAAGCGAACGGCTTGAACGGCTCAAACGGATAGCTGTTAGCATCATGAGTTCCAAGTGAATTAGTCACGCAAAATTCATGTGTAAAATTATTTCTGAACTTCATGTTTACTAATATTGTTAAAACAAATCTTGAATGAAACTAAATATAATAAGCGAATTTAAAGACTGCAGGGAAAGTTATGTAGCAGAAAAACAAATTTAGCCCTTTTAAGTTTGTCAGAGTACGTAGTGGTTGGTAAAAAGTGCATCAAATTTGCATATGTCAAAAGGGTAATTTGAAGCCCGAATACAGGCCATGCACTTCCAAGAATTATCTGTTATCCTTGTAGTTTCGCTCACCAAATTACGGCTGATAAACGGCAAGCGAACGGCTTGAACGGCTCAAACGGATAGCTGTTAGCATCATGAGTTCCAAGTGAATTAGTCACGCAAAATTCATGTGTAAAATTATTTCTGAACTTCATGTTTACTAATATTGTTAAAACAAATCTTAATGAAACTAAATATAATAAGCGAATTTAAAGACTGCAGGGAAAGTTATGTAGCAGAAAAACAAATTTAGCCCTTTTAAGTTTGTCAGAGTACGTAGTTGTTGGTAAAAAGTGCATCAAATTTGCATATGTCAAAAGGGTAATTTGAAACCCGAATACAGGCCATGCGCTTCCAAGAATTATCTGTTATCCTTGTAGTTTCGCTCACCAAATTACGGCTGATAAACGGCAAGCGAACGGCTTGAACGGCTCAAACGGATAGCTGTTAGCATCATTTTCGCATGAGAGGTCACATGGCAAAAAAAACAGTGGCTCGCAAAAAGAGGCTTGAGGTTCGCAAAAAAATGGCTCCGGCTCGCATGTTGAAGAACTTGAGTTTCCTTATCGTAGGTATCTTTGAACTTCAAAGGTTGATAGATAGATAGGTAAATAAGTTTATTTTTGTGTAATTATCTTCAGTCATACTTGTATCTAAACAGAAATTGAGTGATATTGCTTATGAATAAATTAGCTAAATACTAAGATTGTTAAAATAATTAGTACCGCTTTGTCTTGTAAAACCTGCTTCACTTTATTTGTGGATTTTCTATTTTCAGTTGGTTGAACCCACAAATGAAACTTTGAGCGTGTTTAGTGTTTACATAAATAGCAACAAAGGCAAAAAGACGTATGTTCGGACGCGAAAGGCAAAAGCAAAAAAGGCAGACAGGCAAGAAATGCACGATTGGCAAAGGGCAAAATTTACGAAAAGAGCAAAAATAGCAAAATGTAGGGCGCGAAAGGCACGATAATGAAAGCGTAAAATTGAGCCCTAAATGTTAGGCGGCTTAAAAAATTTTGAGTCAACAGCACTTCATGCTTTCACTCCTTGAGGCAAAAGTTCAAATGCTTTCGAGACGTAACAGGGAGCTAATAAAACTACATAAAGTTAGCTACAAAATGGTGAGTGTTTGAAGAGGAACGAATGAATAACGTGTGAATTACAGCAATTCTAAAACAAATTTTGCTTTCAATTTTTGCTAACTTTCCTTTGTACACCAACTCCATGCGCGTGGCCATTCCAGACTCGCCATTTTCCAAAAACTTGTTTACTATCACAGTTATTAGTTAACAGGGTCCGTAAAAATGCCGTACTGCCTGCCATACCGATTTTTAAATGCCATTTGCCAGTAAACCTTGTCTAGACAAATTCTTCACGGAACTGATCAGTTTTGCGGAAAATGAGACCCAATGCTAGACCAAAAATTTCTGATTACTATACCCTATCCCAGACTAAACTGCCTGAAAATCATACCCTTCACAGTG
Source organism: Cladopsammia gracilis (assembly GCA_022457155.1). NCBI lineage: Eukaryota > Metazoa > Cnidaria > Anthozoa > Scleractinia > Dendrophylliidae > Cladopsammia > Cladopsammia gracilis. Next base: position 334,718 of record JAJGOT010000543.1, read on the forward strand.
GCACATACCTATATAGCTCATATATGGGAGTACCCCCCCCCCCCCACAAGGAGTACACTGTAGAAGTATTTATAATGCCAGACGCTTGTGTTGTTTTCAGTTGTAGCAATACAGCCGACCCCCAAAAAGGCATTTGGGTGCACAATATCGCGTTTTTTGGGGATATGTGACCTGAATACCTGCTCCCCATGAAACCATTTACTGGCACTCACCAAGAATCCACTTGAACTGTACCATCAAGTCTTGCCTGAAGTTTTTTCTCCAGCTACTCATTTTCTTCTTCCTTTTTGTAGTTTTTTAACTATTCGTCGTCAACTGATCAATTAGACTTTTCCGGAAACCAGTGGGAAGAATAGCGACAACGTCCTTCGCCTTGAGCAAGCTTAAAATGGCTTCATTCTGTTCTTCTTTAAGGGCAGGAATACCAGTAAACTTTTCAACACACTCATCCAGCAAACGCTCCATGATCTACTTTGTTCATTGCTGATCGAAAACCAAAGTTTCAGTGAAAGAAACTGAGAGAAACAAGTTTGTTTACACGTCGATTTCGTGTGAAGATCCACCTATTGTGTCGTTATGCAAATTAAAAAGTGTCGCGGTGAGCGCCTCAAAGTGACGACAGTTGTTAATCCCATGACGTGCGACTGATGGCTGTTGACATGTTGATGACAGTTTAATCGCCTTTTAGCCAATGGCATTTTTCTTTTTCAGGAAAAACCTCAATTCACTTTTTTCGAAAGAAGTCCACAGACCGTATTTATTTTTTCTGTCGCCCTAGGGGCTCGTTCTCGCGCTACGCGCTCACACCCACGCTGGGTTAAAAAATAAATCGGTCTGTAGACAGACTAGGACAAACAGGAGATTTTATTTAGTGAAAGCAAAAAATTGGGGTTAGTTGCACTTTGAGTTAACTTAAGTTTTACTATCATAATGGAAGTCCGTATGTCTTTGTTGTGGCTTAAATTTTTTTCTGATATTCATTAATCATAAATAATTTATCATAACCTGGAAAAAACTAAAGAAAAAATAAAAATAAATTAAACCAATGAAATTCATCCTTTCACTCTGATGACATGTAATGTAGCTCAAACTTTCGACCCTCTGTTGATGAAATTCTACGGTGTGACCATTCAAATGAAACCTCTGGCAGTACATGTATGTTTGCATGGTACCATTTGTGTTTCAATACATGTATTTTACAAAATGAAATTTGGGATTTTTCTTGAATTTTGATTTTTGGCACTCTTGGGAGTTAAAGGGTTAAATTGAATCTGCATGCAAACAGCAAGACAGCTACTTCAGTCTTTCATTTTTTAAAAATTCATTACATATTTTTAGACAGCTTCCTCAACATCTATACCAGTCCCAGGCTTTATCTTGAAAGTTCTTTAAACTGCACACCATTCAACTCCTTATTACGTTGACCCTGTAATGTCTTTGAATTGATTATTTGCAGGTTCTTATGACAAGCATGACTCTAATCACTTGTCGGAACATGATGTGATTTCTGGTGTATTAAGAGAAGAGTTTGGTCCTTCCTATCACGCCCTGTATGGACCAAGGCCACAGATGACCAGGTATTGAACACTGAGATTTAAATCAATGGAGGTTTGGTGGTCTGGCTAGTGATTAATGCATCGAACTTTCAACCTGAAGGTCAGTGGTTCGAGGCCTGGTCTCTGCCATAATGTCATTCCTTGGATGAGAAACTTTGCTCTGCATTGTCTCTCTCCACCGAGGTGTATATGTTGCAGGTAAAATCCAGTCTCGGGTTAGATCAGTATTCAATCTAGGTTAAACGCGCACCCAGTATTCAATCTCGGTAAGCTAACCCTCACCCCAGCACAAAGCTAACCCTCGGACGTACCCGCAAACTTATACCCCACCGTGGTTCAAAAGGGGAACGGATTGCATTATTGAAATCAAAATTCAGGTTTTAAATTGATTATTGGAATCCTCCGGCCTCATTCGAAATAGTGAATGTTGATTGGTTTATTTACTGACATCATTCAAAAGTTCACAGGTGAAATATGCAACCATTGGCTGCTGTTGGTTTTAGTGAATTCAATCGCTTGGACTTCATGGGAAATTTTCTTCACTTTCCATAAAAATTTCTCTTTCAGAGCCAGCACACTAGCATTTTAAGAATTCTTCTTCGGAGTATTATAAATTATGCAAAGCTTCTTTATGTCCAAAAAAATACTCAGTGATGAATTTTTGTTGAGCAGACAGAAATGGGTCAGATGTGTCAAGCTGCCAACTGTCGCCTGCTTTGCACGTGAACATTCGCCTGATGTCAATAACAAACCAATCAGCATTTGTTAGTTTGAATTAGGCTGCCGTTGGAAGATTCCAATAATCAATTTTGAACCTGAATTTTGATTTCAATAATGCAATCTGTTCCCGATTAATGAAAGTCATTCCTAAAATGATATTGAGTATTTTGACCGTAATTGTAGCAGAACTACCCGGTCCATCTGTCAGATCAGGTTGAGCTTTCACCAGTCAAAATGTCAAATGTACTGGACATTTGTCTGATGACAGGCTGTTATTTGCAGCCTTGATTCCTAATTCAAAATTGAAAAGTACAGTTACATTTAATATAGTCAATTTGCAACTATAGAACCATAAGAAAATGGTGTTGTGTGGCTTTCATTTTAATGTCACATATTTGTCAGGATTTCATCCACAGATTAAAGTTGCATTGTCATGGAGATTTTGCTGTCTTTTCGTCAAAATGCACCAAATAAATGACAAAAGTACCTTTGCTCAAACATAAAATTGCTCTTGGAACGTCAAGGAAACATATCAAGTGATTTTTTTCAAGGAAAAACAAACCATAATCAGTTTTCCTGTGATTTTTCTACGACACTTGGGAGGAACTTGAAAAAAATTGGGCAATTTTTCAAGTTGCAATCCATTTCCATCCTGGCCATTTACAGCCAAAGAGAATGAATACTAGTTTCTGTGCGCTAGTAGAGTATTTGGTAACAAAACTGGACCATCATTTTTAGGTTTCTATTGAAACAAATGTGTTTTTTCGGCTTTTGAAAGTGATATTAAAAATAGGTGACATAACCCCTTAAAAAACATAAACTGTACTACTAAAAGTCATGTGACCGAAGGTTTGGCTTTAGTAGTGACAGGTTGTCATCAAAAAACTGCAGAGCAACAAGAGCTTGCTCTGATTCATAATATATATGGCCTGGATAACTCAAGTGTAGCCTGCAAAAACAATAAGAATGTTTTATGGCCAGACTTTGTAACACTCATGCATTGTCAAATGAGTTTGGGAGTTTTCTGTCATGGACTGTTACGTTTTCTTATTTATCAGGCTATGCTCAGAATCGTGTTTTATTTTTTAATCATGCGCAAAGCGCATTGAGTTAAAATGCTCTTTGTTTTTCTTTATTATTATTATTATCATTTTTTGTGTGTCACGATTTTGCATGCAAACTTATGCACACATATTTTATTATTAACTGGCTGTCGCGCTCGGCATGTGCTTGGTTTTCAAAATCATTAAATATTCAAAATGGGAAAGAAAGCTTTAAAGAATACGCAGAAGCTGCTGTAGTGGAGAAAAAGGAAAGCTTCAAGTGACAAAATCTTGCTTTGAGGAACTTCATAAGTTTTTATCAACATAGTGTCCAGATACCCAGCAGCCGAGAAGTGTTTTCAAAATACTAGATACCCGGCAGTCTGAAATTTTAATCGAATTTCCACGAAATGTCTTGTTTAATTCTTCTGAGAATAGTCTATATTTGTTTAGAAATCTCGAACATTATCCTGGCTTCGGAGTTAAAGAAATTGTCGAGCTTGGCACACAATAAAACCTCGATGGTTGTGACAGAAAAAAATTTGTGCTGACTCACTGAGTCAACTCTCACGGGAATATCTCCACAAAAATTATCACTGAAAGAGAGAGAGAGAGATAATTTGATCTTTGTTCAGAGATGCCAAGTGATTTTAAATGTTTTCATTTTGTGATGGACTAATGGACTCCGAGCTTGGGCATACTATAGAATCTTGACTGACGGGCACGGTTTTCAAAATACTAGATACTCGGCAGTCTGAATTGTACACTTCGGAAATCCACCTTGGGGAATCACACTAATCATGGGTCATCTCACATCTTTACTCGGTAGTGTATAAACTGAGAGGAATGTGTGTTGAAACCATCAAGTTTGTATAGTAGGCCCAAGCTCAACAATTTCTTCAACTTCGAAGCCAAGATGATGTTTGAAATTGCTTGAGATTCCTTAAGAAAGATCGACTATTCTCAGGAGAATTAAATGAGATATTTAGTGAAAATTCTATGAGAATCTCAGACTGTCGGGTACCTAGTACTTTGAAACCATGCCCGTCAGTCGAGATTCTATAGGAGAATTCATCCATTACAAAACGAAAACATCATTTAGAATCGCCTGGCATTTCTGAACAAAGATCGAATACTCTCAAGGTGTCTATGAGGCTTCATCTCCGCCAAAATTCTGTTATGCAATCAAAACGGATATTGACGATGTCCCAATTACTGTTCTGTTTTCCAAAGAACCGAGTGGAACCTGAGTAAGAACCAGTTGCACATTACAATTCTTCCCGCTCAAAGATTCCATTTTCAAAAAAGGCTGCTCGGAGAGAAGCTTGAGATCAAGACCTCCAAGCAAGGTGCATGTCTTTGCTTGAAGAGGTCAAATACCTCATCGAGGCACAGAAAAGAGGGCCCGAGAACTTGAATGTTAACTGCTAGTGATAAAGAAGTTCGTCCATCGTCGTGTGCCACAAACGCAGGCAAATAACCAGCAGAGAGTTACCCAAAATTTCCGCTCACTGTTCGCTCCATATGCTGCCATCGTTAAGAAAACCTGGATTGGATTACGGATCATACCGAAAAAAAGGAAGAAGACATAAGTTTAACCTTATTTCCTTAACCATAAACAAACAAACAAAAATCCATCAAACACAAAAACGTGACCCAAACTTATGAGTGAATCGGACGCAAAATCAGCAACATGTTTCTTCAATGTCTCACAAAATTTTAAGAGAATTTCACGGGTCTTGCAGTCGTTTTTAGCTGTTCTCTGCATCTGGGCTCAGAGTCTCGATTGTTCCTAAAGTTGTTTTAAAATTTAAAAGTTTCTGTGTACAGCGCATCAACAAAAGAAGAGGGGTTTTCTAAACCTAAATAATTGCATCTTATTAAAACTCTGAAGAACAAGGTTCGAAAATGAACATGATCTCGTGGTGTTGATTTTACACTATTCAACTCCTTCCAGTGTGCACTAAAGTTAATCCAGGTAATTCATTTGAAAAACCTTTTAACCGAGTTAAGTTTAGGGGGATTTTTATTCAATTTCCTAAAAAATAAGCCAGTTAACTCGCTAAGTGCAGTCTGATTGAAATGCATGACGTCTTGCGTGACAAGCCAAAAGAATGTTTGGCTGCTCAGAGTCCCGCTGACATCCTGCCAAAGCTATGTTGCAACGATGTTGCGATGATAGACATCAGTTAGTTTAAAACAGAGTGCACCTTGTGCTTTCTTTGTTTTGTTCACATTTGAACTAGGCGAAAATGACTGACAAAGAAAACTAACAAAGAAAAGCATGCGATTACATAATTTTTACTACTAGCTGAAAAATAGCTAAAAATGTCTGAAGTCTCAGCCTGAGACAACATATTAATACTGAATTTTGTGCTTACACACATATTTCGAATAGAATGTTTAATTTCTTAAAGTCTCTCGTGTCCACGTGTTATGTTTAAAAATGAAAAGATAAGTCGGTTCCCACTTGGTAATTACAGTGCGGCTACTGTTACCAGAGTCTCCCAGTCAAAGTTAACCAATCACAAAACAGAACGAGAACAATAGATAGATCCAACATTTTTTACTTTAGCCAATGAAATGTTGAGTAGAGAACAATGAAATTTCAACTTGTTCATTCGCTATGAAAACAGATCAACAAGTTTTGGCTGTACAGCGTTGGATTTTCAATTAACCCTTTTGAACTTGACTTGTTTTAACAGCGAGATTTGGAAGGTGAATATCGATGGTTCAAATGAAAGAGAAACTCCAAACTATCTGAAATGATGGCTGTACCATATGTCTATACAAATAAAAGTGCTGGTGGTGGATTTAAAATAATTTGTTTGCTCGTAACAGATTCAAGTTTTCTCTACAGCATCAGTGGCGGGGTTGGAAAATAAATACACTTGATGTCAGCAAAGGAAGACATTCCTAACTGCATAAGTACCAGTGAAAGTGACGGTCATAGTTTAGGCAAATTAAAGTGCCCTACAATGAAAACACAGATGGAAATCATATTTTTATCTCATTGAATAACAATACATCCCATTGCATCAAGCTTCATTCTAAAAACAAACTGAACTAATTTTCTGCAATCCTGCACCTCACTCGTTTGTTCGCCCCCGTAGTTAATCAAGTTTTATGTGCTGTCGGATCCTTGAATGGACCACACAAACAACACTACGCCATACTTGGCGTGGTATTGCCAATTGAACATTTGTGCTTCCCTATTATATATCCACCATGGATGCTAGACTCCAGTTTCATCTGAGAAATCAGGCTTTTCAAGGCTGGCTTCACAGCTGTAAGATGGTTGTTCCTGAACACCATCCTACAAAAGACCTCACATTGTTCTACCAAGAGAACAAGCCCACAGTTGTTCAAACGATTGGGGAAGAGGCTGTGGATCTGGGCCCTATTAAAGTGAACACTTGAAATTCGCTTGACAAAGGAAGGAGCCAATGGCACAGATACAATCAACCATTACTTCAGGCTGTCCAACCCATCAATAGTAACACACTTCAGTCAATCTGACGTTACCAAACAAACAGACGCCGTTATCAACTCAATAATGAAAAATGTAGCAAGGTGGGTAAACATGGGATCAGGTTGGGTCATTGAAAAAGTCAACACTGTTTATCTTGACTTTAGTAGATACCAACCTATCAGAGGCAGCACCTACATAGTTCTTCCTAAAAAATTAAAAGATAAACAGGCCATCATAAACATAAAAACAGAGACGATCAATGCTTACGTTGGGCGTTGTTTGCTACACCAGATATGAAACATGCCGACGGACCAAGCAAGTACCCAACAGATGATGGTCTAGACCTTACTGGTATTTTTTTCTGAACACCCTTAAATCACCTCTCAAGAGTTGAAAGGCAGAACAACCTAGCCTTAAACATCTTTGGGTGGAAAAATGACAAGACAATCGTCTAGAGTTACAGCTGTAGTGGAGTAGAAGATCAGAGAGTAAGACGAGTAAATCTTATGCTGATAGCCAACGAAAGAAGCACCCACTACTGCTACATAAAAAGCCTTAGCAGGCTTCTTCGCAGCCAACACGACACTAGGAATAAGGTTCATTTCTGTGATAGGTGTCTTAAGGGTTTTCGTCGCAGTGCGTTCTTGAAGAGAACCTGGTCTACTGCAGAGGCATCAAAGGTCAGTCAGTTCTTGTTGAAATCCCAAAGAATGGTGAAAACATCCTGCGTTTTAAGAACTATCAGAACCTGATGAAAGCACCCTATATCATCTACGCAGACTTTGAAAGTCTTGTAACAAAAATCCATGATTACAAGCCTGATCCCACAGAAAGCAGCACAACCAAGACAGAAATGCACACACCTTGTGGATTTTGCTATACAATCATTTGCTCCAATGGTGAAGCATTTGGCCTAGTTTACTAGAGAGGTGAGCATACAGTTGGAGTATTCTTGCATTGCATCCAAGGAGAGGAGAGGGCCACTTAGGACAGATTGAGGTTGAAAAAGCCCCTTTACATGACAAGGGAAGACTGGGAAAACTACAACAAGGCTGATGAGTGCATCATTTGCCATGAAAACCTTTATAAAGAAAACTTCAAGGAATCCGTTGAAGTCTACGATCCGAACACTGGAGAATCATTTTTTATGCAGGTCTGGTTCACTGGAAAACCAACAAGTGTTACTCCAACGCCTACAAGACGTACGTCCAAGACGAGGAAACAGGCGAGCTGGAATTATTTCCCTTTGTTGGCTCAAGGAACGAAAGGGAGAAAAAAGAAGGCTTTCACTTCCAGCAGGATGATTGCCTCTTTTGCGACAAGTCTTTAGTCAGAAAGCGCATCAGAGACTCTGTCAAAGATCACTGCCACATAACATGTAAATATCGAGGCACCACTCATAGGGCTTGCAATCTGAACTACTTCAGAATCAACCCTGATAATGTGGCAATCCCAGTTGTTTCACAACTTGAAAGGTTACGACACACACCACCTGATGAGTGATATAGCTGAGGTCAAAATAATGAGCTGAAGTGCATGCCAGCCACCATGGAGAAATACATCTCATTCTCCCTTGGAAAACTGAGGTTCATCAATAGCTGTCAGTTCATGCAATCAAGTTTCAATAAACTAGTCAAATCAAACAGTCCGGAGTCCTTTTCCATAATCAGCATGCACGAAGAGGATCCTGACAAACTAAAGCTCCCACTGCAGAAGGGAATCTACCCATACGAGTACATGGACTCTTTGGAACGATTCACTGAGGAGGTGCTGCCAGAAAAAGATGTGTTCTATAGTAACCTCAAAATGGAACACATAAGCGACATACACTACAAGCATGCACAGACAGTGTGAAAGGCGTTCAAGTGCAAAAAACTTGGCGGCTATCACGACCTACACCTAAAGACGGGGACGCTCTCCTGAAATGCACAGGCATAAATCTGGAACTCCTCACAGATTACAGCATGCATCTGTCCGTCGAAAAGGGCATGCACAGTGGCATTTCAGTGGAGAGCAGATGCTACTGCAAGGCAAACAATCCCTATCTTGAAGACTACAACCAAGATCAGGAGACCAGCTACATCATGTATCTGGATGCAAACAACCACTATGGCTGGGCACTGAGTCAGCATCTCCCAGTTGGTAAGTTTGCCTGTTGCAGAGCGATACCAACAGAACAGCAAATAAGGAAGTTGTCCCCAACCAGAAAGTGGGGCTACATCTTCGAGGTAGATCTGAAATTTCCCAAGGAGTTACACGACAAGCACAATGCCTACCCTCTAGCACCAGAAAAACAGAGTCGAAAAGGTACTGAGAAGCTGCTCCTAACTCTCAAGGACAAAACCAGATACGTCCTGCACTACAGGAATCTGCAGCAATACCTTGAGTTAGGGATGAGGTTGAGAAAGGTTAACAAGATCCTACGTTTTGAGCAGAAGGCTTGGATGGAACCATACATCAGGCTGAACACTGAGTTCAGAAGACAAGCCACCTCTGACTTTGAAAAGAACTTTTTCAAGCTGATGAACAACTCGGTCTTCGGCAAGACTATGGAAAATCTCAGAAACCGCACCGATGTGAGGTTGGTTCTTTCCAATGAGGTATATAAGATAAGAAAGCTTATCACAAGCTCTCTCTATGCCAGAGCTACAGTCTTTGATGAAAATCTGGCTGCAATCCAGATGCACAAGGATAAAATCTTCCTAAAACATCCAGTCTACACTGGCATGTGCATACTGGATTTGAGCAAAATCCTGATGTACGACTTGTACTACAATTATCTCAAGCTAAAGTACGGCTCACGTTGTGATCTACTTTACACAGACACAGACAGCCTGCTCCTTGAGATCAAAACAGCAGATGTCTACAAAGACATGGAAAGCCGCCTGCACAACTTCTATGACACAAGCAACTTTCCGAAAGACCACTTTCTTTACAGCCAAGAAAACAAGAAGGTTATTGGGAAGATGAAGGATGAGTGCACTGGGACCCCAATCTCTGAGGTTGTGTGTTTGCGTTCTAAGATGTACTCAATCATGTTAGGCAACACAAAAAAACATCAAGAAAGCCAAGGGCACAACGAAAGTGGTTACAAGCAAGGAAGCGAGGCAGCAAGCGCCATCAGATATATGGTCTGCACGTGAACAAGATTTCGATGTCATCTTTTGATTCAAAACATTGGATCACGGAGGACAGAATTCACACACTAGCATATGGGCAAAAAGATCTCAGCCAGCAAGAGTAGCCGGTGGCAGCTGCGTATCAGGTGGCACAACAAGTAGCTCTTCGCAGACGAAGCCACGCTCCGGCCCATCGTAAAGTTAGTATAGGATTGGTTTTCCAGGCTTTGTAACAGTTCTTTCAATATTTCAATATTTAGGAAAACTTTTGACCCACTCAGTCAACCTCTTGTTATTTGGTAGCCGCATTTCGACAACACTTGTTGGTTTTCCAGTGAACCAGACCTGCATATTCTCCAGCGTTTGGATCGTAGACTTCAACAGATTCCTTGAAGTTTTCTTTATACAGGCTTTCGTTGCAGATGATGCACTCATCAGTCTTGTTGTAGTTTTCCCAGTCTTCCCTTGTCATGTAAAGGGGCTTTTTCAACCTCAATCTGTCCCTAATGGCCCTCTCCTCTCCTTTTTTTTAAACAACTTTATTTTAAACAATACATTATTTACATCACTACATTACAATAAAATTATGATACTACACGAACTACACAGACGTACGATTACATTTACAAATTTACTAATACTAATTATAGAAGGACTATCCACTTTCGGCGAAAAGCAGGCATTTCTTTGCAATTGCAGTTTCTTTAATTATTTCACTTTTTTCTTGGATTCGCAGCAGGAAGTTACAGAAGTATAGTTCACCTTGGCGCCTGTTTGATGTGCAGAATATATAGTATTTTGCTATTAGAATTGAGTAGTTTAATGCCTGCTAGTATTTTGTATTGTCAAAGTAGCCATATAATATGCTACCATGTTTTAAAGAAAGTCTTTCACCTGCTTTTTCAAACCACCACTCGTGAAACGTATTCCAGAAGGAGAGTGATTTACTGCATTGGATTAACATATGGTTTAAAGTTTGCTTCTCACATCCACACAACAGACAAAAATCACTTTCAGAGATACCGTCATGGTAAAGGCTAATAAAGGGAATATGTTGTGTATAATTTTGCATTGAAACATTATGTGTTTAACTTCTTTTGTAACTATGAAAGGCATTTGGTAAACTTTATGAACGTTATTTTCTAAAAAGCCGTGCCATAATATTTTGGTTTGAGAGGTTGGTGGTACGAAAGTGTTTTTTAAGATTGCAGAATAAATAGAACTTGTGATTAGAGGTGTGGTAGAAGTATCGTTGAGGTTGTTTTGACCATGCGGTTTTAAAGCATTTTTCCATGTGTGAGGAATGGCATTGATAAGACCGTAAAACTTTGTAAAGGGTACATCTAAATTAAACTTTGTTTTGAATTCTAAAAAATTACACAAGTTGCCTTGTTCATTCAGTAAATCTTGCACATGAATAACATTTTTCTGTGAACCATTTTCTATAAAAAAACTTGCTTCTTATCAATTAAAATATTACAATTGTTCCATATAATTTCATTTTTGATATTGGTAGTAATACGATCACGTAAGTTTTTGAAGTCGCACCAATAATTGAGAATCATGCAATAAAAAACATATGGAGGTTCTTTAGCTTAAGTAATTCGGTTTTATAGTTACATTTGTCAGGAAAGAGAAATTTCTGAGATGATTTACACACTGGTTAGGAATAATTTTCCAAGAAGCAGAAGTTTGACTTTGAATTCTACTAATCCAAGCAATTTTCAACACGTTTTGCATAATTTCAAAATCACACATTTTGAGGCCACCTTTTTTTTCTGCGATAACAGTACTTTTTTAATTTTTGCGGGTTTGCCGTCCCAAATGAAACTGAAAATAGTTTTATTTATTTGTTACAATAATAATAATAATAATAATAATAATAATAATATGACGGATGTTTCAGTTGGTTGAGTACATGGAGAACATGTCCTACGTATACTATTGCCGGTGTTTTTGAACTGTACGAGCAACTTTTGCCAACAAAGCTCTACACTAGCAAAAAGACTCAAACAAGTTGCCCCGGGGACGTGAAATGTAGGCTGTGTGGCCACGCTCAAGAGAGTGTCTCTCACATCCTGTCCGGGTGCACTGCGCTAGCTCAGACCAAGTACTTGTTCAGACACAATATGGCTTTAAAGGTCCTGTTTTATGAGATCTTACATGACCAGGGTCTTCTCGAGGAAGTGCCACCATGGTACTCGCCAGTAATGCCCAAGCCGGAGTACAGATCAGAACAAGTGGAAGCGTGGTGGGATGTACCCGTGTATGCGGACTACCAGGAGGTTCGAGCCAATCGTGTAGATGCGAGAGTTGTGGATCATGCAAACAAGAAAGTGCTGACCATAGAGATGAGCTGCCCTTGGATCAACAACCGAGAGAAAAAGAGCGAGGAGAAAACGATGAAGTATGGCCCGTTAAGGTGGGAGCTAAAGCAGCAGTATAGAGGGTACGAGGTGATTCAGCATAACATCATCATGGATGTGCTAGGAGGCTGGTCGAGAGAAACCGAAGCCTCAGTTCATTCACTGGTAGGACGTAAGGCGAATCAAGTTCTAGAGGCTATGCAAAAGGCAGTCTTATTGTCATCCCTAAATATAGCGAGAACTTTCAAGGTTGTGATGTGAAGATCCGCGACCAAAGCCCGACTGTATAAGATATAAGATTTTTTTATTATTATTTAGTAAGTTGAATGAGAGATGTTAGAGACATTTATATGCTTAGATTATAGTTTTTAGATTTGTAGATATAAGGTTTCGGTAACTTATTTATTTATTTTATTATTCTTTTTTAAGTTTCGCTTTTGCGCACAGGTTACGCTTTGCGCCCTGTGTTGCTTTTTAATACTGTGCATACAGATAGTTTTACTGCATAATAATAATAATCAACTTTATTTATCAAGGTTGACACTTGACAGTATAAAATACTGATAAACTCATTGCCCTCTAGACAAATTAAAAATGAACACATACAAAAGAATAATGAAGTATGTTGTATATAATGTTTGGGCACATCTAAAACAGAAGCGTTAAAAGTCAGTTTAGAGAGTCCTAATGTTTTTACGATATTGATTTTTCCATACTACGTAAGTTTTCTTTTTTTGCCAGGTATTTAAAGTTTTCTCTAAATCTCGAATTTTGGTTCCAAAGTTGAGTTATTCCGCATCTGTTTGATTTTTGAGAAAAATATTCCAAGAGATAGTATCGGTTCTTTTGGCCATTTGAAACCAAAAGGGGTGTCTTGATTGTTTTTCCATTGTCCTAGCCACATTGCTTCAGTTTTAGCAGTGTTTACTTCCAGCCCAGAGAGAGAGAGAGAGAGAGTTAAAATCATTTAGAAATTTAAGTAGTTCGGAAACGGATTGTTGGTCGCGGACAAAGACAGTGGTGTCATCAGCATATTGCGATACTTTTATTTCTTGGTTATCTACTTGGATGCCTTTTATAGATCTATTGCTTTTTAAGGCTCTCGCTAGAAGTTCAATCCCCAAGACAAATAAGAGACCCGATAGAGGGCAACCTTGTTGAACACCTCGTTGCAAAGAGAAGAAATTTGAAGCATGCCATTATTTAAAACACAACTAGAAACATTATTGTAGAATACGTTAAACCAGTTTATAATATCAGGTCCGAAATTAAAAGATTTGAGAGCGGCGTTAAGGTATGGCCATTGAATTGAATCAAATGCTTTTTTAAAATCAAGAAATATTGCAATGCCTTTTTTGTTTGTCTGGTTGGTATATTAATTTTCATAGCAACCGTCTAAGGAAAGATAATTCGGAACATAACCCAACATCAGCGGCAATGTTCTCTTAAATAAAGTCTTTCAAGAAAGTATGCCACTGTGACAAACATTTCACTATAATTACAGTGATCCTGAGAATCCTGAGTAACACAACATTACTTAACAAGTACTTAAATTACATGTGATTGAAACATTGTCAATGTTGGTGAGCTATAACTGTAGTCTTGGGTCACATAGCATGCGTTTGTTCTGCAACACGTCTGGATTCCGGGCTTGTGTCTCCCACTTTTAACTGCTTATTGAGACTTGACAAGTCCTCGAGAATTTTGGTTGACATGGTGAAAAAAGACTCGAAGCATTCGAGCTGGACTTTACAACATGTGTGTAACGCTTTCTGCCAGTCGACAGTACACAGATTACGGCATAAGAAATGAATGGTGAATAAACCAGCGAAGTGCCATCAAAATGTTTCCATGAAACGTTTCCCCGCGAACTTGTCTTGAGCCAAACAGTGAAATGTCGCTCATACAGCAACTTAAGCTTTAGCTTTTTTTCAGTTTATCTTTATTTGCAGGTTATTTTGTTTTTCCTTTCTTCAGAAAGAATGAGCATCCAAGGTAGAAAAAATGTTTCCTCATAATGTTTTGTTTTGTGTATGTGTAAAATTTATTTATAGTCAATAACTAAACGGTCTCATGTTACAACAGTGAGGTTTCTTCATTCCAATATACAAATTGAGCCTTTTAAACAAATTAACATGGAGTCCCATGTCCGATTTCTCTCTGGAAGATAATTATGTTCATATTGATCAGATTCTCAAGAATTGATTGTGTGCATTCCGTGCAATGTGTCACGTGCCGACAACGGGAAAACTTGGTCACATGCTAGGGAACTAGTTGATGTTCAGTCAAGCAGAACGAAGTTGCAAGTAATAATCTGTGTGCTTTTAAAGTAATCTGTTCGTTGCTACTTTTATTTTGTAATCCCTTTCCTAGCGGTTCAAATTTGTTAACTTTTGAATGGCAAAATCTATTACATGTAATCAGTATCATTTGTATTACATTCTTTTTAAAAACATCCGTCGGGATGAAAGTTTTAGTGTTAATCAATCCATTCATTTTCCGTTTTTACCGCAAAAATTTCCCGGGTGCTCGCCTCGCCACTGGTCGCCAAGTTGGCGACTTGTTTGCAAATCTGGTCGCCAGTGCCGAACTTTTAGGTGCCATGGCGCCTAAACTGGTCGCAACTTTGAGGGTTGTCTGTTGAGTACTTGCTTGGTCTGTTGGCATGTTTCGTATCTAGCGTAGGAAACAACGCAGCACATAAAGCCCAACGCAAGCATTGATCGTCTCTGATTTTTATGTTTATGATGGCCTGCCTATCTTTTAACTTTTTAGGAAGAACTATGTAGGTGCTGCCTCTGATAGGTTGGTATAGACAGACAGATAGACAGTATTGACTTTTTCAATGACCCAACCTGATCCCATGTTTACCCACCTTGCTACATTTTCCATTATCGAGTTGATAAAGGCGTCCGTTTGTTTGGTAACTTCAGATTGACTGAAGTGTGTTACTATTAATGGTTGGACAGCCTGAAGTGATGGTTGATTGTATCTGTGCCATTGGCTCCTTCCTTTGTCAAGCGAATTTCAAGTGTGAAATTCACTTTAATAGGGCCCAGATCCGCAGCTTCTTCCCCAATCATTTGAACGATTGTGGGCTTGTTTTCTTGGTAGAACAATGTGAGGTCTTTTGAAGGATGGTGTTCAGGAACAACCATCTTACAGCTGTGAAGCCAGCCTTGAAAAGCCTGATTTCTCAGATGAAACTGGAGTCTAGAATCCATGGTGGATATATAATAGGGAAGCATAAATGTTCATTTGGCAATACCATGCTCAGTATGGTGTAGTGTTGTTTGTGTGGTCCATCCTAGTGTGCAGTATGGCTGCCGAGTGAGCTTGGGGAGAAGGAGGGCAAGTATTCTAGAAAGGCTCCGTGGGGGTGCATAAATGCTTATTTGGGGTGGGGCCGAACAAAGTAACCCCCTATACTACTGTTGTAAAGTAATGACAAAATTTGAAACAGGATTTTGGCAGAGGTGGCCCCTCATAGGTTTCAGTGATAAGTTTTGTGGAAATATAACTGTAAGAGTTGACTCGGCGAGTCGGCACAAAGTTTTTCAGTGTCACAACCATCAAGATTTTATAGTGTGTCCAAGCTTGACAGTTTCTTTAACTTTGAAGCCAAGATAATGTTTAAATCGCTCGACATTTCTAAACAAAGATAGACTATTCTCAGAAGAATTAAACAAGATATTTCGTGGAAATTCGCTAAAAATTTTAGACTGCCGGGTATCCAGTATTTTGAAAACGCTTCCAGACTGCCGGATATCAAGACATTACTACGTTTTATCAAAGCAGGGCGATGTTTCTTTCGAAGAAGCATAGTTTTAAAGAATTTTCAAGCAGCCAAGTCAAGCTGAGGGACTTATGTTGATATCAATTTGTGATTGACTTTTTCTTTGTGTTCTCGTTAGTTTTGGAAAAATGTTTATAAAACGTGTTCAAATTCAGTCGTAACAATATCTGATATTATGTAAACAAAACTAGTAGTTCCATATTGGAAGTGAAGTGCTGCCACATTGCGAGATGTGTCACGCTTGCTAAGAATCTTGAAAACGTCGGGCTGGCATAAATCAAATTTACGCCATCGCCATGGAATTGGGCAAAATCCTTCAGTTCCGCCATGCTGTGCACTCCGAAAGGTCTCAGATTTTCCCCACCTGTAAATGATCTATTTGTCTTGATTTTGGGTCAGTTATTTTCCGGATTCTGGAATCATATGCCTCAGATTTAGACAAATATATAGCGCTTGTTTAATAAAAAGCAAACACTTGATAGCAAAGGAAGAAATGTAAGCGTGGCAGTTTGCCTTTCATGAATTTTTATTTCGTGAAGTTGAAGCAACAAAACAGCCTCGTGTGCAAAAATTCATCACCGATAGAAGATGTAAACAATGCACATGTCTTGCGATACATTTCTTTGCGAGTTTCGCTTGCGCTACTGAGTGAATGTTTCTTGGGCGAAAATAACCTTAAATGCCCAGTATTGTCCATTATGCTTCACACGCCTCTGTTATTGTTTTAGTTTGCACGGGAGTGAGGTGTGCAAAGCATAATGGACAATACTGGGTCTTTAAAGTGTTCACTTTTTCATTTAATTTTCTTTTCTATGTTCTGGATACAGAGGAATAAAAATTGGATATATTTTCGTGTGTCTGATTGCGAGATGCTTTATGAAAATAGCTGCATTATGCGTTACGTTTTCAAATTACTTGTTACATTATGCAAATTGCAACATTTTAACCTCAACTGAAAAAATATATTTCAAAGGGCTAAATTTCTTTCTCTCCTCCTAAATTATCTCTTCTGTCATTAACTTTGTTTAAATTTGTAAGTTTCATTTTTAAATTTATTTTAATGATGGTGGGAATACTTCCACCGAAACTTTCAATTCGAAAAGTTGTTTTGACCCCAGGTTCGGACCAGGCAAAATAAACTGAAAGATTTATGGCTTTGAAAAGTGTCGGAAACACAGACCAGCTATTTGCAAGATTTAGCTAAAACCAATAACAATCATCAGGAAACTCTGATATACGGCCTTTATTTCAATGGTGAGTACAAAGTAGGTATTGATTCATATTTTTCATTACTCTAGTTTTTTGACACAGTGGACACGCTATTCTAATAATTTGTGTGCGATCTCGCTTGCTAAGTGTGCTGTGCCTTCTTGCTTTAGAAGTTTAATGCGCTTCTTTGTTAGACTGCTCACGCTATCCCAGTACTCCCTGTCATCAAACTGTGAAATAATGTGCATGCAGATTCCCAAGGGATAAAATGCCTTATACAATGACGTCCAAGTATATGCTCCCACAGCATCTTGTTCCCCGAGAAGAACCTTTGTCCACATTCAACTGATTTCCAGTGTACTTCTAGACATTACCAAGTCAATGGATAGTATAAACCGCTTGAAAACCAGTCGAAAGTGTCGTCGAAACATAAACAGCAAACGTCGTGCATAGATACATGCTCGAGACGGCTTGTCATTACTTTGTTTTGATTGGATGCCAAGGCTCTCCCGAGACTGCCAATGGTTTCGTAGTAGATCTTCTTCTGCTCTTGATTGTTACTTTTGGAAAACCCAAGACAGACAGAATGGCAGAAAAATTCTCGATTCTACATGATTAGTATACTGCCTGCCAGCAGCAACAAGACTTCATTTTATAGTTCTAACTTCACATGCGTTGCCTTACGCAGATGTCTGTGTATGTTTTGCAATTTTCATTTCCAAAAGCAGCATGGATTTGGAAAATTCTAGACACCTATTCAATGATCTCATCTAAGCCCCACCCCCACCTCACTTTGCTTGGTGAGGCCATCGAATAGGTGTCCAAACCCCCAAATCCCGGATTCATCCTAATCCATGCCGCTGAGGGGGACAAACACCTTTGAGACTGTGCCACCCCCCACCACTTTCTGTCGAGATGCCAACTGAGCCTTTGAGCAGGGCATCACTGCGTCGACATACATCTGGGCATGTCCACGGACATGTCTATGCCTGAGGGCATGGCCACAGGGGGTGATGAATAAAGAGGTCTCTTATAAAACATTTGATAAAGACGTTAAACTTGGAAACGGTGTCCTCTAGCGGCGCTTTTCACTAACCAATTGAACAAATCTGATGCCATAATATAAAAGCGAATATATGTATAATGGCTAGAGCTGATGATACAGTTTGCATTTTCCCAATGGCATCAGCAAGGTACTCACTTGTTGTGCAAATGGCTTATTGTCAAATGTTTGAAGAGGAAAACAAAAGCCTTCGACCCCCTATCCAGCCAGAGGTTGTGGCAAGACCCGCTTATACAGTTAACAATTTCAACGTCTGGTCCCATATTTGGAGTGTGGGGCCCGTCGAAAACGTTGGTGCACCACAAAACAAAGACTGCAAAAAAGCCATGGATCTCCCACCAGGCCAATATATCGTCCAATGCTTTGCCAGCATGCTTTTCCAAAACACAACCAGAACCGTCTTCTTCCTGGCACCAATCGATGAATAAGGAGAACCAACAACAGAGGTTGGTACACCTGTTTGGGGCTACTTTCTGGAAAAGGAAGTAGAAAGAGTGTGGCCCTTGGGAGACGTCCAGCACCCCCTCTTCTGCAGGCTTGGACCAGAGCACACAACACCACAAAAGAAGAAAGACCAAACTGCAACGCTTTACAAGCCTAGACGACCAGAAGACTGCTGTCTGTACAAAAGCCAAAATTGCCATCACCCCCATCCCACTGCTCCTCTCCCACATTCTGATAACACCCTCGAATGTTTTGGCAGATAAAATAGTGCCAGAGACGTGGGGCATTATCTAGTGAAATGAATAACAGAACGCCAAAAAGGTTCAGTTTTCTCATTGGTCTTAGGTTTCTGCAAGACAATATATTTGAGAATCTGGCACTGGGAGTCTTATATGAGATCTAATATTTTGTACATGAAAAATGGATAATAACAGTGTTTTGAAATATAGTGTGATATTGTAAATGGTTTGAACCCAGGAGTATCAGTAGTCTTTCGTTTGTGATTGTCCGGGTGAGTGTAGTTCTGAAAAGAACTGTTGTTGTTGGCATTGACTGACGTTTCGACAACCTGAGCAGGTCATCTTCAGAGTCATGTGAATTGTGAATAGTCAGTTGACATATATGTCTTGTCAACAAAACAGACAAACAATAGACTGAACTCACCGACAAATTTGACTAACAATACGACTACAGAAATTACACTAACAATACATGGATCGAAATGCACCTATCACTGACTTGAGTCTACAGCCAATAACATCATGGCTAAACTGACCAATGACAGCTATAACCAGATTGCAATTAAAGTAAAAGAAAAAATTTCACACGAACGTGGCACGAGAACTGTAGAGGAACCTGTCGAAGAACCTTTAGCCAAAAAATAAAAAATATTTTTCTCTATATTTTAACACCTCCATGGAAGAGCCAAACGATGAGGAACAAAAAGACACCAAGCAAATTACCACTGATGTACCTGCAACAAATCCCGCAATAAGACACCCTGCTCGGGTTGCTGCTGGCAAGAGATTGGCAGAACACAACTGACACACCACAGCCACCACCACAGACACCCCAGACAGCAAGCAGACCTTTTTTGCCACACGACAAACTGCCCCACAGGCGCAAAGTTTATAAATACGCCCTCATTGTTGTTGATGTTGCCAGCCGCTACAAAGAAGCTGAGCCCCTGACCTCGAAAGAGTCTGCTGAAGCTTTGAAAGCCTTTCGGAAGATTTACAGGTGCAGGCCTTTGAAATGGCCACAACTTCTTCAGGTCGACCCTGGGAAAGAGTTCATGGGCGCCGTCTCATAATGTTAGGATTTGCCGTGGATGCGTTGACATTCACCAAGACCAAGACATCGTAGAGCGTTTTAACCACACTCTGGCCAAGTGCCTGTTCGGGCACCAGTATGCCGTTGAAATGCAGCTGCCAGCAGATCAACGGTCTACCAAATGGGTCAAAAGACTGCCAGCCGTTGTCTCTGCTCTGAATAATGAAGTCACTTGATTAATTGGTAAAAAGCCCTCTGAGGCCATCAAAGGTAAGGCAGTTTCTGCCAAACCTTCTGCAAAATATTCTGGACCCGTTGGCCTGGACGAAAAAAAGCTCTACCCTTTCGTGAATGTTCGATATTTATACCAGCCTGGAGAATTGGAAGGGGGTTGCTGATGCGCTACAGACGCTGTTTGGTCTTTAAAAGTCTTCAACATTGAAAGAGCCATCACCAAGCCTAACGAGCTAATTCTCTACGACATTCATGATGGGCCTAAGCGTAGCTTTATTCGTGAGGAGCTGCTTGTTGTTCCCCAGGACACTGCGCTTCCTTCAGCTAATCTTCTCGCTTGGTATCTTTATGCCCATATGCCAGCGTGCAGATTCCATCAGGTAGGAAGTGCTTCAAGTCAAAGGGCGAGAGGGAGCTCTTGTTCACCTGCTGCCCATAGATAATGTGCTTCTGGCTGTTTGTCTTTTTCAACAGCTCCGCCCAGCTCAAGCTTGCCGCTGTGATGTGATTTGCCGGGTCTAACTTACAGATCTTTTTCAAAAACGTATGCCAGAAGCAACACGTCTGTTTTCAAATACAAATTGTGATAGTCCCCCAAGGTCTTGCAGTTAAAAGCTTCCCAGACCTTCTGTGCATGCTCATCTGTAAAACTCTTTCTTTGGCGGCAGCTGGGTCTCTTCAAAACGCTCCCAACAGTCCATGTACTCATACAGATAAGTAGTCTATCCCAGATGACTGGGCGAATTTATTCATATATGCGGGAACCCTGAGTTAATGAGGTTGGCTCTGTCAAACCGGTTTTCGGTCAGGAGATAATCAGATGGATGCCGTATAGGTGCAGGAGGGGTTCAATGAGATGCAGGCCGTATAGTTGGAGTCATTAAGGATGCATTATTGAAAAAAAAATAAAGGGTTTTAGAGAGAAGTGTATGGTGCGATGTTGTGTTACGTGTCCACCCAACCATCCGGGTGGTGGTTTCAATTTAAAGGAAAAAGAACAAAGGACGGGTGTTGAACCAATGAGAATACACTGACGTCATGGTCAAACCAGTTCATACCAGTTTGTTAAGAGGTATATTACTCAAAATGGCCACTCTCTAAAAAAACTAATCAAACCGGTTTTGTCGACCCTTATTAAGTATTCAAAATGGCACCCAGAACGATATTTCCACAAAATGAATACGACACATTATTTGATGTTGTCAAAATTATTTTATTAAGTAAACAAAAAAATGATTACAAAGATTTCTGTTTTGTTACAAAGAGTGTGATGTTTATGTTTATTTTACAAGCCATCTGCAATTAATTGTCCAAGATCTCTTCGACATTTTGATTTATCTATTCTGCTAAATTGTCTCTGAAGTGTAAGTCGTTTGATCTTGTCTTGATTTTTAATGACCACGTTCGCTACAGTTTAAAGCATTGTTTGGTTTTAAGTGAACACGAAATGTGACGTCCTTGCAATGCGCTTGGCTTGAACACTAAATAAACGTAAACGGTTCTTTAAAAGAAAGAGTAAAACAAAATTCAATTTGTGAGTGCATTTACTTTGCTAATGGTTTGAACTAAAGAAGGTTATTGTAAACTAAATATATGCGATTTGACACTACTCAAATTGAGTGAATTTCAGGTCAAAACAAATAGACCTAACAGAAATACCTTACGCTTAAGTCAAACAACGAGCGAAGCTAATCGAGTTGAGCGTGCTGCCTTACTTAGCGGGGCTTTTCTTTGACCAAGCGCGATAAAAACGAATGGCGATTTGGAATATAACTCACAACCCAACTGCATTACAGATACAATGTAAGAAATACTTTACTCTTTAGTTAAACAAGAAGGAATACTTATAGAGAAACGTAGCGCACTGCAATTCGTAGCGCGGGTTTCTTTGACCAGTAAATAGTCTTAAACATCATCAAAACAAAACTCCAAAACTCAACTGGACAAGGCGGCAGCGCTCAGCTTTAACCGATTGTTTCAGTTGCTCGATACTTCGATTAACATTAACGAACATTTCTTTCGAGCATTTGCATTCAAGTGTGTTCTTGAATACAAATGACTTATAGCTTTTGACTTATAGCTTTTTAACACTCACTCAACCACGAGCGTAGTGTAATTCAAACTTGAACGTACTGGAATATTAATTGAAGAAACTGATCGCGTGAAAAGAAAAATACGGTGAAATTGTTTTCAGCAACTGGCATTTTAAAGCAATGTTTGCTTTTCAAATGCGAAAATACGCTTATCTAGAAAGCAAAATGCCGCATAAACTTTTCTTTAAACTTACTGAGCGTCAAACCGAAAATATCAGCGCATCTACTATTCTAATGTTCAGTGTGAAAACACAAGTAAACGTGCGTTGCGTTGTTTAGCAAGTTGTTTTAGTACTTTTAATTATGGTGAGTGTTAAAGGCTTTAACATTCAAGTCAGAACGAATAGAGATTTACGCTTAAAGTCAAGCAGAGAGCGAAGCTATTCGAATTTAGCGCGCTGCAAAGTGTAGAATTCAAGTGTGTTCTTGAATATAAATGACTTATAGGTTTTGAAGCAACACTCTGGAGAAACAATAAATGAATTACGTTTTGTTAACACTCACTCAAACACGAGCGTAGCGTAATTCAAACTTGAACGTACTGTAATATTTATTGAAGAAACTGATAACATGAAAAGAAAAATACGGTGAAATTGTTTTCAGCAACTGACATTTTAAAGCAATGTTTGCTTTTCAAACGCGAAAATATGCTTATCTAGAAAGAAAAATGCCGCATAAACTTTTCTTTAAAATTACTGAGCGTCAAACCGAAAATAGCAGCGTATCTACTATGCTAATGTTCAGTTGAAAACACAAGTAAACTTCCGCTGAGTTGTTTAGCAATTTGTTTTAGTACTTTGAATAATGGTGAGCGTTAAAGACTTTAACATTCAAGTCAGAATGAATAGAGATTTTAAATTTAACTCGCAACCTACCGATACACAGAAATACTTCACGCTTAATAAGTCAAACAACGCGCGATGCTATTCGAATTTAGCACGCGGCAATAATTTACTTTCAAGTCAAAACGAATATTTTAAATTTACCTCGCAATCTACTGATACACAGAAATACCTTACGCTTAAGTCAAACAACGAGCGAAGCTATTCGATTCGGAATATAGCACGCGTATGGTGCGAAAGTGCTCCGGCAATATCGCCATTAATATAAATTCACAGGATCTAACGAAACTTTTTTAAGTTATAAAAGACAATGAACTAAAACAACTTTTGTTTAACCAAAACGTATACGTAAGCGTATAGCGAAAACATGTTCGCATGGGATGAAAAAATAACGAGAGAAGTTATTCGATTCGGAATATAGCGCGCGTATAGTGCGAAAGTGCCCCGGCAATATCGCCGTTAATATAAATTCACAGGATCTAACGAAACTTTTTAAGTTATAAAAGACAATGAACTAAAACAACTTTTGTTTAACCATAACGTATACATAAGCGTATAGCGAAAGCATGTTCGCATGGGATGAAAAAATATAACCTAGTTATATTTAACGTAGCGAAACCTAGTGGGCGCTCGGTTTATTTGTGGAACTTCTTTATTAAACGCAAGAAAGACAAGTTAACCAATAAACTTAAGAGCCTTTGTTATCAATTGCCAACTTTGATCGTGACTTAGATGCAGAGGAAACTTTTTAGGAAACACCAGGAAAGCACAACAAAATATTTCGTTTCACAGTGAGACATTTTCGTAAGAAACTGATTGATCATAACAACTTCAATACTAGTAGTTGAGCGAACGCGAAAATGTTCTTTTATTAACAAGCTTTAACATGCACTGAAACAAAGTTAACGATATCTATATTTGACAACGACCGATACGGCGATTTTCAGGTCTCAACACAAATGAAAATAAATAATTCATTCAGACCATTCATCATACGAAAAGTCTACTTTCGAACTAAAAGCCTTTTCTGCGGTATGATTATTAGAAAATAAAAAAACCCAAAACAAAGTTGCATGTCCAAACGAATAACAACAAACAATGAACTCGCCTTATAATTTACCAATATACACATCGAAAGTTTACTTTACGAGAAAGAAAAGTAACTGGACTACGATTCTGTTTAACGTTAACGAATTAAGGGTCAATTAATGAAAACAGTTTAGGAACGAATTAACAATGCTTTCCTTGAAGTCAAGGATTGTTTGAATGCGTAGCGCAATTCGCGTACCAACGAACCTTTTCTGTCATTTGAATTTAGGCGGCCATTTATAAAAACATAATGAACTAAACAACTTTTTGTTAAGCAACGTGTAAACGTAAGCGTCGCTTCAAACATAGCGAAAGCATCTTCGCATGGAATGAAAAAAATAACCAAGCGATATTTTACGTAGAGACAACCTAGCGAGTGTTCTGTTTGTTTGTAGAACTTCTTTATTTCAACACAAGAAAGACATACTCAAAACAATAAATTCAAAGCTTTAGTTATATCAGTTACTAACTTTGAGCGTAAATGAAATGCAGAGGAAACGTTTCCGCAAACCTGAGGAAAGCACACCAACATTTTTGTTTTCACAGTGAGATATTTTCTTAGTAAACTGATTAAAAATAAGAACAACGCTATACTTGAGCGAACGCGAAAATGTTTTTTTTAAAAATTATTTTAACAAACTACCAACATATACATCACAAATTCACCTTACTCAAAAGAAAAGTAATTGGGCTGCGATTCTTTTAACGGTAACGAATTCACGACAACAATTCATTTCTTTCTTATTCTGCTAAATTGTCTCTGAAGTGTAGGTCGTTTGATCTTGTCTTGATTTTTAATGACCACGTCCGCTACAGTTTAGAGCATTGTTTGGTTTTAAGTGAACACGAAATGTGACGTCCTTGCAATGTGCTTGGTTTGAACACTAAATAAACGTAAACGGTTCTTTTAAAGAAAGAGTTAAACAAAATTCAATTTGTGAGTGCATTTACTTTGGTAATGGTTTGAACTAAAGAAGGTTATTGCAAACAAAATATAAACTCAAGCATGGCTTAAAAGGAAGCGCGAGTTACACCCTTAAGTCAAGCAACACGAGCGAAGCCAAATAATCGAGTTTAGCGCGCTGCATTTCTTAGCGCGGTTTTTCTTTGACCAAGCGATTTGACGCTACTCAAATTGAGTGAACTTCAGGTCAAAACAAATAGAGACTTTGTATTTAACTTGCAACCTAACAGAAATACCTTACGCTTAAGTCAAACAACGAGCTAAGCTAATCGAGTTGAGCGCGCTGCCTTACTTAGCGGTGTTTTTTCTTTGACCAAGCGCGAAAAAAAATTACGTACGAGTCAAAACGAATGGCGATTTGGAATATAACTCACAACCCAACTGCATTACAGATACAATGTAAGAAATACTTTACTCTTTAGTTAAACAAGAAGGAATACTAATAGAGAAACTTAGCGCACTGCAATTCGTAGCGCGGGTTTCTTTGACCAGTAAATAGTCTAAAACATCATCAAAACAAAACTCCAAAATTCAACTGCTCTAATCGATTGTTTTAGTTGCTCGATACTTCGATTAACATTGACATTAACATTTCGTTCGAGCATTTGTATTCAAGTGTGTTCTTGAACATAAATAACTTATAGCTTTTGAAGAAACACTCTTAAGAAACAGTAAATGTAATTACCTTTTGTTAACACTCACTCAATCACGAGCGTAGCGTAATTCAAACTTGAACGTACTGTAATATTAATTGAAGAAACTGATCACATGAAAAGAAAAATACGGTGAAATTGTTTTCAACAACTGACATTTTAAAGTAATGTGTGCTTTTCAAACGCAAAAATACGCTTATCCAGAAAGCAAAATGCCGCTTAAACTTTTCTTTAAAATTACTGAACGTCAAACCGAAAATATCAGCGAATCTACTATGCTATTGTTTAGAGTTGAAAACACAAGTAAACTTCCGCTGAGTTGTTTAGCAATTGTTTTAGTACTTCGAATATTAATGGTGAGCGTTAAAGACTTTAAAATTCACGGGTATGATAAGAAAATCAAAAAACCCAAAACAAAGTTGCATGTCCAAACGAATAACAACAAACAATGAACTCGCCTTATAATTTACCAATATACACCGATCACAAGTTTACTTTACGAGAAAGAAAAGTAACTGGGCTGCGATTCTTTTAAACGGTATAACAAATTAAGGGTCAATTAATGATAACAGTTTAGGAACGAATTAACAATACTTTTCTTAAAGTCAAGGATTGTTTGGATGCGCAGCGCTAATTCGCGTACTAAAGAGAGAAACGACACAAGTTCAAAATACTCTTTTTAATTTCAATGAACTTGTCCCAAGGGTAATTGAACTACATTCATTTGTATTTATTTGCATACTGTTGAAAACATGAGATTGTAATAAGACATCATGTAATGTTTGTGTTAACATATGTGACTTTGTTGCTCCGTATTACTTTATGACACTAAATGTTTGTGGGTTCTAATTTTTGTGATGCGTTCCTGCCAATTATGGTTACAGGCAGTAGCCATACAGTACTTTGTACGAGTAACATCGTTTTTCATTGATCATTTTATAGGACTGAAGAGTGCACCCCAAAGAAAAACCAACCGAAATTATGTTTTACAGAGAGACTCTTATTTTCTTAGCGACTGAATGGACTACGCGAAAAACTTTCTTTGTCTTCACAATCGTGACAAACGTTCGTTATTTAAAAGTTACTGAAACGATAAACAATAGATTGAAGTCATTCGGGAATTCAAGAGCAATTTAGACCGACCCCTTGGAGTAGCTCATTGTAACTCAAAGTAACTCAGAGCATTTGGAGTGAGTGAGAAACTCGTAGCACTTGAGCGAGCAGCTAAGAGTATTTGAGTGAGCAACTCGGAGCAGTTGAGTGCCTGGCCAACTTAGAACAACACAGAGTAACACAGAACAACTCAGAGCAACTCAAAGTATTAACTCAGAGCAACTCAGAGTATTAACTCAGAGCAACTCAGAGAATTAACTCAGAGCAACTCAGAGCAACTCAGAGTATTAACTCAGAGTAACTCAGAGTAACTCAGAGCAAATTCAGAGCAACTCACACGCTCATGTTATAGGGTCGATAACAGATTATTCTTGTCGATCAGTGTCTAGTCAGTTTGACATAAGACCAATCAGAACAGAGGTCAAAAACTACAATACTTAATATTTCAAGAATGTCATTTATTGTTGCAAAATAATACATTACAGAAAATTCACTCGCATTCTAATTCATTTTCCAAGGGTAATATTTTCTCTTTCTTGCTGTGTAAGTCAAGTCTTCATCTTCATTCGACGTTTCTTTCGGCTAGTCCTCCTGGTCAGTCTGTTCAATAAATATTTTTGTGTATTGACTGCTGCCTCAGCGGCCTCCGCATAATCCATGTCATCATCTTGCATAAAGCTATGTAATGTTTTCATGATCTTTTTATGCAGTGGGTCAGTTCTAAGATCACGATACCACTTTAGATAGTGCAGATACAACCTTCGTAGCCTCTTTCTGTAACCAGGGAGTAAAAGACTGGATGCTTGAACTTCCGCAACGTCTTGTGGCAAACCCTGTTCAAACGTCTTTGATTCTCAGTCCTTGTAAAGCCTTGTCCAATTGTTGGATGACCTGATCCAAACAAAAGGTTCTTCGAAAGAGATCTCTTAGTTCTTGCTTAGTATTTTCTCCAATGTAACGGGGATCAATTATGGCACTGGATTTATGTGGGGTTGGATAACCATGTAGCGGTTGAAAGCCAAATTCTTTTACCCAACGACCTTCGCCATTCCAGCGAAATAAAAAGGGTTGGTACTAATATAACTGCCACAATCTTATTTACCATATCTGATAGATTTCCTATGGTTACAACTAACCATTAATGATTTAACGAGATTAATTTTCTAAGAAATGGTCTTGATACAGGACAGAAAACGTTTTCCGGAAATCAACGTTGTGCTTAGAGACGTCTCAACAAAATAAAAATGAAAGATCAATTTCCATCGTACCCATTTCTACATATTATCACACAGTATGGAAGGTATTGCAAGCATCTTTCATAATGAATGTTGAAAAACATTTACAAACATTTATAATAACAATCATCATCATCATCTAGGCCTATTGCGCCAATGAGGCGCACAGGGCCTGTTATAATAACAATGCAAGAAAGCTATTAACAAGCAACGGATGGGTCAATACTGTTCAAAAGTTCACCCAGCCAGGTCTGAAAGTGGCTTCATCAGGATGGTCTTTCAACCAACTGGGTACCATCGCATCATCATAAACATGCCCTTTCAACTGATAAGGGGATATGATGATATTGTTGCGGTCAGTGAGAACGTATTGCCTGCCAGTCTTGGAGTATTCTCCTGGACGGTCAAATTTAATGGAATCAGGCTCCTCCTCGGTTTTAGAATTTCTTTTCTGAATGTTTTCTTCTAAACGGCCATTAAAGAAATTTGGGTTTCAACGAGGTGGAAACTGATGCAGTGTGAGGGGTTTGGTCGCTTGTTCTGCATTTCTTTTTTTCAGTTCCTTGTCAAGACCTTGCTCTCTTTGCTTGGGTGTAAGGCATTCACTATCAATTCGAGACACCACAGGATGGAATTCTCCTGGTGGCGTTTTAAATGGAGGAAGAGGATCTGTCTGGGTGGCTTGATTCATGAACCTCAGCTCGTGCAACAAATCGTGTACAGGTTGTTCTTCTTCTTGAGTCGCAATCTCTCCTGTTTCGTGGACTTTGATATCTGTTTTTTCTGAGCTGTCATCAAGTTTGAAAGGTATATAATCAAGTCTCTGCTTTACCATCTCTATAAAGTTGTGATCGTCATCCTCATTGAAGTGGACGCCTTCACATTTGCCTTCGCAGACAGTATGAATAGTGTCACCATATTTCACGATATGTTTGTCTGTTTTTCTCGTTTCAGGTTTGGTTCCTGAGGGAACCTTGGCTGGACGAGTGGGCTTTCTCTTCGTAGTGTGATCAACTTTGGACTGTTCCATCTTTCCACTGAATGCACAAATTGAGAGTCGCTTCACTTGTTATGTGTTCTACGTGAACCAATCACGTTTCCTTACAAAATCTGACCAATCAATGATAAAAAAAAAATAAGAGGACGCGGTCAGACTGGTTTTGTTAAAATGAGAGGATAATAACTATGTGATTAAATTCGGTTCTCGAGCTGTCTTGTGGTAAGATGATTCAGTCAAACTGGCTTGCACAATGTTCTGATTGGTTCTTAGTTGAGATAAAATGAAGAATGTTTTCATCGAACGATAACGCACTGTAGCTTGCAACAACATACATATTGAGAGAGGCTTCACGAATATGATTATCCTCCACTGAATCAGACGCTAAAACGTTCACACATAGTTTTTTTAAATCCAGAACCAACTGAAGAAAGTTTTTTCACTTGTTCATTAAGTCTAACGTCATCTCGGTACTGTTGTATGGTTGTGAAACCTGGAGAATGACCCAAACGGATGAGAAAAAGCTAGATGCGTTCCTACATAAGAGCCTTCGCCGGATATTAAAGATCTACTGGCCAATGCGTGTAACCAATGAGGAGATAAGAAGAAGAACGGGGTTGGAAACGATAAGCAGTCAGGTGGCAAGAAGGAGATGGGCATGGCTAGGCCACGTCCTCAGAATGGATCACGACTCACATCCAAGAATTGCATTGACATGGGTACCGGAAGGCAAGAGGAAGAGGGGTCGACCGCGTGAAACATGGCGCAGAACTGTCGAGAGAGAGTTAAGGATGAAGGGGTTAAAATCATGGGCAGAGGCAGCATCAGTTGCGGCGGACAGAACAGCCTGGAGACAGAGAGCTTGCAGCCCAACTCTCCATTAGGAGATCGGACAATATATATATATATATCATTGTAAGTGCTGCGAAATGAAATATGATACCATCGATAAGAAGGAATATTGGTCCACCTTTCTACAAGCTTCTTGCACAGAGTCGTTGCTCTTTTTCTTTTACCAAAACATCCTTTTCTTCTTGCAATTGTTTTACCTCCTCTTGTAACTTGACAATCATAGGATGCCATTTCGACACAACCTCTTCTACTTGGAAAAAGATGTCATTTCCAGTGATAACCTCTCCTGATTTTTCATTTTTGCGCCAAACCTCATATAATTCAAGAATTTCTTTAAGCAGAGTTTCTTGATTGGGTTTCCAATCATCAAAATGACAACAATCGTCATACACCTCAACTTCCACTCCAAATGTTTGCTCTAATACTTGCATGGTCGATACCGTGAGTCCACTACTCGAATCTACTACTGAATCCACTACTCGATTGACTCGTTCCAAGAAATTCATTTTGTTTTAATTCAAACAGACAATACAAATCGTGAGATCCAATCAGGGTGTGAATAGAGCGGGCAAGTTTGGCCATGTCTATTGTTATCTAAAAGAAGCGGAAGGTAATTATTTACATATGAATGATTTACCTATACAGTTATTAGTTTTCATAATAACACAAAAGGTATAGGTATAGGTATTCTTGGTTTTCACGTGACGTCATCAAAATTCTAACTTTGAAACTATGGACTTTGGGAAGGTGTGCGTTAGATATTGTTTACAAGCCGGTCCAGCTAGTCTGCACACAAAATTTCATCGGATTCCGTTTTTTACTTCCGGAGTTACAGCTGAAGTAATTTGTGTCACGCAACACAAGTCACGTTTTTTGACGAGTTGAAATTCAACAAAATGTCCTTTCATGTTTCACTCTGTGTATGCCAGCATGTTAAATAAGTTGATATCTTTGCAAATCAAAGGAAACTAGGCAATATTTCCATTCATAATGTGCCTTTTAGGGCACTTGTAATTTGGCCGCCATGTTGGTGTCCATCTACATGGGCACCAACATGGCGGCCCCATACATTTACTGTACGATATCGCGCACATTGATTCGCTCATATTTCAGCCGGAAAACCAACAATCCGTCTCAAATTTACCCACATAACACAATTTTAAGCGTTCTTTGCGATTCCCTGGACCATTTGGCATTTCGAAGTGTATTTACGGAAATATTTTCAGTCACGTGACAGGTGAAAACCAAGAATAGGCAGTTTATTACATATGCAGGAAGGCATATTGTGATGTCATTGACTAGGCACTTGCTAGGCACTTGCTAGGCCGTAACGAGGCTTAAATCTAATCACCTACTACTACTACTACTACTACTACCACTACTTTGGACTGTTCCATCTTCACGCTGGATCCATAAATTGTGAGCCGCTTTATTTGTTATGTGTTCTACGTGAACCAATCACGTTTCCCTACAAAATCTCACCATTCAGTGGTTTGAGCAAATAAGGAAAAACTCTTTGTTAAAGTGGTCAAACTAGTTTTGTGAAAACGACATGAGAGGTATGTGATCAAACCCTGTTTTCTAGCTGTGTGGTAAGATGACGCCGTTCATCTGGTTTGCACAATCTTCTGATTGGTTCTTAGTTTAGATAAATAGGGTGTGTTTCATTTTATTTCCACCAAGATGAAGGAAGAACCCATGGACTGTCCCATCGGAACAGGCTATGCGTTATACACTGGTGGTTGCGGTGGGTTAGATCTTTTGGCCGGAAGGATTGGGTCGAAAGTATGGTTTTCAAGTAGAGGTCAAGATAGGGCCACGTCATCTCAGGGCCAAAACTATCACACCGTTATCGAGAGAAACGTTGATCCAAGCGAACCCTTATTTGCATCAGGCCTGCAAATCACTCGATAGACGATTCAACATGACAGAGAACAGTTACGCGCGAGAACTCTTTCAAATAAGCCTTTTTATTGTCAAGGATTTTCGCATCGTGAATGCATTTGGCGAGTTGAATGCAGAAAAAAAATCAAGTCAAAGGTGGAACGGGATGGTGTGTCCAATTGGCGTTGGATTTAAACAAAGAGGTATATGTCTACGACATTCCTAGTAAGAATTGGTACCAACCCTTTTTATTTCACTGGAATGGCGAAGGTCGTTGGGTAAAAGAATTTGGCTTTCAACCGCTACATGGTTATCCAACCCTACATAAATCCAGTGCTATAATTGATCCCCGTTACATTGGAGAAAATACTTAGCAAGAACTAAGAGATCTCTTTCGAAGAACCTTTTGTTTGGATCAGGTCATCCAACAATTGGACAAGGCTTTACAAGGACTGAGAATCAAAGACGTTTGAACAGGGTTTGCCACAAGACGTTGCGGAAGTTCAAGCATCCAGTCTTTTACTCCCTGGTTACAGAAAGAGGCTACGAAGGTTGTATCTGCACTATCTAAAGTGGTATCGTGATCTTAGAACTGACCCACTGCATAAAAAGATCATGAAAACATTACATAGCTTTATGCAAGATGATGACATGGATTATGCGGAGGCCGCTGAGGCAGCAGTCAATACACAAAAATATTTATTGAACAGACTGACCAGGAGGACTAGCCGAAAGAAACGTCGAATGAAGATGAAGACTTGACTTACACAGCAAGAAAGAGAAAATATTACCCTTGGAAAATGAATTAGAATGCGAGTGAATTTTCTGTAATGTATTATTTTGCAACAATAAATGACATTCTTGAAATATTAAGTATTGTAGTTTTTGACCTCTGTTGTGATTGGTCTTATGTCAAACTGACTAGACACTGATCGACAAGAATAATCTGTTATCGACCCTATAACATGAGCGTGTGAGTTGCTCTGAATTTGCTCTGAGTTACTCTGAGTTACTCTGAGTTAATACTCTGAGTTGCTCTGAGTTGCTCTGAGTTAATTCTCTGAGTTGCTCTGAGTTAATACTCTGAGTTGCTCTGAGTTAATACTTTGAGTTGCTCTGAGTTGTTCTGTGTTACTCTGTGTTGTTCTAAGTTGGCCAGGCACTCAACTGCTCCGAGTTGCTCACTCAAATACTCTTAGCTGCTCGCTCAAGTGCTACGAGTTTCTCACTCACTCCAAATGCTCTGAGTTACTTTGAGTTACAATGAGCTACTCCAAGGGGTCGGTCTAAATTGCTCTTGAATTCCCGAATGACTTCAATCCATTGTTTATCGTTTCAGTAACTTTTAAATAACGAACGTTTGTCACGATTGTGAAGACAAAGAAAGTTTTTCGCGTAGTCCATTCAGTCGCTAAGAAAATAAGAGTCTCTCTGTAAAACATAATTTCGGTTGGTTTTTCTTTGGGGTGCACTCTTCAGTCCTATAAAATGATCAATGAAAAACGATGTTACTCGTACAAAGTACTGTATGGTTACTGCCTGTAACCATAATTGGCAGGAACGCATCACAAAAATTAGAACCCACAAACATTTAGTGTCATAAAGTAATACGGAGCAACAAAGTCACATATGTTAACACAAACATTACATGATGTCTTATTACAATCTCATGTTTTCAACAGTATGCAAATAAATACAAATGAATGTAGTTCAATTACCCTTGGGACAAGTTCATTGAAATTAAAAAGAGTATTTTGAACTTGTGTCGTTTCTCTCTTTAGTACGCGAATTAGCGCTGCGCATCCAAACAATCCTTGACTTTAAGAAAAGTATTGTTAATTCGTTCCTAAACTGTTATCATTAATTGACCCTTAATTTGTTATACCGTTTAAAAGAATCGCAGCCCAGTTACTTTTCTTTCTCGTAAAGTAAACTTGTGATCGGTGTATATTGGTAAATTATAAGGCGAGTTCATTGTTTGTTGTTATTCGTTTGGACATGCAACTTTGTTTTGGGTTTTTTGATTTTCTAATCATACCCGTGAATTTTAAAGTCTTTAACGCTCACCATTAATATTCGAAGTACTAAAACAATTGCTAAACAACTCAGCGGAAGTTTACTTGTGTTTTCAACTCTAAACAATAGCATAGTAGATTCGCTGATATTTTCGGTTTGACGTTCAGTAATTTTAAAGAAAAGTTTAAGCGGCATTTTGCTTTCTGGATAAGCGTATTTTTGCGTTTGAAAAGCACACATTACTTTAAAATGTCAGTTGTTGAAAACAATTTCACCGTATTTTTCTTTTCATGTGATCAGTTTCTTCAATTAATATTACAGTACGTTCAAGTTTGAATTACGCTACGCTCGTGATTGAGTGAGTGTTAACAAAAGGTAATTACATTTACTGTTTCTTAAGAGTGTTTCTTCAAAAGCTATAAGTTATTTATGTTCAAGAACACACTTGAATACAAATGCTCGAACGAAATGTTAATGTCAATGTTAATCGAAGTATCGAGCAACTAAAACAATCGATTAGAGCAGTTGAATTTTGGAGTTTTGTTTTGATGATGTTTTAGACTATTTACTGGTCAAAGAAACCCGCGCTACGAATTGCAGTGCGCTAAGTTTCTCTATTAGTATTCCTTCTTGTTTAACTAAAGAGTAAAGTATTTCTTACATTGTATCTGTAATGCAGTTGGGTTGTGAGTTATATTCCAAATCGCCATTCGTTTTGACTCGTACGTAATTTTTTTTCGCGCTTGGTCAAAGAAAAAACACCGCTAAGTAAGGCAGCGCGCTCAACTCGATTAGCTTAGCTCGTTGTTTGACTTAAGCGTAAGGTATTTCTGTTAGGTTGCAAGTTAAATACAAAGTCTCTATTTGTTTTGACCTGAAGTTCACTCAATTTGAGTAGCGTCAAATCGCTTGGTCAAAGAAAAACCGCGCTAAGAAATGCAGCGCGCTAAACTCGATTATTTGGCTTCGCTCGTGTTGCTTGACTTAAGGGTGTAACTCGCGCTTCCTTTTAAGCCATGCTTGAGTTTATATTTTGTTTGCAATAACCTTCTTTAGTTCAAACCATTACCAAAGTAAATGCACTCACAAATTGAATTTTGTTTAACTCTTTCTTTAAAAGAACCGTTTACGTTTATTTAGTGTTCAAACCAAGCACATTGCAAGGACGTCACATTTCGTGTTCACTTAAAACCAAACAATGCTTTAAACTGTAGCGGACGTGGTCATTAAAAATCAAGACAAGATCAAACGACCTACACTTCAGAGACAATTTAGCAGAATAAGAAAGAAATGAATTGTTGTCGTGAATTCGTTACCGTTAAAAGAATCGCAGCCCAATTACTTTTCTTTTGAGTAAGGTGAATTTGTGATGTATATGTTGGTAGTTTGTTAAAATAATTAAAAAAAAAACATTTTCGCGTTCGCTCAAGTATAGCGTTGTTCTTATTTTTAATCAGTTTACTAAGAAAATATCTCACTGTGAAAACAAAAATGTTGGTGTGCTTTCCTCAGGTTTGCGGAAACGTTTCCTCTGCATTTCATTTACGCTCAAAGTTAGTAACTGATATAACTAAAGCTTTGAATTTATTGTTTTGAGTATGTCTTTCTTGTGTTGAAATAAAGAAGTTCTACAAACAAACAGAACACTCGCTAGGTTGTCTCTACGTAAAATATCGCTTGGTTATTTTTTTCATTCCATGCGAAGATGCTTTCGCTATGTTTGAAGCGACGCTTACGTTTACACGTTGCTTAACAAAAAGTTGTTTAGTTCATTATGTTTTTATAAATGGCCGCCTAAATTCAAATGACAGAAAAGGTTCGTTGGTACGCGAATTGCGCTACGCATTCAAACAATCCTTGACTTCAAGGAAAGCATTGTTAATTCGTTCCTAAACTGTTTTCATTAATTGACCCTTAATTCGTTAACGTTAAACAGAATCGTAGTCCAGTTACTTTTCTTTCTCGTAAAGTAAACTTTCGATGTGTATATTGGTAAATTATAAGGCGAGTTCATTGTTTGTTGTTATTCGTTTGGACATGCAACTTTGTTTTGGGTTTTTTTATTTTCTAATAATCATACCGCAGAAAAGGCTTTTAGTTCGAAAGTAGACTTTTCGTATGATGAATGGTCTGAATGAATTATTTATTTTCATTTGTGTTGAGACCTGAAAATCGCCGTATCGGTCGTTGTCAAATATAGATATCGTTAACTTTGTTTCAGTGCATGTTAAAGCTTGTTAATAAAAGAACATTTTCGCGTTCGCTCAACTACTAGTATTGAAGTTGTTATGATCAATCAGTTTCTTACGAAAATGTCTCACTGTGAAACGAAATATTTTGTTGTGCTTTCCTGGTGTTTCCTAAAAAGTTTCCTCTGCATCTAAGTCACGATCAAAGTTGGCAATTGATAACAAAGGCTCTTAAGTTTATTGGTTAACTTGTCTTTCTTGCGTTTAATAAAGAAGTTCCACAAATAAACCGAGCGCCCACTAGGTTTCGCTACGTTAAATATAACTAGGTTATATTTTTTCATCCCATGCGAACATGCTTTCGCTATACGCTTATGTATACGTTATGGTTAAACAAAAGTTGTTTTAGTTCATTGTCTTTTATAACTTAAAAAGTTTCGTTAGATCCTGTGAATTTATATTAACGGCGATATTGCCGGGGCACTTTCGCACTATACGCGCGCTATATTCCGAATCGAATAACTTCTCCTCTCGTTATTTTTTCATCCCATGCGAACATGTTTTCGCTATACGCTTACGTATACGTTTTGGTTAAACAAAAGTTGTTTTAGTTCATTGTCTTTTATAACTTAAAAAAGTTTCGTTAGATCCTGTGAATTTATATTAATGGCGATATTGCCGGAGCACTTTCGCACTATACGCGTGCTATATTCCGAATCGAATAGCTTCGCTCGTTGTTTGACTTAAGCGTAAGGTATTTCTGTGTATCAGTAGATTGCGAGGTAAATTTAAAATATTCGTTTTGACTTGAAAGTAAATTATTGCCGCGTGCTAAATTCGAATAGCATCGCGCGTTGTTTGACTTATTAAGCGTGAAGTATTTCTGTGTATCGGTAGGTTGCGAGTTAAATTTAAAATCTCTATTCATTCTGACTTGAATGTTAAAGTCTTTAACGCTCACCATTATTCAAAGTACTAAAACAAATTGCTAAACAACTCAGCGGAAGTTTACTTGTGTTTTCAACTGAACATTAGCATAGTAGATACGCTGCTATTTTCGGTTTGACGCTCAGTAATTTTAAAGAAAAGTTTATGCGGCATTTTTCTTTCTAGATAAGCATATTTTCGCGTTTGAAAAGCAAACATTGCTTTAAAATGTCAGTTGCTGAAAACAATTTCACCGTATTTTTCTTTTCATGTTATCAGTTTCTTCAATAAATATTACAGTACGTTCAAGTTTGAATTACGCTACGCTCGTGTTTGAGTGAGTG
This sequence comes from Cladopsammia gracilis, assembly GCA_022457155.1. Classification (NCBI taxonomy): domain Eukaryota; kingdom Metazoa; phylum Cnidaria; class Anthozoa; order Scleractinia; family Dendrophylliidae; genus Cladopsammia; species Cladopsammia gracilis. The sequence goes on from JAJGOT010000543.1 coordinate 372,210, forward strand.
TTAACAAAAGGTAATTCATTTATTGTTTCTCCAGAGTGTTGCTTCAAAACCTATAAGTCATTTATATTCAAGAACACACTTGAATTCTACACTTTGCAGCGCGCTAAATTCGAATAGCTTCGCTCTCTGCTTGACTTTAAGCGTAAATCTCTATTCGTTCTGACTTGAATGTTAAAGCCTTTAACACTCACCATAATTAAAAGTACTAAAACAACTTGCTAAACAACGCAACGCACGTTTACTTGTGTTTTCACACTGAACATTAGAATAGTAGATGCGCTGATATTTTCGGTTTGACGCTCAGTAAGTTTAAAGAAAAGTTTATGCGGCATTTTGCTTTCTAGATAAGCGTATTTTCGCATTTGAAAAGCAAACATTGCTTTAAAATGTCAGTTGCTGAAAACAATTTCACCGTATTTTTCTTTTCACGCGATCAGTTTCTTCAATTAATATTACAGTTCGTTCAAGTTTGAATTACACTACGCTCGTGGTTGAGTGAGTGTTAAAAAGCTAGAAGTCAAAAGCTATAAGTCATTTATATTCAAGAACACACTTGAATGCAAATGCTCGAAAGAAATGTTCGTTAATGTTAATCGAAGTATCGAGCAACTGAAACAATCGGTTAAAGCTGAGCGCTGCCGCCTTGTCCAGTTGAGTTTTGGAGTTTTGTTTTGATGATGTTTAAGACTATTTACTGGTCAAAGAAACCCGCGCTACGAATTGCAGTGCGCTACGTTTCTCTATAAGTATTCCTTCTTGTTTAACTAAAGAGTAAAGTATTTCTTACATTGTATCTGTAATGCAGTTGGGTTGTGAGTTATATTCCAAATCGCCATTCGTTTTTATCGCGCTTGGTCAAAGAAAAGCCCCGCTAAGTAAGGCAGCACGCTCAACTCGATTAGCTTCGCTCGTTGTTTGACTTAAGCGTAAGGTATTTCTGTTAGGTCTATTTGTTTTGACCTGAAATTCACTCAATTTGAGTAGTGTCAAATCGCATATATTTAGTTTACAATAACCTTCTTTAGTTCAAACCATTAGTAAAGTAAATGCACTCACAAATTTAATTTTGTTTAACTCTTTCTTTTAAAGAACCGTTTACATTTATTTAGTGTTCAAGCCAAGCGCATTGCAAGGACGTCACATTTCGTGTTCACTTAAAACCAAACAATGCTTTAAACTGTAGCGAACGTGGTCATTAAAAATCAAGACAAGATCAAACGACCTACACTTCAGAGACAATTTAGCAGAATAGATAAATCAAAATGTCGAAGAGATCTTGGACAATTAATTGCAGATGGCTTGTAAAATAAACATAAACATCACACTCTTTGTAACAAAACAGAAATCTTTGTAATCATTTTTTTGTTTACTTAATAAAATAATTTTGACAACATCAAATAATGTGTCGTATTCATTTTGTGGAAATATCGTTCTGGGTGCCATTTTGAATACTTGATGAGGGTCGACAAAACCGGTTTGACTAGTTTTTCTAGAGAGTGGCCATTTTGAGTAATATACCTCTTGACAAACTGGTATGAACTGGTTTGACCATGACGTCAGTGTATTCTCATTGGTTCATCACCCGTCCTTTGTTCTTTTTCCTTTAAATTGAAACCACCACCCGGATGGTTGGGTGGACACGTAACACAACAGCGCACCATACACTTTTCTCTAAAACCCTTTATAAATATTCAGTAAAATCTCAGTGTTCTTCTCTCCCAATTCATGCATCCTTAATGACTCCACCTATACGGCCTGCATCTCATTAAACCCCTCCTGTACCTATACGGCATGCATCTGATTATCTCCTGACCGAAAACCGGTTTGACAGAGCCAACCTCATTAACTCAGGGTTGCTGCATATATGAATAAATTCGCCCAGTCATCTGGGATAGACTACTCAGATAGACTCCTTTTCTCACAAGAAGCTAGAGCTTTTCTTTGTTTGTCTCGCACTGCTTTAGGACATCAAAATTTTGGGGGACATCATCGCCCAGGCTTTTAGACTTGTTGCACTATACCGGAGCGTCAAGGCCTTTTTGCATCAGCTGACAGCTGTCCCTAAAATGAAGATTTCCCAGTGAAAATGTAATGTACTTTTCCATATTGTTCGCAATGCAGTTGATATCGCCACCCATTTTTCCAAACTCCTGCATCATGTGGTGCGAGTCATAATTTTTTGCGATTGTGGATAAAGACGGGGATCTCGATCTTTTCTCGGTTGAGCTTAAAATGCGTCATGTTGCAATGTTCGTTTGGAGCTCCTCGATATTTGCCACTTGCATGACAGTGATCTCCGACAGCATCCCGATAATTCTTTATCTTCAGTGGCCCGCCACAAAAATGGCAATGTTGATTTCTTCAAGCTTCTCCTTTTTGACTGGCTTGGGCTTCATTCTCTCTCCTCTGTAATCGCTCACTTTGTAGTACTTTCCGTCACCCCATTTCACTATTTGGGCCCCCGTTTCCGGATTTTCATTGGCATTGCACTCTATGAATTGCTTATATGCGTATTTGTAGCACCTTTTTGTTCTTCTGTGTGCCAGGCTAACAAAATCACTGGTCTTTGGGTTATAAAACTTCATTCCATCCTTGTACTCCTCTCTCATCAAAGGCTTGTCACAGATGTGGCAGTCTTTTTCTTTCCAGAAACAGCATTCTTCCAAACAAGTAATTTCCATTGACGCTTTGCCTTTTAATGCCTCCCTTATAGCCTTCTCCTCTAAAACACTCTCCAATAAGTGCTTCACTGCGTCTGGCCCTCCATACGGGCTTGGTCTTTATACTAACTCTCCTTCTGGCGCTACTATCACATAATCATAGCACCATGGAACCTATACGCTTGTGTTTTCTGTCCAGCTCTTGCTTTCTTTGCAGCCTTGCACCTTTTCCACAATCTGCATAAATCATTTAGGGTGCTTTCATCTGTTTTTTGTAATCTCTAAACTGCACGATGTTGTTTTCGGCTTTTGGCATTTCAGTTACAGCTGCCACCATTCTAAAACCCTTGCAGAGCTCTTTCAAGTTTTCATGCTTATAATAGCTTTGCAAGCAACAGTCATGCGTGTGCACAAAATTTTGGGGGTGCAGCAGACGGCTTAGATTGCTTACCTAGCAATAGTGCCAGTTCCCCGTTTCGTTGGCTATCAGCATGAGGTTGATTCTTTCCAAGTCCTCCGATTGCTCGCCTACATACACCAGCAACACCCGGTTGCCCTCCCAGGTAAAAACATTTATCGCAAGGTTGTTTTGCTGCTCAAACTTTGGGATTTGTTTCAGCTTGACTGGAAATCAATTCCTGTAAAATCAAACCCATCATCTCTGGTGTACTCGCTTGGTCTGTCTGGATGCCTGCCATGCTGTTCAGGAAATTTCCACACTTTTAATGCCCAGCGGAAACACTCGTCTGTGTTTATGTTTATTATTGCCTTTTGTTCTTTTAGCCTTGGTGGAAGATAAATATAGCTTGTTCCCACGGTGAGATTGAATGTTACGATAATTATCTAAGTAAAAGGCATAGACTTTGTCCAGCACAAAGCCAGAGCCGTTGGTTGTGAAATTATCCATTTGGCTTTGCAATTTTTGGTACGACTCTTCCAACAACTTTTCGATTTTGTCTTCGTCCCCCCTAAGCACAATCTTCAGCTCTTTGCCGTGATAATAAAAGTCGTGGGACCCCGCATCTTCTTTATCAAAGGCCACATGAGTCGATAGCGAAAACTTGACAGCCCCAAATCTCCTCAAAGTTTATTTTATCTTCCCCATAAAAGCATCTTTGTTGCGCCAAAATATTCCTTGCGTATCTTTGATGGCTATGTGTTTGGAATAATTATCTTGTACGAGATGGAAAAATCTTTAAATGATTTGGGGAGCTGATTAAGCTTAAGCAGAATGGCGACATGCCTTGTTCCACTTATGTAGATCTTGAGCCTTCCTTTCTTGCTTAAGAGGGGGTGGTTTTTGACGCGGTAGGTTTTCTCCACCACATTCTTGGTGATAAACTTTTGTTCACTATGGAGCGGCATTTGAAATAATCTCCGAGCGGAGTGAGGGGGGGCTTAGATATGGTTATTGCACGGGCAACTAAAACCCCAAAATACTGGCGGCGCCCGAACCCCCTGCTGCCGTGCCCTCAGGCATAGACGTGTCCGTGGACATGCCCGGATATATGTCGATGCCGTGATGCCCTGCTCAAAGGCTCCGTTGGCATCTCAACGGAAGGTGTGGGGGGTGGTGCGGTCTCAAAGGTGTTTGTCCCCCTCAGCAGCATGGATTTGGATGATTCCAGGTCACCGGGATTTTGAGGTTTAGACACCTATTCGATGGCCTGATCCTAAACCCCGTCCCCACTGAGCAAAGTGAGGTGGGGAGGGTTTAGATGAGGCCATGAAATAGGCATCTAAACCTCAAAATTCCGGTGTCCCAGAATTATCCAAATCCATGCTGCTCCGAATCAGTTTCTCAGCAGGGCTGGAAATAACGGCCGGTCAACGGACAATGTCCGGCCTGATTGGGGCTTTGACCAGTCAAACGTTCGTCTTGCCGGTCATGTTGACCGGTCACATCCATAGTGATCCTTTCAAAACTTTAGAAATACAATAAAATAGCTGTTGTTTACTATGCACTTTAATAAATATCGCAAAGTTACCCTAGAGTTATCTTAAAGTTACCCGTAAAGCTACTGTAAAATTATCGCAAAGCAGCTACCGTAACGTTAGATTAACCGTAACGTTCCCGTAAAACTACCGCATAGTTATGAAAGCTACTGTAAAGTTATCGTAAACGGTTACGATTACTGTAACATTATCGTAAAGTTCCTGTAAAACTACCGTATAGTTACGAAAGCTACCGTAAAATGATTATCGCAAAGCAGCTACCGTACCGTCCCCGTAAAACTACCGTAAAGTTATAGCAAAGGTACCGTAATGTTATTGTAAAGTTCCCGTAAAACTACCATATAGTTACGAAAGCTACTATAAAATTATCGCAAAGCGGCTACAGTAATGTTAGATTTACCGTAACGTCCCGGTGAAACTACTATTAAAGTTAGCAAAGGTACTGTAACGTTATTGTAAAGTTCCCGTAAATTAAACTACAGCATAGTTACGAAAGGTACCGTAAATTATCGCAAAGCGGCTACCGTAACGTCTCCGTGGAACTACCGTAAAGTTATAGCAAAGGTATCGTAATGTTATTGTAAAGTTCCCGTAAAACTACCGTATAGTTATGAAAGCTACCATAAAGTTATCGTAAACGCTCACTGCAACGTTTTCGTTAAGTCCCCGTAAAACTACCGTATAGCTATGAAAGCTACCGTATAGTTATCGCAAAGCTACCAAGCTGTTATCGTAAAGTTTCCGTAACGTTATATCATAAGCCTGGTTTCCATATAACCGTAACTACCCTGTAACTGCCGTAAGCGAGCTCCCGGTAGCAATGCGGCAGTGACCGGGATGCTACCGTATACATACCACCGGCAGCCGCAGTTGTGTTTCCATTTGTGACCGCATGACCGTGACAAGCTTTTAGCGCGGAAATGGCTGCGATTTGATTGGACAGTTCTAATCATGTGTTGTCATAAAACAATGCAACTCCCCTGTGATGTCGCCGGTTCCCGCCGGCACGTGTTACCATTAAAATCTTATCAAGCCTGCGGTGCCGTAAAGCCGGGAACTGAGTTGAACTCAACTCAACTTTCCGGCACAGGGGACATTCTGCCGCCGGTCATCCCAGATGCCGGAACAGAATGTTTCCATTAAAAATATAACTACCGCCAGTGTGCCCCAGTGCTACCGCCAGTTCGGCTTACGGCAGTTACAGGGTAGCTACGGTTATATGGAAACCAGGTTATAAAGTTACCGTAAACTACCGTAAAGTTATCGCACAGCCATCGTAACGTTATCGTAAAGTGCTGGTAAAACTACCGTAAAGCTACGGTAAACGGCTCATAGCAAAGCTACCAGAAACGTTTACCACTGAGTTAGCCATTGGTTGGGGGGGTGGTGGTGGGTCATATTGTGTACTTGTGGAAAATTAAATTCGTTACACTTGACCGGCCAGAAATGAAGTATGACCGAGCTAAAATTTATTTGGCCAATCATCTTGACCGGTGGACGTCCCTAAAATTATTTCCAGCCCTGCTCAGGCAATTTTAGATACAGAACTGGTGTATTTTATTCGAAAATTAGTCATAGTTATTCTAGACCGAGAAAACGTTTTTGTGTACTTTACATACATATTTAATAATCCTAGCAGTCAAAAGACGGTCGTTTTTTCTAACAGACGCTCGCATGATTCTGTTTTTGAGATTTGCTAAAATTGAAAAATGACCCAGTCGTTTATTGATTTCATTGCTTTTAAAAGTAGTCATTTTAAATGTAACAGGAGTAAGTCACAGTTTAGGAAATAAAAGACGAGTGTGTATTTGATCGGGAATCAATAAATGACATATTCACAGCGAGTACTGCTGTGCACTCAGACAGTCGCGTAATACTGTTTTCAATCATTGCTGAAATTGCCAGTCGTTTACTGATTTCATTGCTTTTAAAAGTAGTCTTTTCAAATGTAACAGAAAGCAGTCATGGTTTGGGAAATATTAGACGAGTGTGGATTTGATCGAGAATCTATAAATTAAACATTCATAGCAAGTACAGAAAATGTGTCTCAGCGTGTTCTTTCGCGTGTCAAGCAAAATTCGTTGAGGGGTAAGGGGTGCATGACCCATTTAAAATAGGTTAGCAGTAGTGTGTATAGGCCGGTTCTGGCGCATTTTCATTGAATTAACCATCATTCACATTAATTTAACGATAAAATGGTCTGTTCACACGTTCACACGCATTCACGACTCGCGAGTCACGCACATCACACAATCACCTATTTACCATTTTGTCGTTAAATTAGTGTTAATTCACATCTCTGAGGAAGTAAAGAGACACACACTTAATGAACAGAATCCCCCGAGAGATATCATTCAAGCAATGTTGCTGAGTTGGACACGGAAACAGTAAATTCATCTCCTCGTGGAAGTTAAAAATCGACACTACCTAAGGAAGCCACCACAATTCTAAGAGACTGGCTAGAACGGAACAGAATCCCCGAGAGATATCATTCAAGCAATGCTGGTGAGTCGTGTAAGGATTTTTTGTATGTAAAAAAAAATGGAATTAAAGAAATCTTCAACAGCTTAGGACAATTGTGCATGAATATGGATTAAAAGGTTATTCGCACTTGAGGAAGGTGGATCTAGTCAAACTTATCGAACAACATGCAATCCCCCACCCACCACCACGCGTTTCACGCGGTGCTATTAATTTTATAGATGAAGAAGTACCACCTCCTAAGGAAAGGCAACAAGCACCACCCTCACCTCCACCAAAAGCAGAACCAAAACCTTATCAGTTGAAACCTAAACAAACCCGCAGACAGAAAAGCGAAGAAAAGAACTTTGAAATGCCTTCACCAGTTGAACTGGTGAATGATAAAGCTAAAGTTAAACAGATCAAAAGAATAAAGAAAAAAACTCCAAAAGGTGAAAAAAAAAGGAAAAAAATAACAAAAAACAGAAAAACCAGTGGGTTTCAAAAAGAAATTCACTCCAAGAGGCTTTAGAAAATTTAAAGCCTAATCACACACGTGTGTTCAAGCTTGAAGAGAGTAAGTCGGCTTTGAAAAAGTTCGCTGTGCAATATACTATTGATGGGGTTAAGGGGTATGATCCTAAAACATTCTTGTCAGCCGTAAAACCTACCATTATCAATTTCCTAAACGAACACCGCAACATAAAGTTAAAATTAATCCTAAAGTGTACCATGTTGAAAACAAATATAGCGACAGGTGAAGTAGAGTACGCAACTGGACATTTTGTTTCAGAGGTTGAAATAATCCTTCAAGGTACTAACCGTGACGATCTCTACCAAAAAATGATGGGTAAGGTGTTACAGAGTTTAGCAGCCTATCAAATGCGGGGTAGTAATTTGGAACTCCATACAGTGAAATATGAACCATTGAGCGGTTCCTCCTACATTCCACTTCCAAAAGCGCTTTTAGGTAAAAGGGCGATAATAAACATGAATAACGATGACAATGAGTGTTTCAAATGGTGTGTGACAAGAGCGCTAAACCCGGTAACTAGAGATGGTCAGCGTATAACGAAAATATTAAGGAAACAGTCTGAAAAAATAGAGTGGGATGGAATCGAGTTTCCATTCGAATTGAAGGATGTTAATCGTTTCAAAAAACAAAACCCAACAGTAGGTGTTAACGTTTTTGGTTATCAAGGTGTAGTTTACCCCTTGAAAATAAGTGAGTCGCGCACATGCAAACGTATAATAAACCTCTTACTCATTTCTGAGGGTGAGAAAAAACACTGTTGCCTCATTAATGACATGAGTAGACTGTTATCAAGTCAAAAATCGAAGAAAGTGCATAAAAAACATTTTTGCTTTAGATGTCTCAACTCTTTCGGCACTCAAGAATTGTTAAATAAACATGAAGAATACTGTAGAGATAATGAGGCTGTTAGAATTGAAATGCCAGAGGAAGGATCGTTTCTTTCATTTAAAAACCATAATCGAAAAATATCTATGCCATTCGTTGTCTATGCGGATTTTGAGTCAACCATCAAACCGATTCCTAAAGAAGAAGAAGAAGAAGAAGAAGAAGAAGATAAAGAGAGTTACACAAAGAAGATACAAAAGCATAAACCGTCAGGTTTTACCTATTACATAAAGTGTAATTTTGATGACAACTATTCAAAACCTGTTGTATATACAGCAACCTCTGAAGATGAAGATGTAGCTCAAAAATTTGTGGATATGTTGGAATGTGAAACTAGGAGAATATATCAGCTGTTTAAATTCCCGAAGAAGATGATTTTTGGGGATGAAGAGAGGCGTGTGTTTGAAAGTTCGACAGTGTTGGATCTGTAATGGTAAATTTGAAGATGATGATAAAAAAGTACGCAATCATTGCCATTATACTGGGAAATTTCGAGGTGCTGCACATAACGAATGCAATCTTCAATGTAGTAAACTGAAATTTATTGATGTCATTCTTCACAACTTGAGCAAGTACGATGCTCATCTATTTGTTGATAAGCTTGGTGTAAGTGAAGGTAGAATAAAATGCATTCCAAACAATGAAGAAACATATCTTAGTTTTACGAAACAAATAACAGTTGACACATACAAGGATAAGGAAGGTAAGGTAAAGGATGTAAAACGAGAATTGTGATTTATCGATAGTTTCAAGTTTATAGCCTCAAGTTTGGATAAATTGGTTTCAAATCTCAAGAGCGGTTCAAAGCTTAACTTCACAAGCACAAGTAAGTTTTATAGAGGTGAACAGTTTGAGTTGATGTTGAGAAAAGGTGTATATCCCTATGAATACATGGACTCACTTGACAGATTAAACGAAACACGATTACCACCGAAAAAGGCGTTCTTTTCCAAACTTAGTGGAGAAAGTATTTCTAAGGAAGATTACAAACACGCAAAAAAGGTGTGGAAGAAGTTTGGAATGAAGATGCTAAGAGACTATCACAATGAGTACAACAAGTTGGATGTGTTACTGTTGTGTGATGTGTTTGAAAACTTTCGTGATGTTTGTAAAAAGAATTACGACCTTGATCTAGCCTGGTATTACACTGCACCAGGATTGTCTTGGGATGCGCTACTAAAAATCACAGGTGTCAAACTCGATCTTTTGTCTGATCCAGATATGTTACTGATCATTGAACGTGGAATAAGAGGAGGTATTTCAATGATTTCAAACAGGCATGGTCGGGCCAACAACATCCACATGGAAGGAGAGTATGATGGGAGTAAGCCTACCAAATATATTACATATCTCGATGCAAATAAGCTTTATGGCTGGGCAATGTGTAGGAAAATGCCTGAACTTTACGTAGTTCATCAAGCTTGCACTGGGGTCGGTAGTGAACTTTTCTTTGATGGCCTTTTTCCCAATCCAACCAATACCAGCGACAAGGCCAGTTGTTGTTGCGGCGTCGAGGATAGACTTCACAAGCTTATTGTCAGCCATGGTTTGTGTGCAGTATACATATGTGTTTGTTTTTTTTATTCCATTTTTTTAATTCCTTGTCTTACCGGAATTCGAGATGGGGGTTGTTCTGGTGGTGTGTATGCTGGTGTTGCTGGTGGTTTGCTTGGTTTGCGGCCAAGCTTTTGCATTATGGCTTCGCGTTGGTAATACACACCCACAGCAGAGACAACCAACCCTCCAACCCCCAGAATATAAAAGATTGAGTTGCTGTTGGTGTCGCTTGTTGTGTCACTTGTTGAGGGTTGGTTTGCAGCACTGGTGTCACTTGTTGAGGGTGCAGGCTTTTGTGCTTCGGCCTTTTTCTTTGCTTCACGGGCCAGGCAGTTGCGTTCTGCTAGCCTTTTGCCAGAAGCAACACGGCCGGGGTTCTTTTCTGTTGCAGGCTTTGTTTTCGGGGCCTCAGAGGTAACACGTGCAGGTGTCGGAGTTGGAGTTGGCGTTGGAGTTTGAGTTTCTTCAGGGCTCGCCTCGAGTGGTGTGGCCATAGTGGGTATATATATGATTTTGAAAATTTGACAAGTGTACTGACAGGTTCCACCTAGGTTCCAGCCAGGTTCCTTCAAGGTTGCTGTGAGGTTGCCCCAGGTCCCAGCCCAACTTAATCAAAGCCCTCAAGTGGATAGCCTTCACCGTCTCTGCTGGGATGTGTGGGTTGTGGTTCCAATTCTATTAAGTCAGGCTTGTGATCAGGCTCTCGTTCAAACTTGACGTGTTTTGTTGTGATGAGAGCAGCATTGGCAAGCGCCAGCCATCGGCCGCATCTCAGGGCAAGAGCTCCAGCAAGATTTGACAGCTCCTGGTTGATGATGTAATCGTTTTTGAGTTCTTGCTGCAATTCCTTGACATCCTCAATGTGGACCACCATGCCAACTCCTTTGGACACGAACATGATGGCGGAATCAACTAGGGATTCGGTTGTCTTGTTGCCGATGTAGGTCTCGTACCTTTTGAAGTACTTGTCAACGTCCTTGTCTGACAGGCGCTTGACATGATCATATGTGAGCTGCACGCCGATAGCTTCTTTGGCCTTGCCCGTTGAAACAGGGATTGCCAGCTTCTCACGTTTGGCAGGAATGCCATCGTCACACACGAGCCCTGTGGGAGGTGCGGTAACAGGGGTAGCCTCCAGAAACTGCATTACTTTGTTCAAGTCGACCTGCTCTTCAGCTGCTTGTGCCATCATCAGGGGTATATATGTGTTTTTTAATTTTCGATAATTCTCTTGATGGTGGGCAAAAAAGTTTCAATCTCCCGTATAAGCCCCGCCATGGTGTCTGGCATAGAATTCAACTGCAAGGGATATCTGTTGAGAAGCATAAGGCGCATATCTTCCTCACTAGCGGCTTTGATAATTTTGTTTTGCGCATCAAGTGTGTGTATGTGTAATTCATCCAAAAGCTGTGAAAGCACCGTGAGCTTGTGTAGGCTGGTTGGCGCATCCATGGTATATATTTGTGTTTAAACCTTATACTCAATTCCATACGGGTGCCTCAAAGAGAAAACAAGGTGGGAGAACTTGTGGGATTTGAGCCTTGCGTTAAGCTCTTTGTATTCCTCGTGGGAGAGCTCGCCGGCATAATCTTCGAAGATGGCCTTAGTTGTCTTGCTGGAGGGTGTGTAAAAGAGCACGATCGCTGCAATGTTATCACGATATGGCTTAGCTATGCTGGTGATCTGCTGTGTCAAGACCCACACGGATATGCCGTCATGCCTTGCGCTGAACCCCAGATTGACCAGCTGGCTTGTGCGGCCTTTGACATCTTTGGAGGCGGCACAGTCATCGAGAATGAATAAAGTGTTGGTGCATGCGAAAAAGAAGCTCAGCAGCTTCAACCAGTCTTCGATTTCATGCTGTTGGCAGATAATCAGAAAGATGAGCGGATCGCGGTCCACGAAGCCATCGTATGTCTTGTTCTTGACAAATGTGGGACAGAATAAAACGATGTAATCAAAACAACCCCTAAAGGGGCCTCGCAGTTGGTTTAGAAGATACTGTGTCTTGCCAGAGTTAGTGGGGCCCACGATTAGTGCTTTGAATGGCAGCTTTCTTGGGTCCATACCCAACGCCTATATTAGTTGGTTTGCAAACAATTGGTTCATGTGTTGGTGGGGAGGGCGCCTTTGCCAGAAGTCTTTGTATTTCACTGTATGATAATGGTCTGGTAGATGGTTGGGAGGGCACCTTTGCCAGAAGTCTGTATTTCATTGTATGATAAGGGTCTGGTAGATGATAGGGGAGCCGGCTTAGCGTAAAAGTTGTTGATCTTGCTTGTGGCCATGGGGCTGGTATATATATATATGCGTGTGTGTCTTAGTACTGTACAGATTCCACCTGCCTGCTCATGATGTTCATCTGTGAGTCTGAGATGGTGAAGATGTGACAGTTTGCATTTCCCGAGCCTCGTTCAATCTCGGTCAGCCATAGGCCGCAGGTCAATCCAGAGACCAAACTTGTTGCCTGTGAGATATTTGGTCAGATTCATGTTGGGCCTACTGCGCGTGTGAAAGTGTCGGTTTATTTCACTCCACATGTCAGTGCCGGCGATACCGTCATTGTAGACCCTGTTTGGAACCCCATTTACGGTGACCTTCACTTTGGTGATGTCGGGATTGAAATAGTTCTCAGAGTCCCTTGTGCCCGCTGCATAGGGATTGATGAACAGCAAGAGGATGCCCTCGAGAGACCGGCGCTGTGGGTTTACCCGAAGATTCATCCGAGTGTCCCCGCTTTTTGAGAAGGGATGCACCCGATCTCGCATTACGAAGTCATAGGCGAACCCCTTACCGCTAGTATAAGTGCTTGTTGCTTCGTCGGCCAGCTCCTCACTTCTGATTGTCTCGTACTCCAGCTGGATGTTTTCCAACTTGTACACGAGCTTGCTTGTGTCTGAGCCTCGGACAACTTGGCTTGCGGGGGCTAGGGTTAGTTCGAAGACCAGATCACTGTATAGGGCCTGAGGGTACATGATTCCGTGATCAGTTAAGATTTGGTGATCCAGTTTGATGCGGTACTTATTTTTATAAATGGCCTCTAGCTTGTTCTCTGCATCCACGCCGGAAGTCTTCTTGTCGCCAGCAGCAGATCGAATCTTACACAAGTTGACACTCTGGATGCCCTCCATAAGCATGTTGTCCCGCTCATCGATTGATTTGAATAGGTCTTTGAAGATCTTGTAGATGTCGTACCCAACCGTGTCCTCGACTGTGGTGGCGCCAAACTTTACAACGAGCCTGTCCACCAGGGCCCGAGAAACATTTTGCACGAGAAAATTATTAGCGTGGCCCCCGGCTAGGTTGATGTTGAACACAAGTGCAAGCAAGCCGGACACAATGACATCATGCTCGCCCAACTTGGGCACCGAGACGTGCAGCGTCTAGCCGGGATTGGCCTCAGATGGGTTGAATGTGATGCGCTTAACGGTTCGCTCTGCCTTCATGGCACCCACTGTCTTTTCACTGTGAGATGGAAGTAGATTCGGTTGTACAGCCATGGTATATATTTGTGTTTTTTAAACTTATATTTATATATCATCATGGCAGAAGGCGGATATGATATACCTGACGAGACAACTGACAGAGATACTCTCATCCCAGACACAGGGGATGACGATGACGATGGGGACAACCCATGGGATTATATGACAGAAGAAGAAAAACAAGAATGGCTCAACGCCTTGAAAGTCCCCGTCCCCGACACCATGCAACCCTTTAAACCTGGTGACACCACAAACCCCTTTGAACCAGGGGCTGCTTCCACACCATCTGGTGAACAAGTGCCTATGGTCCCAAGAACAAGGTTGCCCCCAGAACAACAAGGCACCCGCACTGAAGAAACCTCTTTCATTACAGGGGCTACTCAAGGCCGGCGATTGTTAACAATGGATGATATGGCCTTTGACGAGGTTAAGGAAGATTTTACCAGCGCAGACAGAAATCAGCTTAATTTTCGGTACGACACGAAACCAAAATCAGGTGGGGCCATCATCGAGGTAAAATATCATACCAGAGACAAATGATATCCTCTTTACACAAAAAGCTGTGGGGCTTTAGAAAAGACTCTCAACGCTTCTCTTCCCAAAGAGATCAAAGCTGCTCTCGGAAAGTCTGTGACTGAAGAGTTCAACGAGACAAATGCTGCATTTGAAGCAACTCAAAAAGAACTGGAAGCAAAACAAAAACAACAAGCAGAACAAGCGGCTACGGATGTACAAGAACTTCGCCACGACATAGATGCCAACAGAAATCGAATCAAAGAGATTGATGACCAGTTTCAGGAACTGGAAGATGCACATGGACCGCTGGATACGGAGACAATACAAAGACTGAAAAATGAAAAGAGAGCTCAGGAAGCTGAGATTCAAGCTAAACGAAAAGAACTGGACAAGAGGCAAAAAGCCGCTCAACAAGCAGACAAACTACGAAAAGAAATCGACAAACTCATGCTTGACAAAAGGGGATTAGAAAGACGCCGAGAGGAGCTTAGAGCAAGAAAGGACGCCGTGAAACCACTGGACAAACTGAAACAGAACAAAGAAGAGCTTGAACGACAGAACGCTGAAGACAAGCACGTCATAGAGGCTGAGGACACTTCCCCCTCTGAAAGAGAAGGCGCGGAAGCCCTGGCAAGGCTCAATACAGAAATTGAGGTGCGGGAAAGGGGCATGTCTTTGAGAGCCCGGGGTAGAGAAATCTTCAAGAAATACGGATGGACCCTTCAAGCGATTGTTCTAGCAGCTGGCATCACAATCAGTGCTGTGGTACTCGCCACCTTTAACAGCCTTGCAAAGGCCACCAAGGCTATTGGCAATGGGCTTAAAGAGCTTGGCAAAAAGGCAGCCAACGCCCTGCCTGGCTTGATTGCCTCGATTGTGAGCTTCATCTTCAAAGCTGCTGGGCGGTCATCTCCTTTCTTGGTGAACACGCCTGGCTGCTCATCCTTGCCGTTGTGGCCTTCCTTGTTGAAAGGATCACCAAGCTTTCGAAATCTTGAGCTTTGCGCTTATCTGAACCAAACGATAACGCCTGCTAAAGCAATCGCACCCACACCAATGAGCGCCTTGTTTACATGATGTGAATCGGGCTGTGGTGTGGGCTGTGGTGTTGGTGTGGGGGCTGGTTGTGGTGTGGGTGTGGGTGTGGCCTTTGCGATGCCCTGTGCCTGTCACTGTTTGTGAATCGGATTCGATGGGTGGCTGTTTGGTGGATTTATTTTTGTTGGCCTGCCGTCCATGGGACGCAATGATGCTTTTTTTGTGCCCAGATTAACATCGTTGTTCACACCCAGCTTCATCCCTTGCGTTGCCTGCTTCAACTTGTTATTGTACCCCAGAACTCTCTCTGCGTTTCCTTGGCCCGCCCACCGCTACCCAGAATGCTGCTGTGTGTGTTGGCTTGAGACCCAAGAACACAGTAAACAAAGGCCTCGATAGAGCGTATGCACATGACGTCACGGCGGCCATATTGGTGTACCAAAACAATAGAACGGCGGCCATGTTGGTGTACCAAAACAATCCTGTGGGATTTGAACGCTTTTCTTATGTTAACACTTTCTTTTGTTCCAATAAATTTGCATAGCTGCTTGCCACGTGAGTGCATACGCTCTATTGACTGGTTCATTCGAGAAAAGCCTGCTTGTGTGAGCCCTTGTGCAAAGTTTGGCACAAAGTACTTTATTCGCGCCCTGATCGTTGCAAACAAAAGTTATTCCATTGGCCTTGTAATTGGGGTCTTTTCTGTTTGTCACATGCTCGTCATCAAACAGGGCTAGATCGGGATCAGGATAGGTGTAATCAGTGGAACTCGGCCCTTCATATGACATCCAAATGTATACATTGCCGAGGCCGTGGTTTTTACCGTATGTGAAACGGAAGTCAGAACTGGGGTTAACACCAAACTCAGCACAGATTCTGTTGTAAGCTGGAGTGTCGTATTTGTTATCTTTCTGATTAAATGTTGGGTCACCAGGCAAAGCATCCACGCTTTGTATCCTGCCCATCTTGAAGAGTATTCGTCTTGCTGTGAAATAGATGTGGAACAGATAAAACGATCGGAGTTGTGGTGAAAGATCCAAAGTGGTTTGGGTGGGCAACAGAATGTCTCGCAATATCCCTGAGCCTGTTGTTGCGCACCATAGAGCGAAGTTTAGCTGCTGTGGCCAGAAGCTCATGTGAGGGCCACCGAGCCACTTCCTTGCATATTTCGCGGTTGTGAACTTGATCTGGGTGTCTTTGAAGACCTCTCTGAACTTGACTGTGAAGTACTCTGTCGGTGTGGCATAAATCCTTTGCTCTGGGTTTAAGATATCGCCAATGCCGGTCTGTATCTTTGTACCAAATTCAATTGCAGGGATTGGCTTTGTGGGCTTTTGTGTCCTTGCGAGGCTTAACTGAAAGGGGAATCCACCGTCTTGATGCAGACCCAATGCGTCTTTCATGGCTTGAGTCCAATCCTTGCGTGGTATGAGTGAGGGCATAGCCCATGAGCCTTGCCCTTCTGAAAAAAGCACTACTGCTGTGGCTTTGTGATTTTCATTGAAAGAAACTTCTGTTTTGAATCTTGACATATCAGCGTACGGGAAACGCCTTTTGAAGTCTGAGATAGCCTTCGCTTTTGCCGCTGTAGAGAGTTTTAAAGCTTCTGGTGTTCTCATCCAAGCCAGTTGCGGATTTACTGCGGGTTGTGTTGTTATAGGGTGTTGATAGAGGGGATTTTGGGGACAAGGAAAAAACGGGGGCTGGGGACCGTAATCGTGACCGCCAATGTCCAGACCGAGATTTGAACCATTGATAGCCTAGCGAAAGAATTTAACGACTTAGCCACGCATAGAATAAAAATACAATTATCAACTACTATAAATACACCAGTCGGCTCGATGGTCATTCTCAATGGAAGTAAAGTAAAGTTTAGTGACAATCTGGCAAATTTACTTGGCATAAGAGCTGTATTGTTTCTAGTAACATTCGTCAAAGGATTAACATCACCAAGTACTTACTTTATCCACTGCGATCTGGTTGATAAAGAACAGAACCTGTTCAACGGTAAGCCTTCGACTGTTTAGGCTCGATTTGATCTTCGTGGAAAGCCATATGAGAAAGTTTTCTATGAATCAACACAGCAGAACATCTTGCGTGACGTCTCGTCTGGCGATTATGTAAACAACATAACTCTGTCTGTGAGGGATGAGCACAATGACCTTTTTGACTTCAATAACATGACTCTTGAATTTGAATTAGAAATTAAAATCTAATATATACAAACCATGAGCTTGGCTAATGTGTTGCCATCAGCTCCTGAATACAGCGAGACTCAATCGCTTTACCCAGCATTGCCCAACGGTGAAGACTTCAGACTCAAGAAAATCTCTGACATGCAAAAAGAACTTGAGTCACAGGCTGACCACTATAGACAGGTCGCAAAGAAATACAAGCGAACACACACAATTGTTCACGGAACAGCAGTAAGCTTTGGTTTCATTTCTACAGGCTTGTCTTCAGCAACAATCGCCACAGCGCTGACCGGAGCTGGGCTCATCGTCAGCCCTGCTCTTGCCAGTGTTGCGGCTATGACAGGTTTTTTCTCGGCCGGCCTCACTGTGTTTAGCAAGCGGCTCGAGAAAAAAATCACTAAACATGAGAAAATATACACACTCGCCCTTGCTAAACGAAACTCTGTCTTTGAGCTGGTTTCAAAAGCTCTAACTGACAAGAGGATCAGCGATTCAGAGTTCAAAATAGTCCTCCGTGAAGTTGAGAGATATCACGAACTAAAGAACGAAATCCACTCTGGCAAAACAAAGCCCTCACAAGACAAACAAACTCAAACTCCAGATCTTGAAAAGCTCAGAGGCGAGCTTCGCAAAGAAGTCAAAGAAGAGTTTAAAAAAAACTCAATCGTCTTGCCGCTGTGTCCAAGTCAGATTTGAAAGAGTAAACTCGGGTTTCTCGCTTTATCTAACAAAAGAATGCATTGTGTGACAAAGCGTGACACATGACGTGACATTGTGCGTGACTGTCACGCATGACATTGCGTGACACATAACGAAATGACGTCACATCGTCCGGTAGAAATAAACGTGAACATTGTGAAGCACTGAATTATTTAAGTAGGCTGGCACAGCTGTGCTGTGACGTCATACATTTATACTTTAAAGTAAGTTTTGCTTCGTTTTTGAGACCGGTACAGCTGTGCCGTGACGTCATACATTTATACTTTAAAGTAAGTTTTGCTTCGTTTTTGAGACCGGCACAGCTGTGCCGTGACGTCATACATTTATACTTTAATGTAAGTTTTGCTTCGTTTTTGACACCGGCACAACTGTGCCGTGATGTAATGACTTCTTTGGATTTTAGTGACAGTCACATAAAAGGAAGTCACGAGAACACCGAATTGAAAAAAACAATTGTATTGTATAAGCATGACTGACTTCGTTGTACGGCTCAATGAACTTGAAAAACAACACAGATTTGCCATCCTTCGTTCGCTATACGGCAGCGATTACAGAAAAGAAATACACCGCTTGTGCCTGCCTGAAAAACTTTATCATATCTACGAAGATATGGGGCAGGCAGAGGAGGGGAAGAAATATCTACAAAAACATTATAACAACATGCATCGTGAACGTTGGGACCGAAGATTTCTGTCTTGTTATTCTTGCGATCAATCAATTCTTGCAAATCTTTTTATTGCAAAAAATGCGGTTGTGTGGAAGTGCTAGAGGATTATGCTCCGGCATATGCGGATCAAAACATTTTTTACAACCCAAGGCAAAGTCAGTCGGCGCGATGTTATTCGTTTGGCTATGCTTTGAACCGGCTTATCAAGAAGCTCGAGTTTCTGCCTATGAAATTGACTATAGATCAAATCAATGAGACGAAACGCATCTTCAAATATATACAAGCTCTGCTTCCGAGAATCTCTTATACGTTTGTGATCTACAAAATCCTGAACATTACAACGCCGCTTGAAGCCCCGCAACGAGCGATTGTAAATTGCCTGAGACAACAGATGTCAAACAATATGATAATTAAAAACGAACATTTATGGGACAATGCTTTCCGAGATCTGGAGTAAGCGTTGGCGCTTTCTCAATCAGAAAGGCTTCCAACATGGCACTGTCATCGCCGATGTTGTCTTCAAAAGTTTCAGCAGGTATGGTTTGATAAATTTTCATCTATTTTTTTTTTTGAAGTCTTGCCAAGTTCTCGTGAAAGCGCTCGACCTTCGTTTGAATTCTGTTCAAGAACCCCTCGCGCTTGACAATTTGACGCTCTGTGACGTCCAATAATTTCCATGCAAACAATGCAACCGGCTTCGGGCCCTTGTCTGGAGCAAGGAAAGCCTTTTTCATTCTGATGTAACGCAAAAACTCCTCGTCTCCGTACTGTTTGCTGAACTACATTCTAATCGCACCGTAAGAACACCATAGGTCTTTCTCGGCTATTGAAGACATTATTTGCTTAAACGTCTGAGTTCGCTTAAGAGTGCCGATGTCAATCAATTCGGTTTGATCGCGTGTTAGCTTTGTTTTTGAAAACAAATAACAGATGCCCCAGGCGAGTGTATTGTGCCCTTTTGTATCGTATATTTTTCCGCCGTTTAGAAGATTATTATGATTCAAACTTGGCTCTATCTGTTGTAGAGAGCACATTCTGAAGTAAGAATCAACAAAAAGGCCTTTGTTGACCATAGATCTGCTAAAAGCAAGGCCAGTTTGTAGCTGGGTTGCATAATAACAAGGAACTCGAGACATAGCTATTTTCCGCTTGAAAGGGCACTTAAACTCCAAAAGAATTAAAGTGTTTTCTTTGTCTAGATAATATCTGTCAGGAGTGCATGTGATCTTTCGATATAGTGGGTGGTCTCTTGCTAGATTGATAGATATACTGTGAGCAAAAACTCTAACAGCGTGCTTTTGCTCAAAGTACTTACGTGCAATGGGCTCGTACAGATTGCCCCAGGTACAGGCCGTATTGTTATGTATGTCGGCTGGCTGTATTTTCTTTAAGAGCAAGCTCTTTGGTGTTTCAAATGGCGAAACGCCTGTCAAGGCTGCAATTTCGGACGCACCAATAGTGTTTTGTCTGTAGCTCACCCAGTCGGCGCTCTTTTGTTTCAGACCAGTGTTCCTCTATTTGAGAAAGTTCAAGAACACTTGTGTTGTCGTCATCATTGATATACGAAGGGAAAGTGTTTCTTCAATTGGTAATAACAGCGACAAGTTGTTGTGGAGTCAGTCTTTGTGTGGCTTCAAGAATACCGGTATATTGCGGTACAATGGAAGGAGGAGATGTTTGCCCTCGAGTTTCTTCAAGGTGTTCACAGAGTTCACATTTTCCTTTTCTGCATCCATAGCAAAGAAGATTTCCATGTCTTGAGTGGTTAAATGCCGTTCGTTTACTTGATTGTGTCAGAACGCTCTTTCTTCCTCTCCCCATCGTCGCTTATGTACCCAGGAGAGGGGTTTCTCTAATTGGTGGTCTCATATCGGACCAGCATTCACAAGCAGTGTGTGTGTGGGGTGCATTACTTAATTGGTAATAACGCGGGCGGTTAGGTCCTGTAAACAACTTAAACATATGAAAGACCCAGAGTAGTTATTAGGGAGTCAGTCAAATTCACGTTTTCTGAAGGCCCAAAATAAGCCGCCAAACGCCCGAGTTACCACCCCACAGGGCGAATGCAATGAGTCCTGTGGGGTGGTAACTCGGGCATTTGGTGGCTTATTTTGGGCCTTCAGAAAACGTAATTTGACTGACTCCCTAATAACTACTTTCAGAACTGTTTTGTCAAAACCGATCAGTTCGTTAAAGTTACTCTGTTTTAGATCGAGTTGATAATTTTCTTTCAACGTTATTACCACTCTAAAAGTTGCATTATTAAAAACCAGGTTGATTGGAAACTCATCATCTTTTTCAGGGTGTTTTATGACAGTTTCTTTTTGGATAAGATTATTAAACTTTTCATAATTCCAAACACCTCCTGGGAAAGTAATATCGCGAAACGTTTTCCCCCATCAGAGCTGTATCTGATTAGCTGATTGTTGCGTTCAGCGTTAATGTTATACCATGTAAAACTCATATTGATAATTCTGTTAAGACCGATAGCATATTCTGCATTTTGATCTAAAACAATTGGTTGATAAAATTTTGTTGTGAAATCTCCAGGTCTGTTGTTACCTTCTGATTTAACTGAATATGATGATAACACTATTTCTCTATCCATTTTATTTACAGTAATGATATTTTTTAATATTTAAAATAATTCTTATAAATCTGTTCAGCCTGCCTTTTATCGATTAGTGATGATTTCAAAAGTCCGTCTAAAATTGAAACTCCAGTATTACGCATTTCAATATTTGTATTACCGGCTATAATTTCACCTACTCTTAGTTCAAGTTTTTTGACAAGTTCTTTAGGGTTGCTGAAAAATGTTAAGTTTCCACCTTTTTTTCTCCCAAGCCCTTTGCCTGTCTTTTTTAATTTATCTCTTCTCACTGAAATTACAGAACTTTCTCTTTGCAGTCGCTCTCTTTGTTCTTTAAGATTTTCCTTTTCTGAAGAATCTTCCGCTTTATTGTTTAAATTCGTTAATTTTCGTTTTTCTTTTCCTAGCTCTTTTACCACGCTATCATACGCTTCAAGCGTTTCTTCCGGCGATTCTTCACTAGTTTCAATAATAGGTAAACCGTATTTTTCAAATATTTCTTTTTCTTCCAGAGCTCTTTGTTGTTTTAATTTCATGTATTGACCTGGTGAATATGCTGGCGGAGAATCTTCATATGCCGGTATCTGTTTCTCTTGTTCTGGTAAAACTTCTTCACCAAAATCATCAGCAATTAAACCTTCTACATCCATCTCTTCATACAGATCTACATCAGGATAATAATCAATTCCTGCTATTTCTTTACCACTTTGCTTTTTCTTTGGTCTTGTTGTTGTTAACGGTTTCACACTACTAAAGTAGTGTAATTTTGATGTTATTGGTCTAAACATTTTTTCATAAGCCAATTGGCTTGTCTCTTCGCCTAATTTTTTCTTTGTTAACGTTTCATGAACAAAATTAATTTTATTCCCCAACTTAGTTTTTCGTTTTGCAAGTTCTTTCCACTTAAGTAAACTCATTTTATTAGATATATTGATTTTAAATTTTTAATTGTTAATATAATAATGATTACAAGCGTTTTCTTTCTAGCGTCTTTTATAAACGAACAGATCTTTCAGATCTTTCAGATCTATTCTCCTCAATGGCTAAGAGAAACTAAGATACATCGCTAGAGAGGTCGTATCTGCGCTTCAATACACTAGTGAGCTTAGAACTTGATCACCATCTAATTTATTATACGTAGCGTATAATAAATTTTTTGTAAGAAACTTAGGACATCGGTTCAAGTAGAAGACTTGTCAAACATTTATTGATTGCTGGGGTAGTATCCTGGTCACTTCGTATTCTCACTCGAAATGAATCACACTCAATCAAAACGACATTCATGTCATAGGATTGTTTCTTTCCACCCTTTCCCCATCCTATTCCGTTGTTTATCAACACGAAAATAGGTGGGCATGTTTGGAGCGTATCGAGGATGTTAATACAACATTTTACAATTTTGCAATTAACAGGAACTATAACCTCTTGTTCTCCTGAAAATTTAGCAAATGTCTGGTTCACAGTTTTCTTGTAAACACCGTTAATTACAAATACACCACCGCTACTGCTGAGACTTGGTGAATTGATAATTGCATGATTATTCATATCCAATCTGGTCTGCATTACCATTTTCCCGCCCTCCAAAATATAAGGACAATCGTAAACACTGGCCGGTACATCTGAGTGGTTAACTTTTATTCCGTAAATTACAAGGTAAGCTTGAGCTTGCGAAGCTGATGTTGGCGAGCCGCTACATTTTAAATCGACCATAATATACTCCGGTGGTGAAATATGCCATTTATGTAAATTGATAATGCTTCTAGTGTAATTCGTAAAGTTTTTTGTCGATTGTTTATTTATGTTGATAGAAGTCGATTCAACATCGACGCTGACGCCGCTCATTGTAGCAGGGATAAATTCAATACAAACGGTATATTCTCCCTCTGGTAATTTATACAGATTAAAACCGATTCTTGATGCGTAGCTATTTAACGGGTGTTTGTGAAATAAAAGGCTGTAGACTTTTCTGTTTAATGTATGCGGTGACTCTACCAAATCGACTATACCGGTGACAGTCACATTATGCTCGGAAGAGCTTTCATCGACGTTTTCCATTATGTACCTAAATTCATCTTTCAGATCTGCTGAGGTGGTGATATGCGATTCGTCAACATATTTTTTGAGCTTCTCTTCTAATTCTATCGTGTGAATTACCACATTCCCTATCTTGAGATCAAGATTTTTATCAGCGCCGTCAACATAAGATTTATTACATGCGTCGGAACTATTTTGCGGATCTTCTAAATTTGTTATCTTATGGTTTGACATATTTAGATCTTCACCGGATGGATTACTCAATTTACCGGTTATTAGGTGATCCACGTATCTTTTATTGGCCCCATGATCGGCAACCGTCGGGTCTTTCACATTATAAACCGTATTGTTTCCCATATCCAAACTAGTTTCCATCGAAAACATCTCTTTGCGGGATAAGAAGATATTTTTGACATCGGTGTTTTGATTGGACAACATTGAAACGTTGTTTCAGATCGATATCCATCATGACTTCATGCGTTGGTTCAGGAGCGTTTGGATGAAATTTTTTCAGAGTTACAATATTGATGGCGGACAAATCGTTATCTTCGTCCGTATCTAAATTTGTGATTAGTTTTCTATTCATGTCGATCTCTCCAGGAAGAATCAATTTGTTTCCTCTGAGATCTAAATCACCAGTCATATGAGTTGATCCATCTAAGTTCAGAAAGTGTGTTTTAGCAGTACCATAATTAATAGTATCCTTCAGGTCGGTTGGATTATCTATATTCACCAATCTTTTGTTTTGAATATCGTAATCACCCGAAGGTGTTAATTTGAAACCGACGCCGGGTAATCCTTGTGGCCCTTGTTTTCTACCTCCTGTTTGATATCTGAAAGATTTTGATAATATTCCATTTGAATAGCTCATTTTGTTTCTGGATATAATCTAGATTGTATTTTCATTAAAATTTTTTAACACTCTTTTCTTTGGTTTGTCAATATAGAGAAAAGAGTATGGATCTCTAGTTGCCATTTCATATTGTTTCTTATCAACGTTAATTTCATGACAAAACATAGAAATTTCGTTATTACTCGGAAATTCAAAAACACAGAAATGTGAACAATTTAGGCGTATATCTTTTGGTGTTTTATAATAACTTTGTGAAAGATAAGTAACGCTACAATTTTTATGCCTACCATTGATAAAATAGTCAATCAGCGGATCTTGGTTCTTTTCACAAACAAAATCATCGAATATAACTATTTTTTGGTTATCATCTGTTAATTCAGAAACCGGTATAATCTCATCATTACTTGTTTCTATAACATCATAACCTGCTTCTTTACTAATTGGGCCATAATTTCTTAATAAGAACTGATATTTAGATTGTTCTAAATTTTTCGCATACAGATATACCTTGTCAAAATACAATAAACGAAAAATCATATCTAGTAAAAGATTTGTTTTTCCAGAACCTGAAGGGCCGCAAATCAACGCTCTGAAATCTGTGAAATCTCTGAAATCTGGCATGAAAGGTTGTCGCTGCTTGTAATTTGTAACCATATCATCATCTACATCATAGTTAAAAAATTTCATTTTACTATATTTAAAATTTAATATTTTTTTAAAATATGAAACACAAACGAGATATTTTCACGTTCAATCGCATTGATACTTCGATCGATGAGGTGGGGTTGAGCGAGATCAAGGCTCTTTACAGATTTTATCACAAGAAGTGGTGGTGTTACAAAAAAACTTATAGGCACTTCAAACGCATGAATCTAGTCTGTAAACTGAGTAGTTCATTGCTTATCGCGACTGGAACAATAGCAGGTGGAGTTACGCTAAACCCAGTTACACTAGGAGTTGTTGCTGGTGCGGGATTATTATTGAAAACATACGTCGATTACAAGAATTATAATCGAAGGATTGAAATGAGTAAATACGCATATACGACATATCAGAAAGTACTGATCGACTTACATTCTTGTATGCAGGGAAAACACTTCGATCACGATTCATTTGTGGATGAGATGAGGCTAATCGATGACATCATTAGTGATCTTTGTACACTTTCAGATGATAAAATGGAAGAGAAATATGAGAGAATTTTCATAACATGATAGATAAAAATCCTTAACGTCTGAATGTTATGAAATCTACGTGAAATGCAACCAAATTAACATACATGCAAATTAGCAACATTCCACTGATACATAGCAACTGAAAAAATTTTTTTTCACTTGCTGGTTGTTATGTATCGCTGGAATGCTGTAGCTGTGGAATGTTTTTGTTTCCGGTCTACGTGTGTGCAGTCATAACCGCTTATAACTGAAAACAGAGGGATTACATCACCAGTGAAACATCTGATGGTGATGTAATCAAATAACCACTTATAACCGCTTATGAGTAATCATTTTGCATTTCGAGTCGTGCTTCGCGACTCGAAATTATTATTAAAGTTTAATTTTCAGCTTCGCTACCTTCGTCGTCGCTTTCTTCTATTGCCAACAACGGTTGTCTCTGTTTTAGCAGTTTAACGTATGCTTCGTGAACCTTCATCTGTATCGAAACGATGCTTTCACTGATGTAAATGCTTTCAATTATCAAAGCTAATTTGACTTTACAATATTGGTTAAGATAGTCAAGCGGATCATTTCCTTTCGGATCGTTTCCTTTCGTTCTGAATAGTGATAAAATTCTATCAGACTTTTCTGAATATATGAGTTTAGCATATAATACTGGTGAATTTGTTTCATCTCTCTTTACCTTCTTCTTACCTTTCTTATCAGTGTATTCAATCTGTTTGAAATACAAACGCTGACTTAATTTATTCGCTATTTCCGGACCATACATGTCTTGTAATTGTTCATAACAAATATCCTCGAGAAATGTCAAACACTTAAAAAACTCGTTTTCTTCTGGCGTCAGTTCTTCGTCTTTCAACCATAAACAAACCGGAATAGAATAACCAACTAGCTCAGTAGTTACTTGATTCCTTCTTTCAGTCACTCCAAAACTGAAAAGAAATGGTGATTCAATAACTAATGGGCCTTTCTTGTTATTAGGATAATTGGTTTCAATCTTAATCCTTTGATATTCTGAATTGGAGTTTTTCACTGTATGTTTCACTGGCTCGTGGAAAGTAATATTTTCTTTGCGAAGATTTGAAAGACTTGTCAGTTGCATGTTTGTTATATAGTAATATTTATTTCTTTAACATATTTTTTCATCTCTGTTTATCACAGTTTACTGTGTACGTGAATTTCAACTCATGAAACACGAGTTGAAATTATTACAGTTTAATCTTCGCTTTCACTTATTTCTTCAGCATCTTTCTCTAGCAACTGTTTACAAGCAATGCAACAACGTCTGTCTTTCCCATGCCTACATATACCATTTCCACCACATTCTTTACAATAATATTTGTTGTTTTGATGGACGCATATGCCGTTACCGCTACACTCTTTACAATAATATTTATTGTTTTGATGGACGCATATGCCGTTACCGCTACACTCTTTACAATAATATTTGTTGTTTTGATGGACGCATATGCCGTTACCGCTACACTCTTTACAATAATATTTATTGTTTTGATGGACACATATACTGCTTCCAAAACATTCTTTACAAAAGTAACGTTGTCTACCGTGTTCGCAAATCCTTGATCCCAAACACTCCTTACAACTGTATTTATTTTTCTCATGTGGGCAAAGTTTTATTTTAGTCTTTGGTGGCTTCGTAGGTTCTTGTCGTACAAAAGCATCTATAGCATCCATTAATTCAGCTTTCCGCATCAGATACCATCCCTTAATTTTCAACGATTTCGCCATTTCTCTCATTTCTTTAACTGTTAACTGATTATCTTTCAATTCTTGTCTGTTAATTGCTTTTATTAAGAACTTTTTATTTCTTTAAGACCGTTTTTTTATTCCATCTCTAGTAAATGGAGTTGAAAATTTAATTTCAACAGTATTTGCGTTATTTTACTTTTATAAGTGGTGACTGTTCCGTTCTAGCCAGTCTCTTAGAATTAAGGTGACTTCTTTAGGTAGTGTCTATTTTTGTCTTCCATGAGGAGCATTTTTTCATCTCTAGTTTATGGAGATGAAATTTACTTGACTGAGGGGGGGTTCTATTCATCATATTACATTTTTTTTTTGTTGTTTCCGAGTCCAAAAATTCGACTCACCAACATTATAATTGAGGTATATTTAACAAACGTTTGTCTAGAAAACTATCCAAATATACAGTTTGTATGAGAATGCCTAATATAGGTTCTACACTTCGATTGTCGCAGTTGCTTCGTAGTAAAGCCTTAATATTTCGTTTAGTTTCTTCTGCTAATTCTACCAACTCTTTATGAAACTTTGGTATTATCTCACGCAGTTCACGAAGCAGGGATTTGTCAATAATTCTTTTCGCTTCTTTTCTCCTAGCTTCCAGTGATTTATATGTTGTATATAACAAGCTCTTGTCCAGAAAACAAGACTTATCTACAGTTTGTATGAGAATACCAAATATAAATTCTACACACCG
The DNA here is from genome assembly GCA_022457155.1 of Cladopsammia gracilis. NCBI lineage: Eukaryota > Metazoa > Cnidaria > Anthozoa > Scleractinia > Dendrophylliidae > Cladopsammia > Cladopsammia gracilis. Next base: position 399,994 of record JAJGOT010000543.1, read on the forward strand.
ACTGTCACAGTTACTTCGTAGTAAAGCGGTAATATTACGCTTAGTTTCTTCCGCTAATTGTTCCAACTCATCATGCTCTTCCGGATATGTCTCATTCAGTTTACGAAGCAGAGATTTGTTAATAATTCTTTTCGCTTCTTCTATCCTAGCTTCCAACGATTCCATTGCTTTTATTAAGTACTTATTATTTCTTTAAGACCTTTTCTTTAATTCCATTTTTTATATACAAAAACAAAAAAAATCCTTACATGACTCACCAGCATTGCTTGAATGATATCTCTCAGGGGATTCTACATTTTGCAATCCAACTCACCAGCATATTTCATCTCTAGCAAATAGAGATGAGGATAACAGAAATGAGGATAACAGAAATGCAACACATCTTCACATATTTGTTTATATTTTTTGATTGTAAGAAGATTTTGACATGTTCTGTTGATTTCATTCAAATAAGTTGATACTGGTTGCCTTTGGAGAATTGAGATGAAATAATTCATCGTTTTTATTTCAATCTCTTTCACTTTTTCATAATTCTTAGAAAGTTCATCTTCATTCTTTTCCTTTCCATAAGTAAAATCAATAAGACCAAATTTCTCTAATAAAAATCGTTCATGGCTATCAAATCGGAATTCTACATTCATAGTTATAAGTTTATATTTATTTCTTTAAGGCACTTAATCCTTGTATGACTGAGGGGAATCATTTTACTGTTTCCGTGTCCAACTCAGCAACATTGCTTGAATGATATCTCTCGGGGGATTCTGTTCATTAAGTGTGTGTCTCTTTACTTCCTCAGAGATGTGAATTAACACTAATTTAATGACAAAATGGTAAATAGGTGATTGTGTGATGTGCGTGACTTGCGAGTCGTGAACGCGTGTGAACATGTGAACAGACCATTTTATCGTTAAATTAATGTGAATGATGGTTAATTTAATGAAAATGCGCCAGAACCGACCTGTACACACTACTGTTAGCATAAGATCCCATCCGCCTGAACCACCTCAGACACCTTATTGAGACATATAATGGAGTAACTGGTTAGCTTTCAGTTGAGATTGGGGTTAGCAGTTTATATAGTTGAAGTTAGGCCTAAACAACCCGAGAAGCTAGGTGGTTCTCTGGTGCGGTAGGCTATGTAAGCCTAAGCCTAGCTGAGGTCACAGGTTCAATCCTGAGTGGGGATTTTAGATTTTCTTTTTTACACTTAAACATTTATTGAAAATAAAATTCTCAATAAGTGTCCGAGGTGGTTTAGGCGGATGGGATCTAATGCTGACCTTTACAATAAACGTAAAACCGCAAAACTTTCTTATGCAAGAACATGAGTATAGGCTACCAGTGTAGCCTCTTGTCTTAAAATAATCTTGCAGAGATCTTTATTGCATGTAAACTTGACTTTGTACAATCGTGTGCAAATGTGATTTCAAAGCCCGTCACCAAATAACCAGTTTCTCTCAAATATCCACTGCTTATACTGAGGGACTTTTAATAGTACATTGGCGAAATTCAGCCAGGTTAGAGGGGCTGTCACCCGGATTCCTAAATGAATCTTCCTGAAAAGACGTTTGTCTTTTGATGTATATTCAGTATAGCTCTTCCTAGCTGATGTGAAAGCTGCCAAGGCCAGGTTTCTTTTTCGTTCCATCATGGGGTAGTTTGCAGTTTAGTCCTTCGAACAGCAAATAAATGAGTTCACGATGACACCATGTTGAGCAAGAGTGAATGAATTTCTTACATTCCAAAAATTTACAAATGAAGAGCTAACAAAACGCTAAACTGCAACACATGTAGAACACCCATTTTTAAAAGTCATGTCCTTGGTGCCGTTTTGATTCAATGGCATTTTCCTGTGAATTTTCCCAGCCCAATTTCAAATGTTGCACCCGCGCTGAAATTCATCATGAAATCACATCCACAATGAACGTTCAGCTTCCCATCCGGGCTGAAATTTGCCATGTAATTAGCTGCTAAGGAAACAGTACACACACAATCATGTTGGGTTCTTTTTAGGAAGTCAGAGTCATCTTTACTCAGTCGTGATGCAAATTCATTGGAAGAGGAGTTGACGCAGTATACTTTGACAACCACTGAGCTCAAAGATTCCTTGGCTGCTAAAAATTTAAAGGTAGAAACACCATGCTGTCACCAGACAACCCAGAAAGTAATAATTGAAATTGCTGGTTTATAACTTTGCAATTGATTTTACTTCCAAATGCCCATTGGCATGGCTAGCCTGCATGATGTACAGAATTGACAATCAATCTTTTTATCTTTTATCTTCTCAGCCTTCATCTAAGAGCCCTGACAAACCTTCATCCAGTTTCCTGTCAGCTTCCTCAGCGTCTGCGGCATGGTCTGAGCAGATATCACCTTTAGAACCTGCAAAAGGCTCTATCAGTGGAGCAGCAGGTGGGTTTGATGCGCTAGGTGTTCATCCAAGAGAGCAGCCAGCCGTGACCGGAGTCACGGCAGACGGTGGGTTACGGGACAGCAGTGGACGATCAACTCCTGTGTATTATCATTATCATCATCATTTTCACCACACACAGCCCCGAGGCAGAGTGCCTGCAGGTACTTATTACTGCTTGAAACTAGATGTTATTCAGCATTTCTTTCACTGCTAAGAAAACCATTGAACAGTGGAATGGAGCCAAATTTACACATCACTGCCCGCCCATTTTCGTTGATAAATGCCATGAAATTCCTAAGGAATTGCACTGAAAATTTAATAGTAACACACAAGACCTTTGACATGTGTCATGTTTCACCCTATTTTTGCCAGTAATCAACAGGGAAAAATGCTGTGAAAGTCTCCTTTTTTATTGATTCCATCATGACGGTTAATTTTTCTTTGTTTAAGTCCATCTCAGCGGAAATCATATAGTCTTCCACAGCTGCTAAACTGTGTCTGGGCTTTGAACACAAACTCGATTCCAGAGGAATTTAATGGTATTTATCAGTGAAGGTGGGTGGGGCTGTGATGCGTAAATTTGGCCCCATTCCATGGTTTGGTGGCTTTTGCAGTAGATATACCAATTATATGTCACCTATACGTAATGTATGTTCAATCTATGTTCTGTGCTTATGTGGATGAGGATTGGGAGTCGGCAGTCACTTTTAGTGGCAGTGAATGAGAAAAAAAAAAACAAGACTGAATAATGACAGTGAGAGGTGGGGTGGTGGGCAAGAAGGCAAGAAGTCGCCAGATCATAATAACAGGCTTCAACAGACTGAAATTTCTGCCTGGTGTGAAAAGTGGCTAAGTCAAGGGTATTTTTATGCTTTAAACAGTGCATATACAGCACTTTTTTTTACAAACAAACTAACAGGACCAACTAAGACTGTTTGCCATCTAAAGGGGGGGATGAAGTTTTAGCTACAGTCGAAGCTCTCTGAGCAGACACTCTTATAAGCGGACAACTCTACATACTGCTGCCTTGACAAAACCCTTTTGAATTTTTCTCTTACGAGAATCGCTCCAAGCAGTCAGTTCGAGTTATGGACACTGTTTCTGCTTCCCGAGGTTGTCCGCTTTCCAGAGCTTTGACTATAGCTGGTCTCTTTGTCAACTCAGTGTCTTAAACATTTAAGAGCAGTTCTCTGTAAGAATCGAGAAAAATGGGAAATGAAAATTTTTGACCCCCTTCATATTTTGCATGCACGTAGGTCTTCAGGGGGGATGTTCAAATATGGCCTTTCTTGAGGTCCTTTCTTCTTTGTCGCCATGGTAACACTGGATGTTTGTTGGTGCTAAACCCAATTTTGACCTCAGAAACTGCTTTAAAGTGTAAAATGTAAGACATCGTTTCTCCATCCCATTAAAACTCTACAAATCAAGACTTCAACTAGATGTAAAAGATTTATTCTAGTTTACATTTATGCACGTGGCATTTTGTTACATCAACTGTATATGAACTTAAGGTCGCGGGGGACAGGTTCCGCTCATCAGTATGCATTTATGGAAAGAGTATGCACAAAGTGCGACAGCTGATACCGAAAATGCACGAAATATTCACAAACAGGCTCTGTAATGTTTCTGCATCAATAATTGCATGTGCAAAGTGCTGTCTGGTAAAATACACTATTTTTCAATGCATTGTTCTTTCTGCATGAAGTGTTGACAATAGCCCGTGGATTAAAATTAACAAAATTACCATAAATATATATTTTTTGCATTCGAGTTTGCTCGGGAAGCCATCGGAAGTGTAAAAACAAGCAATTTTGTGTCCAAGAATTCAGTGCGGATAGAGAACTTCATGAGTTGACACTGCAGGGAGGTAAACTAGGTGTATTGTAGATTGTCATATGTGACTCAAAATTTTTAAATAGGCTTTCAAAGGGAAGAAATGAGGCTTCAAATTCTAACATGGACAATTTTACTCCTTTAAAGCTAATAACTTTTAATTAAAGTTGAAATATAAAAATCGGAGTCAGATGTGACACAATAGACGTTTTGACGGATCAGTGAGTGAGTGGTGAAAATAACTTGCTTTGTGTTCTTCTCGAGGAGCAAACTTGGGACACAAAAGCACTTTTTAAAAAAATAACTTTAGTGGCTTACAGCATTGCTGCAATGCACGATCCCTTAAATAAAAAAAAAATCCTTATGCACTTCCATTATTCGCCAATATCTCTGTTAAATTTTAGCAAAATCGTCTTTCAAACGTTCACGATATAACGTTTTTCAAAGTGACACCCCTGCTAAAATTTTGCCTTATGAATTTATTCATGGCCAGGTATCCCCCCGACCTTAACGGTCAAACAACTTGGTGTTTCAGCCATTTTGGTGGACGGGTAAAACTAGCAATACCTTTACTTGAATCTATCCAAAAGTACGCCGGTTCTAGAACTCAAACGATGTGGCTAGTTTAAATAGATCATAAAAATCTAATATATATAGATAGGCTTAGCCTAACAGCGGAGCTCTCTGAACAGAAACGATGATGATAAGCTTAACTAGGTGAAAGGTCGGAAGCACAAGAATAATTAGAATTAAGATTGACGACCAGGCTATTTTTCAATTTTAGCAATTCTCAAAAACAGTAAGCTTATTACGCGACCGTCTGCACAGTGCATTTAGACTGCACAAATTCCACAAAAGCTCACTGTTTCTGAAATGTGAAACCTCTCTTGAGTAGCAAACCGCGAAAAAAAGCAGGGGAAAACGATTTTGCATACCATTTTCTCCGCTAAACACAACGAAAGTGTTTTTTTTCCTTTTAAAATGTTTTATTCATCAATAACAAATCCCTAAAGTTTACAATATTATCCTGAGAGGCTAGTCATTTCCGGTTACAAGGCATCCTGTGTTATAAAGCTAGTCATTTCCGGTTACAATAATACAAGGTCAGTTCCGGTTTACATGAGTCACTTGAAAGTCTATAGTCCATAAGGGATTATTTATAAAGTTCATTTCCGGTCGTTTGGTCCACTTGAAAGTCCTTTCTGGTTTGCACATGATTACTTTAGTCATTTCTGGTATTGAATGATGAGTTGCCAGTAGCTAAATTATTTATAGAGTCACAAGCTTTGACTGTTGTATTTCACAAATATTCGGATGACACCACAAAGCAGAAAATTTCTATTTGGTCATTCGGGAGAAATCAATTTGCCCGGGGGAGGGGGTACTCCCATATATGAGCTATATAGGTATGTGCCGCTGTCAAGGGTATGGTTTTTCAAGCAGTTTAGTCTGGGATAGGGTATAGTAATCCGAAATTTTTGGTCTAGAATAGGGTATCATTTTCCACAAAACTGATCAGTTGCATGAAGAATTTAGTCTAGACGAGGTTTACTGGCAAATGGAAAAATCGGTAAGGTGTGCTGTACGACATTTTTACTGACCCCTGGTATCTTACACTGTGATAGTGAACAAGTTTCTGCAAAATAGTGAGTCTAGAAAAGGTCTAGGATAGGGTAGGATTTTTCGGTGTTCATTCTAGAATAGGGTTGCAAAATGCAGCTAAAATGGTCTAGTATAGGTTAAGGGTCTCAGAGTCCCAGCCCCCCCCCCCCACCTCCCGGGGCAATTTGCAACTGTGTTGTGATGTCATTCCTTATGTCCCTTACAGTGTCCCAAGAATTCTCGGTGCCATTGTGAAAAGTTGCTTTATTTCGAAAAACCCGTATACCATAAAGTATGGTCTTAATGAAAAAGAAAATAGTCTTAACATTAACTAAAAACCTAGTAATGAGTAGTGCCGATAGGGTGGGAGTGAAAACACCACACAACCTTTCACAGGTTCAAATTTTAATCTAGCTTGGAAAGGCGTGGTAAGGAGGCCATAAAGAGTGTCCGGACGTGAGCACCAAGCTCCTAACCTCATGGCTTCTGTACTCTTTGCCACGTTTAATTTAGTCCCTGTACCTGTCTCGTATTTGTGAAGTATAAAGGTAAACAATTTGTCTAAAGAAAAAATGTCCTTTACAAAACATGTGGAGTCATCCGCTTATTGGCGAATTTTAAAACGCTTTCCTCAGGCTTCTGGAATGAGAAAACCTTCAATAGTATCATCCTTTCTTATACTGGTCGCCAAAACTTCTGCGCATAAAATGTACAAAAGTCGAGACCGGGGATCTCCCTGCCTCACCCCCCACTCGAGTGGAATTTCTTTGGTCAAAAACACATTAACTATAATTTTCATATTTGCTTGACAGTATAATGTAGAAATCCACCGCTGGAAATTAGGGCCAAATCCAAAACGACTTAAAACATTGGTAAAAAGTTTTCCAATGTTTTTCTACCATGTCAATTGTCAAAGGCTTTCTCTTGATCAATATTCAGCAAGATACCAGTTTCATTGGTAGTATTTATATAATTTAGAGTGTCACGCAAGAGAAATAAATTCTCAAAAATCGTCCTACCTGGGACGGAACAAGTTTGATCTTCTTGAAATAATCGAGGGTGACAATTTTGAAAGTCTGTTTGTAAGAGCTTTTGAACAAATTTTGTAATCAACATTGAGTAGCGAAATGGCGGGGTCACCATTGTTTGAGGTTTTTCTTATCATCTTTCTTGTAAAGTAATCTAGTCACGCTTCCTTGCATTGAATCACTGAGAGAATTATTTTCCAAACTAAATTTATAATTTCGAACAGAATAGGGCCTAAAAGATCCCAGAATTTAGCGAAAAATTGTTGAGGTAATCCGTCTGAACCGGGGGTTTTCCCTGAAGAAAGTCCACGCATTGCGTGGGTAATTTCAGCCAAAGATAAAAATCCTTCGCAGGATAAAATTTCGCTCTCACTTAATCTGTTTACAAGTTTGTTCAAAAATTCGGTTTGGACTGTTAAATTAACAGGTTCTTGCAAGTACAAATTACGGTAAAAATCGAAATGGGCCGGAATCTTGTGAAAAGACTTCAACACCGGCGGAGTTATAAATAGATTGAACAGTATTTTTCTGAGCACGTGAATTTGGTAGGTTTTTCACCTTCTTCAAGCCATTTGACTCTGCTACGAATTTGGCTTCCTCTCATTTGGGATAAATTAATGGCCCGAATTTCTCTTTCAAGCATTTCTATGGTGGTTTTCGCTGAGCTATCTCCTCCAATAAGAGCCCGTTTAGCTTCGATCAAAGAATTTATAGTTGCGTGGCCTTTTAATATCGCGATTTAACTTAATATGCGTTGTTTACTTCGACCAAAATCTATAGCAACTAATTTTATAGATTCTTTAAGAAAATCCCACAACGCTTGAATGGAAGTAAATGCTTTCCAGTACAATGTATGTTTCTTAATAATTTCTGAGATCATATCGCAAATATCAAATTCTAAATTTAGCCTCCAAAGTCCTGGTCCACGGGAAAATGCATTATGCAAATTGAAGCTTAAATCAACAGAATCATGATCGGAAAAAACACAAGGCAAAATTTCACATTTTAAAAAGGAATCATACAAGTCCTGAGCAATAAAAAAATTATCCAAACGTGTACCGATAGTTTTATCCGCATTATTACCATGTGCATTGTATTTTTCAGTCGGCCGTGTTTTTTTGCGCCAGAGAACACTGTGCAGATCTTTCAAATCCATGGAAATTGTAGGATTTCCTCCAAGCTTATCAGCTTTTCAATGCAGTTAAAATCGCCAGCAATAATTTTAAAAGAGTTCGGAAAAAATATTCATGAATTGTGTCATAAAAGTACGTTCACTTGGATTCGTGGGTGCATAAGTATAAAACCAAATTAATTTTCGTGTCGTCGAGTTCAGTTAGAACACCAACAATTCTACCAGAAGAATCTTTTTTCCATTGTAAACATTTGAAATCAGTATTTTCAGCGACAAGAATGGCAACGCCGCCTTGTTTACCAAGAGCGGGCGACCAGAAACTTTTACCGCACCATTTCATTTAGCTGTCAGAGAATTTATCGCATTTTGTCTTGTCACTAAAGGTTCTTGTAAACAAATAAAATCAGAACGGGAATTTTTCGCAAAATCAAAAACAGAGCGTTGTTTTGCTTCATTGCCAAAACCACGGATATTCAAAGTTGCAAATTTAGCTCTGAATGCAAAAACTTGGAGAAAAGTCTTCTGGTAAAATTAACACATTTAACTTAAGGCTTAAGCTTAAGCTTTATATAAGTCTTATTATTAAACTAAACAATTTTTGCAAATCACATTTAGACGTTACTTGCTTTTCTGCTTATGTTTGTTTGTCCGATGTCCAGTGTTTCTCCTCTTCGGCAAAGGTTGTTCGCCGTCATATTCATAACGTTCGAGAGTTTTAGTGTCCGTTTTCTCCGCTCCTGTGGTACTGGATTCCATTATAAAATCAAACATCTCCCCGCATTGAAAAATGTATGACGTTCCCCGAGGCAAGATTTTATCCCAGGAAGCTCTTCTTTTTCCACTAAAGCGGCTTCTGAGTATCCCTGTCTTGAGTAGCAAACCGCGAAAAAATGCAGGAAAATAACGACTTTAATTTCAACCGTTTTCTCCGCTGAGTAAACACAGCAAACAATCAAAGTGTTTTCCCAGCTGACGTGACATTCGGCCGTGTAACCGCGGAAAAAGCAAAGCCTTGCTTTGGTTTCTACATGACGTCGTGCGCGCATGTTTTGCAACGTCATACGCGCCCGCGAGCTAATCCTGCGCGACGGAGCGCGGTCCTGTGTGACGCGGTGTGACGGCGGAGGTCGGGCACACGCGCGCCCGCGAAACATTCCGCTATCCATGACCATGAAAAATGAGGGCATAGGTTCTATGAGTATGGGGCTGCGCAGCCAGGCCTTTGGCCTGGCAAGTGCTCCGCTATTAATCTATAAAAATCTCTGCGGGGCGGGTTTATTTTGGTCTTTGGTTTACTTAGGAAAAACCTTCAAAAATCATTTGTTGTAAACTGGTGAAATTAACATTTTGTTCATTCGACAGAAATCCTTTAAGAAAACTCAAAACTCAACCGGCCTTCAGGCTTAAAGTATAGCATGTACTCTATCAATGTCTGTTCAAATCTACTGTCGATAGCCGTTATTTTTTAAACAATATCCATCCAAATAAAGCTTACTTTGCGGTTTTCTGCAGTTCTCAACTTGCGAAGAACGAGTTGGTTCTTTCTGCACAAAATTTGGATGTCTAAATCATCTCTTGTGGCTGATCATGGTGTTTGTCTTTAGTGGAGGTCCATTAACTCTTCACAGTGCAAATAACAGCAGATTTTGTAGTACCCGGAAGGTCACCGAAGCAAGCCATCATCGGAAACTTTGTTCATCCACGCACAATTCTGCTCTGGATTTACCGTATATTTCTCTGTCACATGTCATCATTCGATCCAAAAGAAGGTAAAACAGTTTTCTGATTAATACTTTAACGGTCAATCACATTTAGCGAGGCATTTTACCGCATTTTCAGCCAAAGCACTGCTGGTCAGCGGTTATGTCTGAAATATAATGTTACTTGATAAAGTGTTTAACATGGCGTCCTCATCCTATTACATTGTCACTAATCATCTATTCTGTTCTGTTAACAATTTTTGAGAACAAATCATTGAGCAGCCTAAGTGTACATATTTCCAAAGTTTTATTTTCTGATACGTAGACACGTAAATAAAATAAAATACCAGACATTAGGCACAGACCTGCCAACCCCTGAAAAAAGGAAAATCTGGAGGTCCATGAAAAAAATCTGGAAATTCTACTAAAAGTAGTGAGATTTTACTTCATCTTTATTTTTTGCCCAGATCAAGATTAAACAAACCCTTTTCCCAAGAAAACTAAGCATCGAATCGAGGTGAATCGAGGTTCTGTTAATGATTGCTTAAAAGGACCAACAGGGGTCTTGGAACTAGGCAAAAAACGGTAAACACAAGTACAAATCAGGCAGAACTCCTCAGTATGGTAATAATGTTCTACTTTATTACTCATGCGCGAAGCGGCGTGAGTTAAAGTGTTTCTCTCCAGTTTCCATGCAGCCGCACCGACCATTTTTGAGCGGCCGTTTAACTAACTTTCCTTTATTGAATTACTATGAAACTTACAGAAAATATTGTACATAGTTTGAAGTTTATAAGAGTGTAACAATTTTGTAAATCGCATTTAAAATTGCGAAGATAAACGAGAAACATTGAAATCACTTGAGTCTAAATTCTGAGTGATTGCGATGGCATCTAGAAAACTCAAAACTATTACGATAAACTATGATCTATGGCAAACAAACTACCTACAAATTAGAAAATTTTGTCAGGCCGATTTTGAGTAAATCAGAAAAACATTTCAAACTTGCGATTTTGCATGTGTATGAGCACATCCATAAGTTCCTCAATTAAGCTTATAAAATTTTAATTTCTCAGCCTCAAATTTACGTCAAAATGCGTGTTTAATGTGTGAGATGAAACTGTGAAAGTTTGAAAGCGTTTCTCGTTTTAGTTTTGGAGATTCGATTTTCTATAGGAAACGTAGTTTTTTGACTGAGTCCTTGATATTGAAGGTTGGTTAGTTAAATTAACTCTGGTTAGTTAAATTGTGCTCTTCCGGTTCATAGCTTTTCCATTTACACTTCCTGTTTAGTGACTTCTGGCTACTCTCACTTCCGGTAAAACAGCAGTACTGAAGTGTCACGACAGCGTCTCCTACAACCGTAAATGTTACCGACGGCATAACATACTTTTTGCGATATACATTGGGGTAACAGGGAGGAGACTGGGCAATCGTTTTCGTGAACATCTCCAAGACGTTGAAAAAAATGACAAAGACTCATCCAAACCAGTTGCGCGTCATTTCAGTCTCACCAACCATTCTAAACAACACATGACAATCTGCGGCCTTTCCTTACACCAGGGTAACACAGAAAGGCGTAAAAACTTAGAACAAAAAAAATGATCTTTCACATTGGCACTCTCAAACCCCACAGAATCAACGAACGCTTTTCATTCAACTGTCGATAAAACTAAATTCTTGTGTTTCACTCCCCACCGATGCAGCACCACAGTTTCTCTAGAAACTAACCCCATTACATAACTAATGTTCACGTTAGGTATATGTAACACTCAGAAGAATCACTGGCTTCATTGTGGTACAGCCTTCAATTTCAAAACATGCAATAGTAAACAACCTGGTTTGCAGGAACGATGACTTAATGAAAGGAGTAAATCTTCTCCATGTCGGACATCTTCTGATCATGTTTAAAATATTTCATAAAACTTTCTTACGTATGCGCATGAGTGTAGGTTGCTTAGAGCCTCTTGTTATTATTTTTGTGTCACGATTTTACATGCAAATTTATGCACGCATATTTTAAATTGTGCTCTTCCGGTTCATAGCTTTGCCATTTACACTTCCTGTTTAGTGACTTCCGGCTACTCTCACTTCCGGTAAAACAGCGTTACTGAAGTGTCACGTCAGTATCTCCTGCAACCCTACTTTACATAACTAATGTTCACGTTAGATAGATAGATAGATAGATAGATAGATAGATAGATAGATAGAGACTTTATGTAATGAGGGTGACACGTGACAGTAACTATGATTACTGATAAACTTGTGGTCCTCAAATTAAATAAACTACACTATAAAAATACATTATTTACAATAAAACATTCCGAATTATTTAGTAACATGAAAAACATAGTTAAAACTCGTCATTAAGCATAGAAATATTAACAAGCATACTACGAAAAAGTAAGAATAAGTTTAAAGGACACATCAGCTTATATCGAACAATCCCTTTGTTTTCTGAGAATTTGAAATTGCATTCCATAATTTAGCCTTAAAAGATGTAACTGACGTCTCCATTTTTAAAGATCGGGGTGGACTGTTCCAATCTTTTACAGTTCTTACGGTGAAGGTGCGTCCACCTTCCGAGATGTTTCTGTAAAAGGGGCACAATAAATTTAAATTACAATTTCTAGTGTTCCTCGAATGGACGTCAGAGTTTTTCCTTAAAGATGTGTTTATGTAGTCAGGTAAAGTTCCGTTTATCCCTTTGTAGGCCAGTGCACATCGATTTATATAAGCTTCATTGCAAAAAAGGGATCCAATTTAGCTTATTAAATAAAGTTACTGTTCGACTAGTATGTTGTGCTGCAAGAATGATATGCGCAGCCCGTTTCTGCATACGGAGAGCTCTCTCGAGTGCGTCTTTATTACACGATGTCCATACTGTGCTTGCTTACAAAAGGAGTGGTTTGATTACTGCATTATTGGTTGACACGCGACCTCGTGATTTCGGCGTGCCTGTTATCACGTTAGATATATATCACTCAAAAGAATCACTGGCTTCATTGTGGTGCAGCCTTCATTTACAAAACATTCAATAGTAAACAATGTGGTTTGCAGGAATGATGACTGAATGAAAGGAGTAACTCTTCTCCATGTCGGACATCTTATCATGTTTAAAATATATCAGAAAACTTTCTTACACATGCACATGAGTATAGGCTGCTTGGAGCCTCTTATTCAAGTTTCCCGTTTCCAACGGGACGACTTTCATTGGTCTGATTGGTTGACACGCGAACTCGTGATTTCGGCGTGCCTGTTATCACGTTCTGTGGGTCATCAGGTCACATACAAATTCTACAAAAATGGCTGCCTCGTTCAGCATGTGCTTGGTTTTCAAAACCATAGTTTTGTCTTATCGGGGTAATAACACATTTAAAATATTCAAAATGGAAAGAGAAAGCTTTAAAGAATACTGATGCCGCTGTAGTGGAGAAAAAGGAGAGCTTTAAGTGACAAAATCTTCCTTCGAGAAACTTCGTATGTTTTTGTCAATGTGGGGCGATGTTTCTTTCAAAGAAGCACAGGCAGCCCAAGCTGAGTATGTGATGGTTCTTTGTTATTACTAAACGAACGATTTATAGACTGTATGGAAAATTCATTTTAGTCATATATGCTAAAATAAAGCTTTAATGTAGAAATAAGCTTCACCTACCTCAACATTGTGTTTTTGTTGTGTCTTCTATGCAATTTGGGCACAAATGATTTCCATTTTAGACGGTTTTGTGGCTTACGAGTTTTCGCGATGTTGTTGGTTGTCGTTTCCACTCATAAAGCAATGAAAGGCCGGTGACTCCCGGCGACCTCGTACCACAAATCGCTCTCGCATCACAAAGGGACGGACCGAATCACCATAAAAACACCACAGCCATAAGGCCACATACAGTTCCTATCACATTGACTCGTCTTGGCGATCGCACTGCGATTTTAAGGGGAGAAATTTCAAATAATATTCGGTTTTCTGCAATCTTCCCGTGTGCTCGGCTGAAGGTGTGCCTACGGCCGTTAGAGCTAGACCACGATGATATGACATTCTGCACTCTTATTGGCCAATTCAAAACAACAACCACGCGCAAGAAGTAGACTGTCAAGGGAGGCAAAAGACTGATTGGTTCATTATTGATATCAGGCAAATCTTCACGTGCAAAACAGGCAACAGTTGGCGGCTTGACATATCTGACCTATTTCTGTTCACTCAACAAAAATTCATCACAAAGTATTTTTTTGACAAAAAGAAGCTCTGCATTTACAAAACTTCGAAGAATTCTTGAAATGCTAGTGTGCAGGTACTGAAAGAGAAATTTTCACCGAAAGTGAAGAAAATTTCCAAAGTCAAGTCAAAGCAACTGAAACCAACAGCGGCCAACAGTTGCATAGTTTGCCTGTGAACTTTTGACCGATGTCAGCAAATAAACCAATCAACATTCGTTATTTCTAATGAGGCTACTGTTGGAAGATGCGAATAAGGAATAATCAATTTAAAACCTGAATGTTGATTTCAATAATGCAGTCCTTTCCCGATTAATGAAAGTCATTTCCAAATAATAAGCGGAACGTGCTGAGTATTTTGACTGTAATAATGACCTTCTTGTCTTCCCCGCTTGACCCTCTTCACCTTGCCTTTCCATACAAGCCTAAGGTATCTGTAGACAAAATCTTAACTGGAAAATTTTCTGCATATGTGCTTGAGGCGAGGCTGAAGATCGAAGAAATTGCAATTGAGGAATCACTTTGAAACTCATAATTTCTTAAAAGCCACATCTTTCAACATAGATGAGATAATCGAGGGAAGATTCAGAGACTTTCGACTCACAGGGGCCAGTGTATGTATTGACTGGCGACAAAATTTGTCTTTTACCTCCCGTGACAGTCTACTTATTGCGCGTGGTTCTTGTTTTGAATTGGCCAATGAAAGTGCAGAATGTCATATCATCGTGGTCTAGCTCTAACGGCCGTAGGCACACCTTCAGCCGAGCACATGGGAAGATTGCAGAAAACCAAATATTATTTGAAATTTCTCCTCCTAAAATCGCAGTGCGATCACCGAGACGAGTCAAAGTGATAGGAAATGTATGTGGCCTTATGGCTGTGGTGTTTTTATGGTGATTTGGTCTGTCCCTTTGTGATGCGAGAGCGATTTGTGGGATGAGGTCGCCGGGAGTCACCGGCCTTGCTTCGCCTTATGAGTGGAAACGGCAACCAATGACATCACGAAAACTCGTAAGCCACAAAACCGTCTTAAATGGACATCATTTGTGCCCAAATTGCACGAAAGACACAACGAAAACGCAATGTTGATGTAAGTGAAGTTTATTTCTACATTAAAGCTTTATTTTAGCATATATAAGACTAAAATAAATTTCCCATACAAAGTCTATAAATCGTGTATTGTTCAATATTCGAATGTTCGAATATTGTTCAAATTCAGTGTAATGATATCTGATATTATGTAAACAAAACAAGACTTAATTTTGTAGTTCTAACTTCACACACGTTGCCTTACGCAGAGAATGACATGTATGTTTTACAATTTTCATTTCCAAATCAGTTTCTCGGGCAATTTTCGATACACAACTTGTGTATTTTATTTGAAGATTAGTCATACCTCTTATTCCGGACCGAAAAAAGTTTTTGTGCACTCTAACAGATGGCAGGGTTTTTTTACAGGTCACATTCCACAGGTCACAATTAAATGTCCCTTGATATTTGTCCAAAAACAGTCTAAAAACTGTCCAAACAGTGCTAAACTCCTAACCCTAGACCTAAAAAATATCTTCCTTGAAAACATGGTTCATTTGGGTGTATAATTCTTGTGACCTGTAATTATGACCTGTGGATTGTGACCTAAAAAAGAAAGAAAGACGGTTGCGTAATTGTGTTTTTGAGATTCGCTTAAATTGAAAAATACCCAGTCATTTACTGATTACATTGCTTTTAAAAGTAGTCTTTTCAAATGTGATGGAAAGAAGTCAGTTGGGAAATAAGACTGTATTATTTTTTTTTGCCGTCAAGAGTACTTTATTTGCAACACAAAAACACTACTTACAAAACGATTAATGACATAATTTACATTACATACAATACTTTACACTAATTACAATAAAATAATAAGTAAATTAATACATCAGTTGTCCTAAAATTAGTAAATATAGTTGTTGTAAGAAAAAAACTAAAAAAAGAGACAATAAAAAAAAACATACGGAAAAGGGTGCGGCACAAGAGAGATAGTGGCTTACTATCTTAGCTTGCTTACAACTCAGATTAAAACATTCACAGTAGTTAAACATGTTTATATTCTAGGAAGATGAGGAAAAACTCTGTAAAGTAAGCCTGTTTATAAAACCAAGCAAGCCATTCCACTTTTTTTCGAAGGATGTTTTTGTAAGAGAGTGCTTTTCTAACAAAGCATAGTGTTCAATTTGTTGAATCATGCCTAAAATCTGTGGAAACGTTTGCTTCATTCTACAGGCATGTATAAAATGCCGTGCAAGAAGAGTACATAAATCAAGTAGAGATGATGCGGAGGTTTCATTGTTTAAGCCTAGAGCCAACAGTTGGTTTATTTTGTCATTGTCGGAAAGTAGACCTTGAGTGATAAGCCAGTTTTCCAAGGCTTTCCAAAATGATTGCACTATAGGGCAGTCCCCAAAAAGACGGTACAGTGTTTCCGGATTTTTTTGACAGAGAGAGCACATTTCATTATCCTTAATACCAATCTTACTCAAAAACGTATTAGTGGCAATTCTGTGGTGAATAAACTTGAATTGAAAGTTCCTAAGTTTGCAGCTTTGAGTACAGATAAAAGGTTTCAAAAATATTTGCTGCCATTGAGTGGTTTCTAGCTTTTCGATTTCACAGTCTACTTCCCACTTTGTTTGGCTTTTTTCAGAAGCAGTCACTTTTTTGGATATCAGAGCCTTATAAACAGCACTGCTAAGATTTTTACAATTTAAAGCTTTGATGCTCCAGTCAGTGTTGTTGTTATGATGGTCAGGCAGTTGTGGAGCAATCCCTTGGCGAATACCTAGTAGTGATGATGTAATGCCGTAATATTCTACAAAAGTGGTCTTGATTGTGAATTTGGCTAGAAAGTCGTTATAACTTAAAAAACTGTTGGCACTTGATCCGTTTTCCATAATGTGATGTGGGTGAAAAATTCCTTTATCGGGCCAATGCCTATAATAAACTGGTGCATTTGCTATGCGTACCAAAGAATTGTTCCACAGAGCCATTTTTCAAAAATCCGCTAACGATGATATGGCCGTTTTGTAATTTAAATCCGCCCATATGTCAACAAGTTCTCTTAAAAAGGTATATTTGATGTTCATTTTGTTTGTCATTTTTATCTTGTTAATGCACATGCGCGCAAACGAGATGTAGGTATCACTAGAAAAGGGACAAAAGTTGTTAACAAAGGTTCATTGTTATTTTTTGTGGACTTTTGTCTGGGGGTTAGTTCTTTCTTCTTTATAGAAGCTGTATTAGGGCATTGAGGATATGGTTGGTTAAACCGGTTAGGATTTCAAGAACAGCGTCACATACTGCCACTAAAATTTTTGGGGAGCACCCCTGGACCTATTGTTACTTCCCCTAGGGTATTGAGTTGAATCGGGAATGCAGATGACTGTTGTGCCGGTCGCCTCGGAGTTATGAGAGCAATATGTTCACTGTTAAAAAGTTCCTGTTAAGCCGATATACATCTTTAAAACAAGTAATTTTTTCTGCTGGAGTATATTTCTGCGGTGGAAAATTTAATACAAAATAAAATAATACTGAATTATAATGCAACAACGGACAACCTTGTCTAACTCCCAGTTTGAGCGAAAAGGCCGACGAGAGCCATCCATTGTTTATAACGCACAAGGTAATATTGGTGTAAACAATGTTTACCCAGCGCCGGAAATTTTGGCCGAAATTAAAGCGCTCTAAACCGCGTTGCAAAAGGCCGTGATTAACCCGGTCGAAAGCCTTTTCCTGATCCAGGCTAATAACAGCGGCCAAAAGCTGTTTATGGTTTACATGGTCGATTGTTTCCCGGATCAGAAAAAGGTTTTCAAAAATACTGCAGTCAGGAATCCCGCATGTTTGATTACTTTAGTACAAATTTTATAATCTGTGTTTAACAGAGAAATTGGTTGCCAGTTTCATCACCGCAAAGGTATTAAGTTCTTGTTAAGTTTTGATATCTTATGTTACCTATCAGTGTTTCAAATTTTCAATCATTTGTCATCAAGCCATTAAAGGTGCTTTAGAAGGGTAAAAATAGGTTAAATGCGTTTTCTTGGGAAATGCAGTTTGAGAATTTCACGGTGTATTTTTACGAATGGAGACGTTTTAAGAAAGTTAAATATGACGGGAAAGTTTGTGTTTTAATACGAGCGATATGGCAGAGCAAAATAGCATGAACTTTGCATTTGTTCTATTTTGGAATACTGAATCATTGCTATTACGGTTTGATTATGCAATAGTATGGGAAAGACGTCATAGTTTTATTGATTTAACTACCGTGCACAAGGAATTTTGCGGATAGTCCGACTGAATTTGTTTTGCGGGAGGAAATTTTTGTGGGTCGAGACAGCTAAATTTTCTGCTGAGGAAATGTTTGCGGATTTCTGGTGAAGTATAAATAAAATCCAAGGCATCGGTATTAAACTGCAATTTTACTTCCTGACCGGAGGTTTGTATAGTTCCCATAGTTATGGTTGCTGTTCTGGCACCAATATGAACATAAACAACGAGAAAACTAGTGAGTGAATTATTGTATGTTGTTGTAAAAACGAATCAGTATTATGATAACAGTCCCTGGTTCATTTGAGAACAAGCCATATCTAGAATATTTGATGTCACTTTTAACGTGATTAGTAATACAAGTGGTTTTAATTAGCCCCACGCAGCTATCAAGTGTAGTGAATACAAGCTAAAATTAAAGCTTTGACTGAGTCAAAGTTCCCATATGACTAAAACCAAATCGCCGGATTCACCCCTTTCATAAAATAGAAGTCCGTATACGGGTGAATATTTTAAGTTCGTTTACCTACAGATTGCAACTGATTTGATTGAAAATTCTGAAAATTGGCATGAATGTTCTGTGATACCTTGTCTACCCGGGACGATCAACCTTGACGACCGATTTTTCCAGTCGCTTAGCGAGTGACAACCGGAAATGTTGTGAAAAGAGTTGGTTTTCCAACTAGCTTAAAGTTAAGCGAGTCAGCTTAATTAAATTAAAGTCTCCTCAAATTTAAGTCACCAAACCAGGTAGCTTAAGCAAGTCGGCAATTAATTTTAGCCAATGAGAAGCAACTTGTGGTCATTTATCCAACAAGGCTATCAAATCGGAAATAAAAGACGCGTTCTATTTTCATATCTCGCTCGTCGCATGTTTGTGTGTTGTTGTACTGGATGTGGTCGAAGCAAATTGCAAAGAAACTGGAATGTTTCGTTCTAAATACGACGCATTCTCTCCAAATATTCTAAGATAGTAGGTGCGGGCTCTCATTGCGTCAATGGTGGCGCAATTTCTGCTAAAATTAACTCAAGATGTCGTTAATATGGCTTTAATGGTTATTAAATGTTAAGGTGTCATGATTATACAATAGTATGCAAGAGAGGTGAGAGTTTGCCGATTCAGCTAACTAAAAATCTTTCAGTTTGTTTATGTAAGAGTATGCATTTGGCTTTTGTTCTATTTTGGAATACTGAATCATTGCCATTACGGTTTGATTATGGACAATCTGTAACCAAATATTTCCGATCTTTAAACTTTCATCACGCCACTCTTTCCGGTGGTCCAATTCTGTCTATTACTGATAATAAGATAATAAACGCGGCTGTCAATGGCTATTTAACAGAAGATTTAATCGCGAATTCTGACCAATTGTTAGGGGCCGACCATTTGACTTTTGATTGGGGGGGGGGGGGGGTTACGTGATTTCAGAAAAAAATATCCTGCACACTCACTTGAGAGAAAAAATAAATCTTCCAAGGAATGAGCAAGAAAACAAAACAACCAAAGTCTTTTCATGCCAATGCATTATAAGAAATAGATTGCAACTCACACAAATTGGACAATTTTTTTTTTATTCTACCCCTCTGTGTTCATTTATTTCGCCAACCTATTTCCCTCTTCAGTGTTACTCCTCCATTAAACCTACATGCATTTTCAAACTTTCCCTCACTATACCTCCTCAGCCAATGCGACTAAAAATTTTGCACTGGCGACCAGAATTTCACAACTGATGACCAAAAATTTTGGTTTAGTCGCCAGTTGGCACCAATAGAAAAAAGTTAATTCGGACCCTGCTCCTACAAATCTAAAACACATAATTTTTAAACAAATTAAATTATATATTTAACCCAACTGTCACAAATAAAACACCCCCCAAGACATACACCTCAAACGCATTCTAAAGTTATGCTAGTTTTTCCGCCAAAAAAATGCACCTTCACATATTTGTTTTGTATTGATTGATGCGTTCGAATTCACGTTTGGCTTTATCTAAAGATTCAATAACTAAGGTTTTCTCGTGAGGGAGTGTTTTGGCATTTTCCACGATTTTCTCAAGTATGCAGATTTTGTTTTTGATCTGTTTTTCAAAGTTTGTTTGTTGTGCTTTCTTTTTCTTTGCATATCTAATCGAGCACTCTCTTTTAACTTGACCATTTCCCAAAGGAGAGAGTCGTCAACATTTTGATCATCCTCATATTGCTCTTTAACATCCTGAATGGTCGCTTTGATGTCGGCAATAAATTCCGATTCACTAAGGAAAGACATATTTAATTTCCAGTAGCCGTGGCCTCTGGGGTTGGCTTGCAGTGTGATCGATGGTCTAACCATAGAGTGATCTGTCCTATAGCCAGGTATAATATCAGAATGTGAGACATTCGGGCTCAAGCCTTGATTAATTAGAAAATAGTCTAACCTACAATGGATTTCTGGTTTTCGCTGCCTTCAGGTATACCTTAGTTCATCCCAGTGCATATCTCTCCATATGTCGGTCAAATCTAAATTTGCAGCTATATTTTTGAGTTTGTTTAAAGCTTTGTTGTGAGTTGTCGGATTACCTCCTTTTTTGTCTTTCTTGATGTCTTGAACTAGATTAAAATCGCCACCAAAAATTATATCGTCGCAGGTGAAATCGGTTGCGATGTCTATAACTTTCTGCATAAAATCTGGGTCATCCTTATTGGGTGCATATATATTTATCAACGTTATAATTATTTCGCTTGTAGCCAATTCTACTATGATGAATCTGCCCTCTGGATCGGAGTATTGCTTAAGCAGTTGAAAAGAGAAATTGTTGTTAAAAAGAATAGACTCCTGCTTTCGAGCTAGAGTAGCTGCTGAAAATTGTTTTATAGCCCCACTCATTCGTCCAAATCGTAGCGGTATCTTTTGTTGAGTGAACCTCTTGTAGGAAGTAAATCGAAAATTTTTTGTTCCTTAGCCATCTCAATGTTTCCCTTCATTTCACCTCGTCACCTAGACCGCGAACATTCAATGAACAAATTGTGAATTCTTTCAGTGTCTCAGTTTTAAGTGATTGCAAATTCAGCTGGGTTGCAAGCTATTTTCATTGAATTATTTCCAAATCTCCCTACCATTAATAATGTGCATCATTCCTAAAAAAAATTAATTATAGAAAGAGAAATGAGGATGCTAATAAAAAAAAAAACATAAAACTAAAACTTAATCTTTCGAGTGCTTTGAAGGCTTAATGGGAGCCTGACCAAAAAAATAATTGTAGTTTTCAGCTGAAACCAGCTTCGCTTTAATTATGGTAATACCGTAAGTTATTAACGAGTGCTAATGTTAGATAGACACAGCAAAGTCAAATTGCTTACACACGTTCCTTGACATCCTGAGGAATGGTATCAACAGTGTATTTTTGGTCCTCAATAAAGAGTGTCCTACCAATGACCTTTGCCTCTTTGCCCTGTTCTTTTGCTTTAACCCTTTCACGGCTGAATTTTTTTAAAAAAGGTATTTTTTTCCCTGTTAAATCAGTTTTTTGGGAGCAACATGGCCAAATGTCAACAAACATTGCTACACTCACGCTACAGTATGAACTAGATTCCGTATTGAAAAGTGTAATTTTTAGGTTTAGCACGCATAAGCCAAAAATTTTTTGCGGAACCATTCTGATTATTTTTTTGCTTCTTTTACTTTCCCTTTTTCTCCCCCTTTCTTCTCTTCCTATCTTCTACTCTCTATTATCTTTCTATTGGCTGGAAAATGTTTGGCATAAGCGCTAAAAACGCTGGAAATGAAACATTGTTCAATTGCAGGGGTCTTGACCTAATTTACCACCTAATTTTGCACCAATATTTGAACATGTTTTTTTTCGAATAACTCTGCTAGAATTTGGTCCATATTCAAAGTGGAGGCACGTGTGCATGGATCTATCCTCGCTGTATCAGTTGAGCATCAAAATTATCTGGCAATGTAGAAATTGATGACGTCACAAGTGGTGCAATGTCTGCTGCTCCAAATGTCGACAAAAGTCGACTTTGGCAGCGAAAGGGTTAAACATGGCCTTGATAGGAGGCCTTCTTTCCTGTTGTATTGCTCGAGTGTAATCTGCTGTGATGTAAGCTCCGTTGAAACGCAGGCTGTTCTTGAGGTTGCCTTTTTTTTAAAGACATGATCTTGATCTTCTCTGTTATGAGTGAAGAAACGCGTTTATTCACCAAGAGTTTATTCTTCCAGTACTTTTACAAGACATGTGATCAAAAAGATCACGTGATAACAACAACTCCACAGATAACCAACTAATCATAACATCCCCTTTCTCAAGCTAGCTAGATGTCTAAACACAGCTAAGTTGGTTCTTGTGCAAATAAAATAAAATACAAAAATACAAATAGTGAAAATAGAAACAAGAGATAATAACTCAACTGTAGATAAACCTACGATAACAATTCTCTAACATAACATAATCCTTATGCCAATGCGGAACAGATCTAACCTGTGTAGAGCGACGCAGACCTGGTAACATATCGGTATCGGGTAGGTTTGGTTCTGAGTTAGCATTAGATTCTGTAGTAACACTGGGTAAGTTTACATTGGATTGCATAGTCACAGGTTCTGACTCATCGCTAAGATCTTCACTTATAGTAATAGGTGGTTCCTGAGTAAGATGAATATGCCGTCTATTTCTACGGTACTCTCTAACAGCTTCATCAGTTATCATATAAGATCTGGCAGTCTCATGTTTCCCATGACTACAGCAGGCGATAAATGTTTGTCACCTGGTTTCCTGAACCTTACACTATCCCCTTTCCTGAGTTGCGGCAACTGTTTGGCCCCTTGTCGATCATAGAATTCTTTGTATTTAGCTTGACGTTTTTCTAGTAATACAGGAACGTCATGGCAAAGTTGTGGCACTAACGCCACAGGATGAACAGGAACCCTTTTCCGAATTTGCCGACTGAACAACATTTGGTTAGGTGAATAAGGAAAATTACTTATTGGTGTATTACGATATTCCATAAGACCTTCATTCAAATTGCACTCCTTTCTTAATAAGTTTTTAACGATATGGACTGCCTTTTCTGCAAGACCATTTGACTGACTACATGTAGGGCTGGTTGTTGTGATGTTTATACCACATTTTGCAGCATATTGCCCCATTTCTCTGGAGTTGTAAGGCATGTTATCCGCAATAAGAGTTTGTGGATATCCATGTCTTGAGAAGATTTCATTGAAACACCGGATAACATCATTACTTGTTTTGTTATTTAGCCTGATAGCTTCAATATACTTTGAATAATAATCGATGACCACAAGGTAGTTTTGATTTTTGTGTTCTAACACATCTGATGCAACTACTTGCCATGGCAATAGTGGGATATCTCGAGTTTGTATGGGTTCTTTGGGTTGATAACTCTGATATTTCATACATTTTTCACAACTGGATACCATATCTTCAATATCCTTAGTCATGCCAGGCTAAAATACTGTCATACGGGCATTAGCTTTGCTTTTTTCAATGCCACAGTGGCTAATATGCAATTTCTGGAGTACGTCTTTTCTCCATGCAGATGGAATGATTAGCCTGTTATCCCTGAGTAAGATTCCATCTGCAACATGAATGTCATTCCACACATTCCAGAATGATTTTAGAGGGGGAGCTACATCACGTTTATGTTCAGGCCAACCCTCCATGACATATCTGTGTAACATTTGCATAGTAGAATCATTGCAATTAAGTTTTCGTAATTCCATTAACTTAATATCAGAAATAGGGAGATTGGTAATTACACTATGAATGAAATGCTCCATGTCTTGATGCATATCATTGTCATTAGGAACACTAGACTGATCGAATGCTCTGGAGAGGGTATCAGCAATGTAAAGAAACTTCCCTGGAACACATCTGACTTTGACATGATATTTTTGAAAATGGAGTCTCATTCTTTGCAAGCAAGGAGGTACTTCGAAAAGAGGTTTTCTAAAAATACTTTCTAGGGGCTTATGATCCGAAAGCACTTCAATTTCTGTCCGATATGTGTACATATTAAATCTCTCACACCCAAAAACAATCACTAATAGTTCTTTTTCAATTTGGGCATAATTGATCTCTGAATTTGTCATAGCACGTGAGGCATATGCGACTGGTTGTCCCTGTTGCATCAAACATGCTCCTAACCAACTTTTACTGGCATCAACTTGAAGCGTGGTTGGTAAGCTTGTGTCATAGAATCGTAGAACTGGTGCACTACTCAGGACTGATTTGAGTTTTGTAAGTGCAGTATTGTGCTCTGGAAACCAAGCCCAAGGTACATCACACTTAAGCAAGGATCGTAACGGGGCAGTTAACTCAGACATGTTTGGGATATACTTACTAAGATAATTGATCATGCCCAATAACCTTTGGAGGTCTTGTTTGCTTGTTGGGGTGGGCATATTGTGAATAGCAGAAATTTTTTCTGGGTCAGGTGAAAATAAATCCTAATTCACTAACCACTTCACCCATGTACTTGACTTGGCTAACACGAAATTGGATTTTGTCACGATTGAACTTGATATTTCGCTCTCGTGCTCTAAGGATCAAATCATGTTCTTGTTCATTTTTACCTCCAATGATAATAATTTTTTATCATCGAAAACTGGTAATGCACCTGTGATATCACCAAAATGTTTCTCAACCATTTGTTGGGCCACTTCACTTGCACATGAAATACCAAATGGCATTCTCTTAAATCGAAATCGACCAAAAGGCGAATTAAAAGTGCATAGAAATGATGATTCATCTGTGAGCTTTTGGTGCCAGTAACAATTTGACATGTCAACGACTGAGAAAACCTTACAACCGTTCAGCATGTTTGAAATTGTTTCAAAGCTTGGAGGTTTGAAATCCTCCCTTTCAGTGGCTTCATTGAGATCTGGCGGGTCTAGGCACAATCTCAGAGTATTGTTTGTTTTTTCAACAATCACTAAATTGCTGACCCAGTTAACCGGTTCTTCTACCTTGGCAATAGTATCCTTTTTTTCAAGATCATTAAGAGTTCCTTGGAGCTTCTCCATTAATCTTAGGGGAATATTCCTTTGTGGTTGAATGGTAGGGATGACTATTAGCCTTCAACTTTATATTATATTCGCCCTTGACACATCCTAAACCTACAAAAACATCCTGAAATTCATCCAAAAGGTTAGGTGTTTGATGAACTTCATCAACACTGAGACCTCTTTGCTCCACTTTGTCATTTAAGGCGATAAGCTCTAGCTCTAAGCATGATTCTAAACCCAGGAGAGGTCTCACATTACCCCGGATGACATAATACTGCAGAGGTGTTGAACTCTTAATAATAATAATAATATTTTATATTTATATAGCGCGAACCTCTATATGAATATAATCAGTTGCGCTTTACATTTTTATGAGAATGAGATCGGACGTCAGCTCATGAAGGTGCCTCAGGCAGCCGCTATCAGTCCATTAATAATCTCATCTCCCCACCCCACCCATGAAGGAAGATATGAACACTGAGGGTGGTCACAGCCAGGGTTTTGTTACGTCCTCAGTGGTTCTTCAACGTCCCCTACTATTAATGTGATAAGATGCAGGAGGCCAACGGGTTAACCAAGGCCAACGGGTTAACGTCACCTCCCAATGATGCGATCATCTGAACTGAGGCAGATATTGAGCACACAGCTAGCATGATCTTACCAGTTATTTTAAGACCCTGGCTTTTGGTCCGGCCGGGGTTCGAACCTGTGACCTCCCGCACAGTAGTCCGGCGCTCTACCAACTGAGCTAACCGGTCGGTCGGTAATCCTGTTTACCTTCGTGTCAAGAAAACATTTGCCTACAGTATCTAACTGGTGCCCCCAAATGATTTTAGTAACATGCTTGTTGGCTCTACCTGAGCATTCAACTCATTTGTCAAACGCATGGACATTATGTTACACTCTGCACCTGTATCGAGTTTGAAAGTTACAGGAATGTTATTGACTAACAAATCTGACTGAATGTTCCTTCTAGTGCTACCTTGAATTTCTTCGATGTACAGTCCCTCCAATGCTTCATCTTCCTCATTCACTTCTATTTCCACGTGACGAACTCTTCTTTCTTCCATGCTACTCTTCGGTTTGAGGCAGCAGCGAGCTAGTGGTTTCGGCCATTGCATTTATGACACATTGCACCATAGGCTGGACAATTTCCTCTGTTGTGAGATGATGCACAGAATATGCATTTGATTATTCTCTGCGGGTTTTCAAACTTGGATTTTTCCGTTTCCACCGGCGCCTGTGTCTTCTTTACAATGTCAATGTTACTCGCTTGAGCAGTTGGTGAGCTGAAGATTTTTGATTGCTCCCTAGATTGTTCCGTGATTCTGCAAAGTTCAATTGCTTTCTCGAGTGTTAAATCCGTCTCTCGCAGCAGTCGCTCTTGTAGCTTGGGATCGTTTATGCCCACCACAATCTGATCTCTTATCAGAGAATCTTTAATTGCTTCAAAATCGCAGTATTCAGCCCTTCTTCTAAGATCCGTGACAAATATGTCGAACGTACGATCTTCTTGTGTCATTCTGAAGACATATCGCTCGTAGGTGGTATTTTTCCAAGGTACATAATACGTTTCTAGTGCTGTTAAAATGCCTTCAACAATTCTTGCTGTGATATCTTCGGGAATATCTGGTAGGGTTTTCAGCACTCGTCTTGCTTTGGTACCGAGAATACTTTGGATAGTTGCAATCTGTATGGCTTCGTCCTTTCTGTGAAGGCCACTTGATATCCTATACAATTCCCACGCTTCCTTCCATTCTTTCCACGCATCTGCCAGGTTGAGACTATCAATATCTAATTCCGAGGGAGGTTTAATACATTCCATGCCGTGGTTCTGAGTCACTAAGCTGATTTTTTAAGAGATCCTGGTACCATGTTATGAGTGAAGAAACACACGCGTTTATTCACCAAAAGTTTATTCTTCCAGTACTTTTACAAGACATGTGATCAAACAGATCACGTGATAACAACAACTCCACAGGATAACCAACTAATCATAACATTCTCTACACACAAATCTTGCTATTATTGGTCTTGGTTGGTCATTCTTCGGTTTGCCAACTCTGTGAACTGCTTGGAATCTCATGTGGGAGGTGTCGATGTTTAGTTCATTTTGCAGAATGTCACAGAGTAGTTCTTTTGTTGAAACTTTCTCACCTTCTTCAACCAGTTCAGGAATGTTATTAACTTTTAAGTTTTCTCTTTGTGTGTAATTTTCTAGGGCAGTGCAGCTTTCTTGTGCTTCTTTAAGCGTGGTTAACAATCAACGAAACGAAGGTGTTGATCAGCGCTTTGAAAGCTGAAAACGTTTACTGACTAACTGAAATAACAGACCTTCACAATGAGCCGGCTAAGACAAAACAAAAGACTGTATTTGATCAGGAATCAATAAATCAAATATTCAAAGCGAGTTCAGAAAATGTGTCTTGGCGTGTTCTTTAGTGTGTCATGCAAAATTCGTTGTGGGGGAAGGGGTGCATGACCCATTTAAAATAAACCGTAAAACTTTCTTACACAAGCGCATGAGTGTAGGCTACCAGTGTAGCCTCTTGTTAGTTTATGGTATTAGCATTCTCGTTTATTTTCCATCTTTTTTTACTCAACAAGGTAATATTTCACTGCAGAATGATTTTCCCCAAAAACCGTGATTGGGACTCTTCGTAAGGCCGTGAGAAAAGATAAAAAATCACGTCATGGCAAAATTGTGAGAGTTGGCAGGTCTGTTAGGCATGGATATTGCATTTAGTTTTATTTTTGGCAGTATCTATGCGATGGACTATTTCAGGAAGTCGGTATTTACTCTGTGAACTCAGTTGGTGGGTGAATTTCCTTCACAATTGTCTGATCATGAGCAGACTATGACAAGCGAATCAGCAGGTGAATCATGTCTGAAAAAACTGAGTCTACACACTGCAGTAAAATCGGCTGCAAGGCAATGGCTATATTTCAGCCGTATATTTTGGAAGTCGACGCAAAATTCGAGGAATAATATGCATCTGCTGAAAATACATAGACACATAAAACCATCTCAAAAATCGGGAGAGAATCAGCTCAAGAGCAATTACCGTCAAGAAAGTGGTGGAAAATATATATTGAACAGTTTGAAGACACTGAGTTTGCCATATGGTGAGCATTCTTTGTCCTTTGACAGCTATTTTTCAGTAGAAGAAGCAAAATTGCAATCACAAAAGTGATCATCAAGTGACGTCGGAAAACAAAATAATAGCCGCAGATTGAATTCTATTGAGCTTTGTATTAAATCAGAAAATACGAAGGCCACCTACAAATACAATGTTCCTCATCTTAACTGCATGACCAAACTTGACTGTTTCAGAATTCAAAAGTTCCCGTCAAGTTCGTCTGTTTTATTGGTCTCCTGGTTTATCTTATCGGTACCAATACATTTTTTACCGTACCAATCCGGGGAAAAATCCATGTATGTGTATTGTAATTAAGGTAACGTAATCTAAGGTAAAGATAGTAAATTCTTGTTTTATGTAAGTAAGGCAATAAGTAAAATTGCATTGTAATTAAGGTAACATACTCTAATGTAAAGATAAGTAAGAAAATTCTTGTGTAATGTAAGTAAGCTAATAAGTAAGACATACATTGTAATATAATTTATTGTATATTTTACGTTGGAAAGAAAATAAAAAACTTTATGAGAAACGCTCTGATGGTTGCGATTTGGTTTAGCAGAAAAGGAAAAAACAGACTAGCTAGTGCACTCTGTTTCTTGTTTTAAACGGGGACGATGACTGTCTGACATTGAGATCTGTGAGTGACATCCGTATCACACAAGTTAACTTGTGGGAACCTATTGTAATTTATGAATACAAAAATGAGTGGTGAACTGCTGGCGTTTTTTTACAATACCCCCTCCCCTCCAATCTGTCCCCTTTAGTCTATTAAGTATTAAGCCCCCTCAAATGTGCTTGAAATAAAAATGCCCCCGGGGTTTAACAGAGGATTTACGGCTCTTATCTCCTAGTGCAAGCGCAATTAATTTTAACACTTCAAATATATGCTCCCCTTCCCCTAGAAAGTGTGTACGAATTTATTTTCTCAGATACTATGCACTACAAAAACACTGTAAGTGCGGCACTTATGTTAATGACGCATAGTTAGTCGTGGCAAGAATATGCAAGCTAGAAAGACAAACTGAACGCAACAGCTGCAGCTTTGAGCTGTTTTTAAAGTGGCGAGCCCTAATTTGTTTTGATGGCCGGTTGCCCATTACAGTCAAAACCAAATGCAAGTAGATTCAGCGAAAATCAAGTTATTTCTTGAAAACAGGTTTGTGCAAAGAGAGAAATAAACTAAAAAGAGGACGATGATACTACACAAGACTAGTGTCTAACTAGAAAACTGTATGGTTAAATTAGACGCTAGGCATTTCCTCATATGGTATTTATATTTAGTTATTCGTCTTAATGTCTTAGTAATTTTAGTTTAGCTAGATATATGTTTTTCTTGTAAAAAAATGTCATGGAAATGTGAAAATAAAGTATTGCATTGTATTGATTGAAGCAGAAAGGAAATGTGAAGAGAAGCCAGAGACGCAAAAATTCAGTTGTTTACAGTTGAAGTATTTCTTAGGGAACAGCGAATCTGCTCCTACTTTACTTAATTGCTTTGCAGAAAAAAAGAAGAAACAGCTCACCGAGTCACAGAACAGGCATTTACCAAAAAGGAAAACGTTGTACAAAAGTCAGTTACAGAAGAGAGCAAGAGTTATAATATCAGAAGAAACCACCCAGTCGTTCACCATTTGTTCATGTTTTTGTTTGTCAGCAAAGAAAAGCATGGGAAATGTAATTTACACGTAAACAGAAAGAAAATCTGACAAAAGAGGAGTTCTGAGATTCCAATTCCAATCATTTTTCTGGCACATTAACATGATGCGGACGCCATGTTGGCATTTTAGCAGAGCTCTCGCGGACCGAAAACCCGCTCGCAGAGCCCCATACTCAAAGAACCCATGCTGTCCGTAACATGTGTGTCCGTCCAAGCGAGTGTTGCGCAGGACTAGTCCATGGGCACGTATGACGTTGCAAAACATGTACTATGACATCACGCAACATCCAGGATCTTAGCAATTTTGAAACCAAAGCGAGGCTTTTTTTTCACACGGCTACACGGCCGAATGTCACGTCAGCTCGGTAAACAGTGGATGTTTTGCTGTGTTTAGCGGAGAAAACCGTTTCAAATTAAAGTCGTTATTTCCGTGCACTTTTTCGCCGTTTGCTACTCAAGACAGGGATACTAATTAAGGGATACTGAGAAGCCGCTATGGTGGAAAAAGAAGAGCTTTTTGGGATAAAATGTTGCTTCGAGGAACTTCATACGTTTTTATCAATGCGGGAGCAATGCAAGGAGATGTTTCTCACTTCGGGTTACAGAACTGAAGAAGCGGAGATTTAAAGAATTGCCAAGCAGTCGAGGGACTTTAGGGTAAAACAAAATACATTTTTCGATGGGAATTTATGTTGATATCAATCTGTGATTGACTTTTTCTTTGCGTTTTCGTTAGTTTTGGAGAATTGTTTATAAAATGTGCTCAAATTCAGTCGTTTTGATTTCTTTAATCGAAGAGAGTTCAGCCTCGATGCGCTATATAAATGGTTCATGTTTTGCTTTTAAACATAAAAGAACATTGTGTTGTCCATTTTTATGCATTTGTTCATTCATTACATAGGTTGAAAAGCGATTTTATGTAAACAAAACAAGACTTGGATTTTATAGTTCTAATTTCACTCGCATCGCCTTTTAATATGCAAATATGTTTGTGTATTTTTTGTAGTTTTGATTTCTAAGTCAGTTTCTCCGGCAATTTTTGATTTGCAACAGGTGTGTTTTATTCGGAAATCTTGTTTTGTTTTTTGTGAACTTTTGTACAGTCTAAATGTACTGTGCAGACGGTCACATAATACTGTTTTTGAGAATTGCTAAAATTGAAAAATAGCCCGGTTGTCAATCTTAATTCTTGTGCTTCCGACCTTTCACCTCAGTTAAGTTTATCATCAGCTTTCTGTTCAGAGAGCTACACTGTTAGGCTCAGCCTATCTATATATATTAGCGGAGCACTTGCCAGGCCGAAGGCCTGGCTGCGCAGCCCCATACTCATAGAACCTGTGCCGTCATTTTTCATGGTCATGGATAGCGGAATGTTTCGCGGGCGCGCGTGTGCCCGATCTCCGCCGTCACACGATGTCACACAGGACCGTGCTCCGTCGCGCAGGACTAGCTCGCGGGCGCGTATGACGTTGCAAAACATGCGCGTACGATGTCATGTAGAAACCAAAGCGAGGCTTTGTTTTTTGCGCGGTTACACGGCCGAATGTCACGTCAGCTGGGAAAACACTTTGATGTTTTGCTGTGTTTACTGAGCGGAGAAAACGGTTGAAATTAAAGTCGTTATACAAGCCCAGAAGCCGCTTTAGTGGAAAAAGAAGAGCTTCCTGGGATAAAATCTTGCTTCGGGGAACGTCATACATTTTTCAATGCGGGGAGATGTTTGATTTTATTACGGAATCCAGTACCACAGGAGCGGAGAAAACGGACACTAAAACTCTCTCTCAAACGTTATGAATATGACGGCGAACAACCTTGTAACCTTTGCCGAAGAGGAGAAACACTGGACATCGGACAAACAAACATAAGCAGAAAAGCAAGTAACGTCTAAATGTGATTTGCAAAAATTGTTTAGTTTAATAGTAAGACTTAAGCTTAAGCTTCAGTTAAATATGTTAATTTTACCAGAAGAATTTTCTCCAAGTTTTTGCATTCAGAGCTAAATTTACAACTTTGAATATCCGTGGTTTTGGCAATGAAGCGAAACAACGCTCTGTTTTTGATTTTGCGAAAAATTCCCGTTCTGATTTTATTTGTTTACAACAACCTTTAGCGACAAGACAAAATGCGATAAATTCTCTGACAGCTAAATGAAATGGGTCATTCCATTTTTTATCCGCACCCCCCCTACGGAGGGGATATTTTGGTACGGTCAAATTTGCCCTGTCGGAATCTTCAAATTTTGCTTTTATGGTAGGGTCGGAATCTGCAATTAAATGAAAGGAACCCATCGGAATCGCGAAAATGAGAAAATTTTGCCTGTTGGAATCTGCTTTTGCCAATGCTACTTTTTTTGTAAAAAAAATATATAGGAAATATCAATAGGAAATAGGAAATATCAATTCCTATACCGGGAACGAGCCCTTCGGAAAGTGAAAATTTTACAAGGCAGCCCTACAGGAATCGTTAAAATAGAATTTTAGACCTTTCGGAACCCGTTTTAACGAGATCCAAGCCCTGTCGGAATCAGCCCTTCCACCCGGGGGTGCGGAAAATTTTTGGAACGTCCCAATGGCGCGGTAAAAGTTTCTGGACGCCCGCTCTTGGTAAACAAGGCGGCGTTGCCAATCTTGTCGCTGAAAATACTGATTTCAAATGTTTACAATGGAAAAAAGATTCTTCTGGTAGAATTGTTAGTGTTTTAACTGAACTCGACGACACGAAAATTAATTTGGTTTTGTACTTATGCACCCACGAATCCAAGTGAACGTAAGCTTACTTTAATGACACAATTCATGAATATTTTTTCCGAACTCTTTTAAAATTATTGCTGGCGATTTTAACTGCATTGAAAACGTTTCTGATAAGTTTGGAGGAAATCCTACAATTTCCATGGATTTGAAAGATCTGCACAGTGTTCTCTGGCGCAAAAAAACACGGCCGACTGAAAAATACAATGCACATGGTAATAATGCGGATAAAACTATCGGTACACGTTTGGATAATTTTTTTATTGCTCAGGACTTGTATGATTCCTTTTTAAAATGTGAAATTTTGCCTTGTGTTTTTTACGATCATGATTCTGTTGATTTAAGCCGCAATTTGCATAATGCATTTTCCCGTGGACCAGGACTTTGGAGGCTAAATTTAGAATTTGATGTTTGCGATATGATCTCAGAAATTATTAAGAAACATGCATTGTACTGGAAAGCATTTACTTCCATTCAAGCTTTGTGGGATTTTCTTAAAGAATCTATAAAATTAGTTGCTATAGATTTTGGTCGAAGTAAACAACGCATATTAAGTTAAATCGCGATATTAAAAGGCCACGCAACTGTAAATTCTTTGATCGAAGCTAAACGGGCTCTTATTGAAGGAGATAGCTCAGCGAAAACCACCATAGAAACGCTTGAAAGAGAAATTCGGGCCATTAATTTATCCCAAATAAGAGGAAGCCAAATTCGTAGCAGAGTCAAATGGCTTGAAGAAGGTGAAAAACCTACCAAATTCACGTGCTCAGAAAAATACTGTTCAATCTATTTATAACTCCGCCGGTGTTGAAGTCTTTTCACAAGATTCCGGCCCATTTCGATTTTTACCGTAATTTGTACTTGCAAGAACCTGTTAATTTAACAGTCCAACCGAATTTTTGAACAATCTTGTAAACAGATTAAGTGAGAGCGAAATTTTATCCTGCGAAGGATTTTTATCTTTGGCTGAAATTACCCACGCAATGCGTGGACTTTCTTCAGGGAAAACCCCCGGTTCAGACGGATTACCTCAACAATTTTTCGCTAAATTCTGGGATCTTTTAGGCCCTATTCTGTTCGAAATTATAAATTTAGTTTGGAAAATAATTCTCTCAGTGATTCAATGCAAGGAAGCGTGACTAGATTACTTTACAAGAAAGATGATAAGAAAAACCTCAAAAATTGGTGGCCCGGCCATTTCGCTACTCAATGTTGATTACAAAATTTGTTCAAAAGCTTTTACAAACAGACTTTCAAAATTGTTACCCTCGATTATTTCAAGAAGATCAAACTTGTTCCGTCCCAGGTAGGACGATTTTTGAGAATTTATTTCTCTTGCGTGACACTCTAAATTATATAAATATTACCAATGAAACTGGTATCTTGCTGAATATTGATCAAGAGAAAGCCTTTGACAATTGACATGGTAGAAAAACATTGGAAAACTTTTTACCAATGTTTTAAGTCGTTTTGGATTTGGCCCTAATTTCCAGCGGTGGATTTCTACATTATACTGTCAAGCAAATATGAAAATTATAGTTAATGTGTTTTTGACCAAAGAAATTCCACTCGAGTGGGGGGTGAGGCAGGGAGATCCCCGGTCTCCACTTTTGTACATTTTATGCGCAGAAGTTTTGGCGACCAGTATAAGAAAGGATGATACTATTGAAGGTTTTCTCATTCCAGAAACCTGAGGAAAGCGTTTTAAAATTCGCCAATAAGCGGATGACTCCACATGTTTTGTAAACAACATTTTTTTTCTTTAGACAAATTGTTTACTTTTATAATTCACAAATACGAGACAAGTACAGGGACTAAATTAAATGCGGCAAAGAGTACAGAAGCCATGAGGTTAGGAGCTTGGTGCTCACGTCCGGACACTCCTTATGGCCTCCTTACCACGTCTTTCCAAGCTACATTAAAATTTGAACCTGTGAAAGGTTGTGGGGTGTTTTCACTCCCACCCCATCGGCACTACTCATTACTAGGTTTTTAGTTAATGTTAAGACTATTTTCTTTTTCATTAAGACCATACTTTATGGTATATGGCTTTTTCGAAATAAAGCAACTTTTCACAATGGCACTGAGAACTCTCGGGACACTGTAAGGGACATGAGGAATGACATCACACAACACAGTTGCAAATTGCCCCCGGGGGGGGGGGGGGGGCTGGGACTCTGAGACCGTTAACCTATACTAGACCATTTTAGCTGCATTTTGCAACCCTATTCTAGAATAAACACCGAAAAATCCTACCCTATCCTAGACCTTTTCTAGACTCACTATTTTGCAGAAACTTGTTCACTATCACAGTCTAAGATACCAGGGGTCAGTATAAATGTCGTACAGCACACCTTACCGATTTTTCCATTTGTCAGTAAACCTCGTCTAGACTAAATTCTTCATGCAACTGATCAGTTTTGTGGAAAATGATACCCTATTCTAGACCAAAACTTTCTGATTACTATACCCTATCCCAGACTAAACTGCTTGAAAACCATACCCTTGACAGCAGCACATACCTATATAGCTCATATATGGGAGCACCCCCCCCCCCCCCCCCCCGGGTAAAATACTGTAAAACAAATGTTACCATTTTTTTTTTTTTTTTTTTTTTTTTTTTTTTTTTTTTTATTTTATTTGTTTCCACAATCATGTATTTACAACCCAATATTTTAATTTAAGTTAGTTAAAATGTAAATAATTAAATAACTAGCAATAACAGTTACAGGTTATAAAGCACATTGTTTAACATAATTGTGGACTTAATTATTTAAAAGATTCATTTCCTCAAACATTCTCCATTTTTTCCTAAAGAAGTTCATATTATTCGATTTAAAAGAAATATACTTTTCGGTTTGATATTTATTTAATAGAATTCTTTCAAAGTGGCAAAAAGATGGTTTCGTTTCTTTACACCGGCAAGTCCACAAGTACGTTTTTCCTAAAATAAGAATATAGTTTTGCAGATCCATCTCCCCCTTTAAAAACCCTAAAATAATCTCACGATATTCTAACGAGAGGCTTGCGCAATTCTTAAGTTTGTTTAAAATTTTGTCACAAACTTCATTCCAAAAGGAAGACGTTTGTATCAATAACCGATTCCTCAACGACACAATCAAAGTTATTCCTAATTAAAATTGCGACACCTCTTGCATTATTAGCCCCATGAGAGCAGATTAACTTGGCACCCCATTCTCTTTGCCAGGAAACTTCATTCCCTTGGACAGAATGTGTTTCCTGAAGGAAAACAACGTCAGGTTTTTGTTTTCTAAGCCAAGTAAATATTGTTCGTCGTTTACGATAGTTGCCTATGCCTCTCGTATTTAAAGAAATAAATTTACCTCTCACCATTTGTGGTGATTAGGTATGTGAAAAAATCTAAATCTGGAAGAAGATGGATCTTTATATACCCGGTTAATTACTGATAGCCACACAAATAAAATAATCAAAAACATAACACCAATACAAGAAATGTTTGAGGTAAACAAAATATATGGTTTGTAGAAAATTGCTATTAAAACTATGGCGTACATAAGCAAATTCATTGGAAACAAGTTTTGCGCAAAATTCGCTCTTGTGCAGCGCTGCACAAGCAATCCCAGCAGACATAAAGACATCGCGCGGATGACTTTAGCGCTAGGCTTCGCAAATGTTGAAAAAAAAATCACATCATTTCACTGTCGTTTTTCAGAAATACAGACAACGTGGAATTTAGGCTAAGCAACAGAAATTTCTCTTCCATCAATAAAAAGTTTACCTCTAGTGAAACGCACTTTTTTACCTTCGTCGTAAGCTTTTCTCATAAGTGGAAGGGCTTTCTTGCGGGCGTTAAAGTCACTAGGTGTGAAGTCCTCGACAATTCTTGCCCCTTGTAATGTTGCCTTTCCATCTACACTCTTTGCTGCTTGTAGTAGTCTTCTTTTAAAAGGTCTGCTATAGAGTCTTGCGATGATAGCCCTTGGTTTATCGTCTCGTTTTTTGCCAGTGCGGTGAGCATTTTCTACCTCAGCAGCTGGATCTTCGAAGCCAAGAGAGGTGATAAAATCCATAATTATTGCCATACAATTGATTTCTCCCGAATGACCAAATAGAAATTTTCTGCTTTGTGGTGTCATCCGAATATTTGTGAAATACAACAGTCAAAGCTTGTGACTCTATAAATAATTTAGCTACTGGCAACTCATCATTCAATACCAGAAATGACTAAAGTAATCATGTGCAAACCAGAAAGGACTTTCAAGTGGACCAAACGACCGGAAATGAACTTTATAAGTAATCCCTTATGGACTTGACTTTCAAGTGACTCATGTAAACCGGAACTGACCTTGTATTATTGTAACCGGAAATGACTAGCTTTATAACGCAGGATGCCTTGTAACCGGAAATGACTAGCCTCTCAGGATAATATTGTAAACTTTAGGGATTTGTTATTGATGTATAAAACATTTTAAAAGGAAAAAAAACACTTTTGTTGTGTTTAGCGGAGAAAACGGTTTGTAAAATCGTTTTTCCCTGCTTTTTTTCGCGGTTTGTTTCTCAAGAGAGGTTTCACATTTCAGAAACAGTGAGCTTTTGTGGAATTTGTGCAGTCTAAATGCACTGTGCAGACGGTCGCGTAATAAGCTTGCTGTTTTTGAGAATTGCTAAAATTGAAAAATAGCCTTGGTCGTCAATCTTAATTCTAATTATACTTGTGCTTCCGACCTTTCACCTAGTTAAGCTTATCATCATCGTTCACTGGCTGTTCAGAGAGCTCCGCTGTTAGGCTAAGCCTATCTATATATATTATGAAGTCAAACCAAATTATAGCTATATCGCTGACCAGAGATGTTTTTGCTTGAAAGCCTGAACTAGCCTGAATCACGACGGAAAGGCGAAAGAAAGACGGTAAAATGCTTAGCTTATTGTAATTGATCGTTTAAGTATTAATCAGAAAGCCGTTTTACCTTCTTTTGGAGCAAATAATGACATGTGATGGAGAAATATACCGTAATCCACAGTAGAAATGTTTGCGGACGAACAAAGCTGCCGATGATGGCTTGCTTCAGTGACCTTCCGGGTACTACAAAATCTGCTGTTATTTGCACTGTGATGAGTTAAGGACAAACACTAAAGACAAACAGCATGATCAGCCACAAGAGGTGGTTTAGACATACGAATTTTGTGCAGAAAATGTATGTTGTGCAGAAAGAGCCGACTAGTTCTTTGCAAGTTGAGAACTGCAGAAAACCATAAAGCAAGCTTTATTGGATGGATGTTGATTATGCTTTAATATAAATTCTCCTAAGACAGAATTCACTATACTAGGAGGTAAAATTAAATATGACAAATAAAGTGAAAAGTATATATATATAAATATCATAAAGACATCCATATTATAAAAGAGCTATTTACAAGATTGTATCTACATTAAAATTATAAGATAAATACAGTGAATTCGTTAAATGCAAATTAACATAATAGTCTAAGTCATGGATCTTATAGTAGGCATTATAGTTCATCTAAAAGCAGAAACAGTAGTGAAGGGAAACTCATCAGCAGTTACAGGTAACTGATTCCACGCAACTATTGAACTTGGATAGCATGAATATAAGCATTGCAACTGGACTGAATATGATGAAAAGGGAATGCATTGGGGACTTGAGAAGCCCTTGCTAGTGGACATACTTCCGATGGGAGGGAGATATCAACTAAGCCTTGCTCGATTTTATAAAACATAGATAATTGGTACGAAAGTCTGCGTTGTTTAAGAGTATCCCAACCAACCTGATTTAACATCGGAGTAACATGGCTAAGTAGAATAGTTGCGAATAGCTGCTCTATGCTGAACTAGTTCAGCATAGAGAAGCTAGGTTACCTGTATAACCTACCTGCATAAAAAATAATGGGTATCAACAGTAGGTCAGATAAGATATTGATAGAGTACATGCTATACTTTAAGCCTGAAGGCCGATTGAGTTTTCTTAAAGGATTTCTGAATGAAATGTTAATTTCACCGAAGTTTACAACATGATTTTTGAAGGTTTTTCCTCAGTACACCAAAGTCCAAGATAAACCCGCCCCGCAGAGATTTTTATAGATTTAGTAACTGGAGTATCTATTTAAACTAGCCATGTAGT
Organism: Cladopsammia gracilis; assembly: GCA_022457155.1. Taxonomy (NCBI): domain Eukaryota; kingdom Metazoa; phylum Cnidaria; class Anthozoa; order Scleractinia; family Dendrophylliidae; genus Cladopsammia; species Cladopsammia gracilis. The sequence continues at coordinate 438,879 of JAJGOT010000543.1, forward strand.
TTGAGTACTAGAACTGGCGTACTTTTGGAAAAATTCAATGGTCTTAATTGCACTTTTTAAAGCAGTTTCTGATGTCAAAATTGGGTTTAGTGGCACAAACAAACAGCCGGTGTTACCTTGGCAACAAATAGAAACAATCTTAACAAAGGTCATTTTTGGACATCCCCCCTGAATACCTACCTGCATGCAAAATATGAAGGGGGTCAAAAATTTTCATTTCCCATTTTTCTCAATTCTTGCAGAGAACTGCTCTTAACACACTCAGTAAAGTGAGATAGCCAGTACTAAGTTGTAACTACTAGTTCACTTAAAATAGTATCTAGGGAGAGCTAGTGTTTGTGGTAAGTTATGTACTACTAATAAGATTGATAAGCTTAATAATAAACCATCTAGGAACACGATTGGTTTAAAGATTGGAAAAGATTTTTGTTAACATACAAGAAAGCTTGCAACAAGCTTGGCAAAAATGATATTTTGTTTCATTTTGCTACTGGCTCCTTTAAAAGAAAGGTAGGGTCTTTAATAAGGGTCATTATACTGCAATGTCTAATTTCTGTTGGATTTCAATCTTCAGCTGGAGAAAGTGCAACAGCCACTGTTGATGTAACAGGTCCAACAAGCCACCTGTCAAGATCAAAGCTTGCTGTGGCAGCAACAGTCCCTGGCATGAGGGCTGCCTCTGCACACAACAACCTGTCACAAACAGCTCCTGGAGCTCTTGCCCACCCCCTCACAGGTAGGTATATACAGCAACACGGAGTTTCAAACTCTGTATTGCTTAGGGAGTCACTGAGATCTGTAGACAATCCAACCCTACTCTCAGTGTCTTGGTCGCTTTTGTGTTTCCAGTAAAATCTTTTGGGGCCAGTTGCATAAAACTTCACGTCGAACGTAAATGCTAATGTTTGACGTTAAAGGGGCTATGTCACCATTTTTCGAGTTTCTTTAAAAAGCCAAAAGACATCTTTCTATAAGTGGAAACCATAAAATAGTGGTCTAGGTTTGTTTTTATTACTCTACTAGTGCTCGTAGAGTAAAAATTAGTGTCTTGGGCTGCAGATGGCCAGGATGGAAATAGATTGCGTTTTCTCAAGTTTATGGCTTCTGTCTTGGAAAACTCGCTAAAATTCTGATTATGGTTTATTTTCTCTTTGACAATTCGCTTGATATCTCCCTGTTTTGTTCTATAAGCATTTTGTGTCTGACAAAGGTACTTAATTTGGGGCAGTTTTGACCCCAAAACCTCAACCGTGACCCCGTGACATTTTAGACAGTGCTTCCATTTGTGGAGAGTGACTTTCAGACTTTGCACCAAAAAAAGTACAATTTGTACTTGCCCAAGAAGATTTGACACTCACGAGTGCCAATTTCCATCCCTGAAAATAGTGAGTTTGATTGGGCTGAACGTCCAACAACAGATTTTAGCTAAATGTCCGACATTATGATTTATGCAACTGGCCCCTGGTAACAAGGAAGTATTACTGTTAACATAGAACAAAATTTCAAATTCAACACTTCACATTGGATCCATTGAAAGGAGTTACTGTAGTTAAATCATGAGGCATACCTGGGAGGAGGCACTTTGCTGCTTTTTATACAGGCTAAAAACCTGATGAAGGAAAAATTTGACACCCTTTGATTTTCATTGATTGTTATTGATTTTCATCAACTATTTCTGTCTTGTGTCTGGTGGTGTTGGCAAGGGATGTACATTTGTGATATTGATTGATCGATTGGTGTTTTGTTTACCCAGCAGGCAGTGCATATCCTTCAGCTGCAATTCCAAGAAGCACAGGCTTGACAGCTCACCCTCTCCCTGCTGGGGTGACTGGGACCACATCAACCATGAGTGACTCAGCGTTTTTCTCAGGGTCTGAATCATCACGTAAGAACTTTGTCAGTCCTTTTTGGTGGTATATTGGAAGTTGAAGTAGTTGCTTTGTTGAAATTCTTGCAGCAGTTACAAAATTTGAAATTGAAAAGTAGATAAGGTGCTATTTATTAACAGAAGTGCAGTCGTAACCAATTTTGAATCTGTCCAACCCTAATATTTCCAGCTGTAAGCATTGTTTACTGTAAACAGCAGTGTTGAGAAGGCATATTTGTAGCACAGACTAGAAAAATATTTATCTACTTACAATTAGCCACTTTTAAATTTGGGATTTGGTCCATTGTCTTAAACTGCATCTACATGTAAGTTAGACTTTGCTTAATTAGACAAGAAGCAAAAAAGTAAACCAATGTTAAACATAAAATGATAGAAGCAAGTAATGTTAACAAAACATAAAACATTACTTTCTTTAGTTCATTTTATTACTCGGAAGATGGCTTCATAAGGTGGATTACTTCTGATATTTAATTTTTTTTTACATGTAAATAACATCGAGCCATTAAAAAATTTATTATTGAATATTTTCTGATGTCTGCTTTCTACCATCCTTTTTACAACAAGCTCTGCATCGAAAAGTGATGGATTGCAGCTAATGGAAAGTGCGGAAAAATGCGTGCAAGCAAACCACAATTGGTTTTCGTTTTACTTCTGATTGGTTGATAAAGTGGCGCGAGATATTTTAGCCAATCACAAAGCGTAGCAATATAAAACCAAAGCAATTGCGAAATTACTTTCGACACTTACTTGAAAACCACTCTAAATGCATCTGTTGGTTTTGGGTTTTACTACACTCAATTGAACTGTTTTGTCATCCAGAAGTTGACACGTGGTGTGTGTCTTTTAGGTCGTCCTGTTAGTGGACCATCCACTGTTACCATGGCTACTGAAAACTTTATTGGAGCTGCTTCCTTAAGAGATAGACTAGGGAGACCACTAACAACAACAACAGCCACGTCTACTGCAGGTAAACAACCACAACAATACTGAAATAGTTGTGATTTGCTTCAGTTTTGTTACTAGTTGGGTGTTCAAGTGCTATCCCATTTTTAAACAGAGTTCAGTCTAAACCCTTGGGTGTTGGTATTGTTTAGTGCCCTTTGAATCTTTTGTTTTATGTTGTTTGGTGATAACAACAATCACAACACCAAGCCAACAAGCTGTTTCTAAGGTTTGTGAGTGTGTGGATGAAATCCTGAAATGTGACCATTCAAAAGCTCTTTAGCAGTGCTTTTCAATTGTACTGTTTGTTTTGCAGTATTTTATGAAACAAAATTTTTGAATTTTGTTTTTGAATTTTGATTTTGGCAACTGTAGCGAGTAAAAGGTTAAACATTTTTTTAATTCGTATTCAGGTTCATCTTTACCAGTGTCCTCAACAATACCATCCACAAGTTACAGACCTCATGGGGCACTTGGCAACAGTTTATCCGAGCGGGCTGCAGTACTGCAACAAGCTGACAAGTTGGTGGAAAGACTGAACAGTATAAGGAGAGGACAGGTCAGTTCATGTCTAACCTGCATTATAAAAATAATCCAACCCTTTTATGCCCCGTATGGGTCACCGCACATTTCGTAACTAAGCGTAGACTTGCCACAAGTTGACTGTTGCTTTTTTTTAGTTGAGTTTATAATATAAGCAGTAAATTTGCATGAGGAATTTGTCACCGGGGCTTCACCGTTTAGTCTGTAATGTATAATCCTTTTAAAGTATTTCTTAAAGCTGAGAAGATAGAAGTTGCCCTAGCCTTTATTTGAGATCTGTTTCTTGCAAAGTTAAATTCGTTTAATTTGAGGCAAATAGAATGAAAGCAAGTGAAAGAAAAGATCAGGGAATTCTGTTGCAAAAAAGTGGATGAATGTAGCAGTTGCACAGTCCAGTGTAACCTGCATGTTCGTAGCCTGATTCTCAGACGGTCCAAGGTTGCTCACACTCACTCCCTCCTCTCCCGGTCTGAGGTCCTTTGTTTGAGAACTTGTTCTTGGCATTATCAAACCACTGAATATTTCCATCAATCAGAGTGGTTGTTAGTCATTTTTCTTCATCACAAATTTCAAGAATGAGAACAACAACTACATCTTTTATTTAGTCACGGTGAAAGTTAAAGTTTATACAGCTTATGGGGCCGTGTTACCAATGTTATTTAAATATCCTATACTAACCTAGCTCTGTCCATATGTCCAGCCTAATTCTATGATCTAATTGTGTTTAAAAATTGTCATTAAATTCCATAATATTAATAATAATTAATAATAGAGGAAATCGCTGTCATTGTATACTCTTGTTTGGGGTGACTCTTCGGTAAGCTCTTGCGCTGACCGCGGAATAATTCATTTACATTATGTTCCAGGCATTGGATCCTCTGTACGAGATGGAGTTCTTCATATAGTACATTTCAAAACCAGGAACGTCTAGCCGATGTTGGTGTCGCAGGTCATACTTTGCCTCACTCCTGAGGATTAAATTATCCAGGCATGTTGGGGTCATGCGATTATAGCGGAGCTCTGCGGGCCGAAGACCCGCGCGGAGCGCCATACTCATAGAACCCATGCCGTCATTTTTCATGGTCATGGCCAGCGGAATGTTTCGCGGGCGGCGTCTGTCATGTCTGTCTGTCCTTACGAACGTTTTTCGCGCGGCTACACAGCCGAATGTCACGTCAGCTGTACGCTCAACACTCTTGTTGAGTTAGTGGTTAACCGTTGAGTTTAGCCGAGAAAACCATTTGCAAAGTTGTTTTTCCCGGCATTTATCCGCGGTTTGCTATTCAAGACAGGTTTCACATTTCTCAAACAGTGGTCAAGACCGCATTTGAGGCTGCGTAACTCTGCAAGTCAAGCGTTTTGGAGGAATATAGAGCTAAGTGCTTCGTTAAGCTTATTTTTAAACCTGATTTCGTCTTAACTTAAAGCTAGTATCATTACTTTACTGTAATTATGTACTCTATATTGTGCAATTTTGGCTTGCATTTAAAAAGGTTTCAATTTTGAATAATTAGGTTATATAAAACGTGCTTAAATTCAGTTGTCAATTCATGATTTCATTCATCGAAGACAATCAGCTCGGCCTCGATGAATGGTACGTTTTGCTTTTAAACATAAACTAATGGAGATTTGAACAACTTTTTTCGAAAGAAGATTGTGTTGTCCATTTTTATGTGCTTGTTCATTCATTACATTGGTTGAAAAGCGATTTATGTAAACAAAACAAGACTGATTTTTTGGTACCGTTCTATCTTCACTCGTGTCGCCTTATGCAAAAATGTTTGTGTATTTTTTGCAATTTTGATTTTCAAATCAGATTCTCGGGCAATTTTTCACAAGCAACAAGTGTATTTTATTCGGAAAGTAGTCGTACTAGTTATTTTAGACGGAGAAAAAGTTGTTTTTGTGAACTTTTGTACGGTCTAAATGTACTGTGCAGACGGTCGCGTAATAAGCTTACTGTTTTTGAGAATTGCTAAAATTGAAAAATAGCCTTCGTCAATCTTAATTCTAGTGCTTTTAAACATAAATTAATGGAGGTTTGAATAATTTTTTTTTCGAAAGAAGATTGTGTTGTCCATTTTTATGTGTTTGTTCATTCATTACATTGGTTGAAAAGCGATTTTATGTAAACAAAACAAGACTTTGATTTTATAGTACCGTTCTATCTTCACTCGCATCGCCTTATGCAAATATGTTTGTGTATTTTTGCAATTTTGATTTTCAAATTAGTTTCTCGGGCAATTTCTGACAAGCAACAAGTGTATTTTATTCGGAAAATAGTCGTACTAGTTATTCTAGACGGAGATATAGTTGTTTTTGTGAACTTTTGTACGGTCTGAATGTACTGTGCAGACGGTCGCGTGATAAGCTTACTGTTTTAGAGAATTACTAAAATAGCTTTCGTCAATCTTAATTCTAGTGCTTCCGACCTTTCACCTTAGTTAAGCTTGTTCACAGAGCGACGCTGTTAGGCTAAGCCTATCTATATATATATTAGATTTTGTAAATTGATGTGGCAATTTTGATCTTGTACATGTCAAAGAGTGAGTCCCACTTGGCTGCTTTATGAACGTCTATAGAGGGCAAGTCACGCGGTAGATTGTATATAACTCTAGCCACCCTGCAATGTATGGAGTCCAAGACACTGAATGCGTTCTTATTAGCGCAACACCCCCAAACTGGTAGTGCATATGTAATCGAGTGTAAAATACTGAACATACTCTGATTGGTGGAAATATTAAACGGTCAGACGACGTCAAGAACAAGCCCTCAATTTAAAACCACAACAAGCTTTTTAATTGTAAACCACGAATATTCAACAAAAAAAGTTGACGAAAAAGCAGTTTGCCAACTGTTGATGTAATGTTCACACTCGCTGATTTGAGTTTGACAACACAAGTTTGACAACTTAGGTTTGTCGTGTGAAGGCAGCTTTTGAACACTCAGAAGCGAAACAGTCTACATTCGGTTGTCATCGTAGACCCGGATGTCATCGTTCTTGTTGCTCAACGTCACAAACGTTTTTGACGCTGACAATCCAATGAACCAATAAGAACTCAAAGCAAATACATGTAGTCAGCGCCCCAGCACGGGAAAACGATTTTGGTTTTACTTCTGATTGGTTGATAAAGAGGCGTGGGATTTTTCAGCCAATCACAAAGCAAAACCAAACTACGGCGAAATTACTTCTGACACTCAATTGAAAACAGCTCCAAAAGTGATTCTTCATGTTTGTTCTTTTCCCATTTCACAGCCATTACCATCAATGTACCCAGGCAGGCCGACTGCAGCTGACAGGCTACAGACCAGAATTACAGATCTTGAGCCTTCTACTGAAACTCGCCGGTCAGCAGCTGCAGAACTCCTTGCAAAGAACCCTAGACCGGAAGCTGACGAGAGCGGAAGTGAAAGTGAGAGGGAGCTGGAAGAGGAGGAGCTAGCACAGAACAGTGATAGTGCTGTTGGTAAGCTACGTCAAACAGTAACCCAGTTTCATGTTTTTCCCATGTCTTTCAGTGAACAATCATTAAAAATTGCCCTCCCTTATATCTTCGTTTTTACCTTCAACGAAAATTGTGTCTACGATTGAAGGTACTTATCAGTAATTTTGGCAGAATTTTGACCAAAAACAAACAAACAAACAAATCCTTGCACCTTTAACTACTTTATCACACTCTCACGTCACCCAAATAAATAAATCACTTGATTTAAGTGTCAAAAGTATTTAGCACGCGAGTGCTAATTGGGGACACTATCCAGATCGAATTGGAATTTAGAATGTTGGTTTTTGAGGAGAGGGGAAAACCAGAATACCCAGAGAAAAACCTTTCGGAGCAAGGAGAGAACCAACAAAAAACTCAACCCACATATGACGCCGGGGCCGGGAATCGAACCCGGGCCACATTGGTGGGAGGCGAGTGCTCTCACCACTGCGCCACCCCTGCTCCCCAAATCTGCAAGATACACTCCTCGCCTCCACAAACCTATCCTACAGGATATGTAACTCTCTTAATACGGATAACATTTTCATGCAACAATGTTGCAAGTTGACATTAGGCAGATTGAAAGAAGACGAGGTGACATCCCAGGACTCAAAATAACGGCTGGTCAATGGACAATGTCCGGTCAGAATGGCAACTTGACCGGACAAAACCTTCCATTGCCAGTCATGTTGACCGGTCACGTACATTCTTATACCGTCTTAAATAAACAGTCAAATCATCAACTGAATCTCAGTCACGTTCCAAAAGAATAAGAATTTTGAAACTTTTTAATGAGACATTCAGAAATAGAAAATTTTGCAAGTCGCTTGTGGCCACAGATTACTAGAATACAGATGTTCTGATGATTGATTAACGGCTTTGCGATTGCAATTTTTTCTTTTCCATCCATTCTATGTTAAACATCCGGGAGACCCAGATTGATAGCCCCGGCTACTAAGCCTTGCAGTCCAAGAATAACAGGGTTTGGCGTGATTTTACTACGAACTCAGTTACCTCGAAATGGGATAACACATCATGATACAACGGCGGTAATTACATTGGCATAATATGCAACTAAATTCTTCTGTATAACGAAATTTTTTATGCGAACAGTTTCGTCTGTATATTAAGCACTTTATACATAACGGAATTTAAGCGACAAAACACTCGCATAACGTTTCATTATGTATATAAACACTTTATACATAACGAAATTTAAGCGACAAAACACTCGCATATCGTTTCGTTATGTATTTAAACACTTTATACATAACGGAATTTAAGCGATAAAACACTCGCATATCGTTTCGTTATGTATATAACACTTCATGCTTAACGGAATTTAAGCGACAAAACACTCGCATATCGTTTCGTTATGTATTTAAACACTATATACATAACGGAATTTAAGCGATAAAACACTCGCATATCGTTTCGTTATGTATATAAACACTTTATACATAACGGAATTTAAGCGATGAAACACTCGCATATCGTTTCGTTATGTATATAAACACTTCATACTTAACGGAATGGCCCTTATCGTAGATGAGTACGCCACGCCAAGATATCAGCGGTTTCTCGCTTTCTTGACCCTATAGTCTCGTTTTGATGTTTACGAGAACCTCTGACGATGATGAACGTAAACATCAAAACGAGACTATAGGGTCAAGTAAGCGAGAAACCGCTGATATCTTGGCGTGGCATACTCATCTACGATAAGGGCTATTTAAGCGACAAAACACTCGCATATCGTTTCGTTATGTATGAGACAGAGCAGGGGAGCATGCGGCAGGGAGACTTCCGGCCTCCTAAGCGAAAACTAAGGCGGGGGGGGGGGGGGGTGTGTGGTTCGCTGTCAAAAAAATATATCGCTAGCCCTGCCCGAACTACGTCAGGTGTACAAACATAAGAGCCATGTGCGTAGCTTTCAACAAAACTCCTGTCACCAAAACGCTACAAGGAGATACTTGTGGGATCGGCGACTTCAGAGCGTACATTTTCTGCCCTCCTTTTTACTCAAGAACTACCTAAGGCCGGGGGGGGGGGACCCTGTATAAAAATGACGGAGGTGCTCGTCGGAAATTTTCGAGCAACAACCTAAAAGGCACCAGAATCTCGTTAAATGGGCGTGGCTAGAATGAATTTTTACTCCTAAGAGGTACCAATTCTAAAACAACACATGCCATATTCTGTCATATTTTTTCAGCTCATACCCTAATAGGTACCGCGATAATTCTAACGGTGGTCATTTTAGATTTTAGTACCCTAAGCGGTACCAATCTACAAATTTTGACCCATAAAAGGTACGATGAGCACCCCCGTCATTTTTATATGGGATCCTCCCCCCCCCCCCCCCCCCCTCCCCGGATACCTAAGAAGCACCGTGGAGCAAGATCGTCTGTTAAATTTCATATGCATAACGAAATTTAAGCGACAAAACACTCGCATATCGTTTCGTTATGTATATAAACACTTTATACATAACGAAATTTAAGCGACAAAACACTCGCATATCGTTTCGTTATGTATATAAACACTTTATACATAACGAAATTTAAGCGACAAAACAATCGCATATCGTTTCATTATGTATATAAACACTTTATACATAACGAAATTTAAGCGACAAAACACTCGCATATCGTTTCCTCATGTATATAAACACTATACGTAACGAAATTTAAGCGACAAAACACTCGCATACCGTTTCGTTATGTATATCAACACTTTATATATAACGGAATTTAAGCGACAAAACACTCGCATATCGTTTCGTTATGCATATGACAACTACATACGTAACGAAATTTAAGCGATTATATTGTTGCTAATTTTTTTTTTTTTTTGCTTCTGTGCTAGTATACAAGGACCAAACATTCCTTAGCTGACCTCATATTTACCCACGCTCGCCCACGCCAACCACCGAGCGAATTTGAACTTGACAGCTCTCCTTTAGAGTACATGAAGCGGTTTTCAAACAAACGGAACGTTTCTTATATTTTTGCCTTGCAGGGTTTGAGCCGGGAATGTTGCACTGCAATTTACATTGTCCCTTGGATAAACGACCAAGGGGACAATATCTGTTCAGAAAATGGCCTATAAAAAAGATACAAGAAAGCCTTTGATCCCAAAAATGTAAAGAAAACAATTTATGCTGTTTGTACCGTTGATTTCGCTGTAAAAGGCTCTCTCTCAAATTAAAAAAATTCGAAAACTAAAAGCCATGCGATTTGAAATCGCCCTATAATGCATTGCAAACTGAATTATGTTTGTCATTTATGATAACAGATTGTGTCTCAGGGAAAATTCAAAATGGTGGTTGTCATTGGCTTTACAGTTTTTGACACTCTAAAATGAAAATTGCATCCCAAAACCTTTGCTGAAGGGACAAATTGGCCCCCACTCAACAAATCATGGCTCAAACCCTGGCCTTATTAAAAATAAGACAACAACAATGGAGGAATGTGTAATAATCAAGGACCATAAATACGAAATCAATCTTACGAAGAATCGAGGTATGTGAGTTGAGCACACGGTCGATTGTGAAAATTAATTTAGGCAGCTTATATGTGAGACTTCCATAAAACCTTGCTTATCGCTTGGAAGAAATGCGTCGATTGATGTTTTGAAAGAAATCAGAAGTATGAAAGCAGAATCAATTTCGAAGGCGAGTCCCCTTCTCTTTAAATTTCATGCACGAAAATTCTTCTCGTGTAAATCGATTCCTCTAAAAGAATCCGGTGTTCTAACAAGGAAACCTTTTCATTTCAACTCTTTTAAATACTGAACATCTTTGTAATTTATTTGTTGAATAACTTATTGTAAATTTTGGCTAAACTGCAGAATACTCCGCAAGTTTTTGAATTTCGAATAACAAATGTGTCTCTTTTGGACCTTTTGATTTTTGATATATATTTAGTAACACAAAAAAGATAATATTCGTAATTCTCGGTATTTAGCTGGAACTAGTAGCTTGCAATGGAGACTCATGACAAGGGAGTATCTTAAAAAAAACATCTGCATGTGAAAAGATTGTCTCGCATGAACTACTACAAGCTAACGATGGATAACGATAACGAAACGATATGCGAGTGTTTTGTCGCTTACATTCCGTTAAGTAAGAAGTGTTATATACATTGACGAAACGATATGCGAGTGTTTTGTTGCTTAAATTCCGTTATGTATAAAGTGTTTATATACATAAGGAAACGATATGCGAGTGTTTTGTCGCTTAAATTTCGTTATGTATGAAGTGTTTATATATATAACGAAACGATATGCGAGTGTTTTGTCGCTTAGATTCCGTTATGTATGAAGTGCTTTAAACATAACGAAACGATATGCGAGTGTTTTGTCGCTTAAATTCCGTTATGTATAAAGTGCTTAATATACAGACAAACGATATGCGAGTGTTTTGTGGCTTAAATTTCGTTATGCATAAAGTGTTTATATACATAACGAAATATATGCGAGTGTTTTGTCGCTTAAATTCCGTTACGTATAAAGTGCTTAAATACATAACGAAACGATATGCGAGTGTTTTGTCGCTTAAATTCCGTTAAGTATGAAGTGTTATATACATAACGAAACGATATGCGAGTGTTTTGTCGCTTAAATTTCGTTATGTATGTGAATTAATTTTATTATTCATTTCATTTTCATACAGAAGGAATTACTCGCATAAAAAATTTCGTTATATAGAAGTACTTAATTGCATAATTTGCGAATATATATATTCCCTGATACAACGACAAAGAGAACTAGAACTTTGCATGTACAATCACATAATCGTTAAACGTAAAGCAGTTAACTGTTTCCTATTTTTTCCACATGCCAAGCTGAAGCATGGCAAAGTTTCGTTGTTTGGTACAAGCTTACGTGATTACGAAAGACTGTCAGTTTTAGCATTGCCGTAAGTTTCCTTTACATTACAACCTAATTTTAAATCTCGTCAAAATGCCCTTGGAGTTTGATGTCGAAACGGGGATGAAAGGCTACAGTGAAATTGTTACTTCGGTTTTGTTGATTAAAAAAAACACTTTTTAAAGCTGAATTACAGTCCGTACTGCACAATCTCAGGGGTTTGTTATCATTTTTAGTTCGTAGTTGCTAATAGCAACTACGAAGTTTAGAGGGGACTCGAGAGAGCAGTCGACTGTTCATGTAAGCGAAATAGTATATCCTAAGCCCAAGGAGTCTTTGAATTGTTGTCTTTTGGACACAACATTTTGGCTTACTTAGAGTGGATATAATCTTCACTTCTGGTGTATGATTTTTTTTTATGTGTAAACTTCCAGTTCCGGTGTATGATTTTTCTGTAAACTTCCAATGTATGTGTAAACGTTTTTGAGGGTGAAGTGGTGAACGTTCGAGGCAGGGTTTTGAGAAGTTTTCTCAAAGTTTAGCGCTGTTTCTTACGATGGAGAATTGACAAGTTGTTGCCGTCGTTGTAAATACAACTTGCAAGGACGACTCAAGAAAATAACTCTGCGTACGCGGAACGTTCTCTAAGGGTTGATTTCCACTGTCACGTAATTTTCACGTGCGTAAATAAAAATAAGAGACGATGTATGAACAGCTTGCGTAAAAGTTTACGCAAGCGGTTCATACATCGTCTCTTATTTTTATTTACGCACGTGAAAATTACGCGACAGTGGAAATCAACCCTAAGACATGTAGAAGCTAGCTGGCGTCGAGGTACGCGGTGTGTAATTTATTCATTCACGTTAATTTCTGTCATTTTTCCGGGTGTATCTTTTAAGAACGAGAAATATAGAATACGTTTTAGAAGGAGAAATACAGTATTATTACTGGGACACACTTTTCGGTTAATTTATTTCCGCGTTCGTAAAATATAGTCGATGTAGATATGGTAGGGCATTTAGCAGTTAAACCGGGGAAATAAATAACTATTGTGCGGCAATAGTCACGGTGTTATGTACCGAAATTTTTCCAGAAGTGTTAACATTTCTTTATGAGTGAGCGGGAATTCATTTAAATAACAGCCGTTGTACGAAACAAAAGAGCTGGTTGTATAAATCAGTGTAAATTTTGAACCAGTAAAGTGCTACACGGAAAGTTCAAATAATGTCCACGAACGAAATGAAAGTGTCTTTACTAGAGTCAGTGTTTATTTGCAGAGTTTGTTCCGCAGAAACAATGTGATACCATACGACATTATACGAGGTAAATAACTTTCAGACTGTCACGACAGAACATTATTTCTCACCCTTGTTGGAAAGCAAACATTATTGCCTCGCTATTTCTTCGAGGACTGCTTTTGTAAAAAAAAATATATGGCAACGCAGGGAATTGTTGGCTGATTACTGTAATACTGTACTACGTGACTGTGGATACAAGAAATGATGAGACATTCCGACGTGCGATAAAACAGCTATAAGGAAAATTTCTTTGTCGACTTTGCTGCAATTGAAAGCAAAGAATTTTTGTTTTGATGTATTTTTCGAAAAATTCAACTACTTTTTGGTTTGACAATCCCCCAATTAAATTGCCAGACTGCATGTCGCCTAATGCTGATTCTTTGTCTTCTTTTATATAAACATCTGGTGACACACAGTCTGGCGAACAGAAAAGATGATTTTGAGATTGTTTCTGTTTATTACATGTAATAAACAATAAAAATCCACTGTGATATCCACCGCAGTTTGCTCCCGATTTCTCAACTCAACAACAGTTACAGCGAAAAGAAAATAGCACTATTTTCTGAGAAACAACTGCGAACTATCCGTACGGATCCGCTCGTTTTGAATTTGTTGATATGTTACACTTCGGTAATAGCATACATAGAGTAAATGGGAGTAAACCGTCAGTCCGCCATTACAGCCGTTGTGTTTACGAATGCTCAATTAGCTGAAACGTCAGTTTGGGAAAACTTTGGGGTTCTTTTACTTATTATTATTGTTTGGCAAGGATATCTGATGTTAATAGTGAAGGAAAAGGTAAGTTTGTCCTGTAATTTTCATTTTCGCTAGTAAACGTTCCTTGTTTGTGAGTCTCACAAACATTGCCGATCTGAGATTGCGCAGTACGGACTGTAATTCATCTTTAAACGGTCTTCGACTTGAGGGGGCTTTAGCAACGATTGTAAACGATATAAGAAACTATACAGAAACTGTTTTTTTCAATCTTTTGGCCGGTCAGAAACGAGACGTGACCGAGCTAAAATGTCTTTGACCGGTCAACATGACCGACCACTGTCCGCAAATTATTTTGAGCCCTGCATCCCGGACAACGGCGCGTGAAGGGGTAATAGTTGAGAGGGGCTAGTTTGGGAACGGCGTTGTTTGTCGATTTTGACAACACAACCTGGAAGTTGGGGTCCAAACTATTCTGCATGCCATGGCATCCTAGCTCTTTTTACGTCGCGTTTTCTTTGCTAAATCTGCCTATTGTTTGTTGCACGTATTGCCACATACGCATGCAACATATTTTCATGTTGCATAAAGTGGAAGTCACTTCTACCTTTCGCAACATTAATATTTGTGGAACATTTTTAAACGTGGTAATATGTGCAAAAAACATTATCGACCTGCAACGTTATTACTTGCCCTATATAAAGATTGGCCGGTTTGAAGACAATTGCAAAAACTTCAACATGTTGTCGCAACAAAATGTTGGGTTTGAAATCTACAACGTTGTTGTTAAAAATAGTCTTTAAAAGTCAAGACTGGAGAATGCTATGCTGTATACCAGTCAGTTGGGCACGATAAGGGGCATAGGCGTTCATCTTCAAACTAGCAGCCTGTAGGCTTGCTAATTCCACCTTTCTTCTATTCGCTAGCTTGGTTTATAAAATGTTAACTTTTTTATCAGATTATGGAAGTGGAAAGCCTGCTGGTGCTAGTGCTGGAAGGACGATAAGAGATTTGTCAACATCTCGCTCTAGAACTCGCACTGGAAGAAGCAGTAAGTCTTCAAGGATACCGTTACCTCGAAGCTACGAAGATAAAGGTTTGTTGTCACAATTAGATTGTCTAACTTGTGATTAAGTAATGTTCCACATAAGAACTATAGTAAACTTCATTGTTCTGCGGCATTGGCTCTTTCCCACATAGAATATCTTTGGTTTCAAGAGTAGAGGAGGATCTGGTGGTTCATAATTATATTTCATTATAAAAATAAAGAAAATCCATTTGCGTCATAAATTTTAGGAAATGTTCGTGCTTAACCAATCAGAATAGCAGAAGACAATAGCTAATAATTTTGCTTCTTTGATGAAGTTCCCCAAATACAGTATCTTTTAAAACTTGCATGTTGTGCGATTGGGTCTCAAATTACTTTAAACCTTAAAAAAAATTCGACTTAATGCACCTTGAACGTTAACTTTTTAGCGGTTTTTGAGTCTAGGCCAATGAGATCACTAGTTGAAACAATGAAAAAAGTTTACATTCGATCGTGCATTGCCGTTCAGCACTATCCTTCTTATGCAGATCATTACTTAATTTGGTAGTTTTTGAAAGTACAGTCATACATTCCTAAAGGCTGGTTTTTAGATCTGCACGAAATTCACTACATGAAATTCTGTAATTTAATTTGAAAAATGTGACCAATAAGAGTTAAAGTTGAAAGTCGAAGCCAATTGTCTATATTTGAGACCTTTCGTAAGCGACCAACTTTCCAGGTGGCCGGCTCTCTAGCGTTTTAGGTGCTGTAAACTACTGTTACGTCTAGTCTCAACCATTTGTCTGTAATTAGAAAAGTTCAAAACCGCAGCACTGAACATTTTAGGAGGTGTTTTTCACTTGTATTCTTTGCTTGCTGAATAAACTATCATGTTATGTAATGTTTTTGTTTTCCTATCAGGGTCAAGTGAGGAGGATTCTTCACCCGAACGCCCCGCTCGTCGCGGCGTAACGGTTCGTGACACGGTAGAAATGTTTCCTGTTTCCGGAAGAATGGACCGACTAAGACGCCTGCTGTACGAGGAGGCTGAGGAACAGCAGAAGCAACACACCAAAGCCATGCGCAAGACTTACCGCAACCAGTTAAGAGAAATACAACAGGAACAAGAGAAAGAGAAAGCTCCACAACAGCAACGAAAAATGTCGGTGAGCACAATGCTCCAACCTCATCCTCTTATGCCGTCAAAATGGCGGGGGCGAGGGGCGGGAGAGTGGGGGTATAGAAACCCCTGGGCAAGGCTTCTAATTCGTGGGGTATTTTGTCACGTAACACGTTGAAATGGCACTTTCCTGCCTTTTTTCTTCAAAATCTGATTTGTTGATTACAAATTATTTTTCTAGTGTTATGATTGGCGCAGAAAAAAAGCAGTCTGACAGGTTAGTTGTAATTGTTCATTTATAGCTGCCTGCCAATGTTCCCAAGAAGCCAAAGAAGAAGAGTCCAGTGAAAAAGCGCGGGAGGCTGGAAGCTGTTTACCGTTCGCAGATCAGAAAATCCCGGCCTGTGAGAAAGACAGAGCCTCCAGTGAAGGGAAGGAAGAGAAGCGCTTCTGCGAGTCCTGTTCAAACCAGAAGGAGAAGCAGAAGCCCAGGTTAGTGAGCTCAGAATTTTGTCGGCATGTGTGTTGTTTTGTTTATCTACAGTTGAACCTCACGTAAGCGACCACCCAAACTGCAAAGCCAAGGTGGCCGCTTACGGGAGGTGGTTACTTACGAGAGGTCAGGCCACAGGGGGTCTTGACTGTGAATCGTATGAACCTGTAGTAATTTGACTACACAAAGCACCTATCAGCGCAAGATAGTGTATCATATAGACGTTTTGACGCAAGGGACAAAATTTTGTTTTATTGGACTTGCACTGTAACACATTCAATTTGCGTCTGTATAGTGACATCGAAATCTGCTGAAATATGGGAGCGTGGTCGCTTACCAGAGGTTCAAAACAATTGAAAAAATCAAATCACCAACGTGGAAAGTGGTCGCGGTCGCTTACGAGAGGTTTCAACTATAGTGATTTGACTGAAAGAAATTTTAGCACTTTGGTAAGGTTCAGCTGTATTTATTTTTATACAATATACTGAATTCTACGCATATTTTGATTGGTCATTACCGATGATCTATTGGAGTGCAGACACAAAGCTGACGTCACGGAGAATTTGTTTTCTTTCTTTATATACGAAAACGTGATTTAAAAACGGAAGCCAAATCGGCAGAACAAAACTCAGAGTGTAAAAGCGGTAATTCTGCGCAAATTCTGAACTACATTTCAATTCATATAGAAACACATTCTGTCAGTTGAGATAACAGAGTACTCTTGCCTCTTTTCAAACTAAAAACTCCGTTTCAATGTCAAAAGTATTGCAAGTTTTTGTACCTTATCATAGGAAATCAATGATGCATGTTATTAACGCAAATTTCAAAACTTCGCTTTAATTTTGGTACCTTAATTTATGTCACTGTTAATTAAAATGACACTATTTTACAGCGTCATTATTTTAAGACACCTTTATTTCCGGTAAAGTTATTTTTACATGTTATCTACCTCTCCGTCCAAGCCAGTCGACACATCGTCATTTAATAGTGATTTTAAAATACCCTTAGATTGGTCAATGTTCCAATCGCTATCTCCTCTAGGGGATAGCTCACTTCATCCACTTTCGTCTGCAAAATATCCATTGCTCTTCTGACTTCCCATTTTACAGCCACTTCATTAGGTATTTCCAGACCGCCTTGAACAAGCAGAGATGGCTTGTATCCAACAGATTTGACCTCATCTCTTATGTCCTCTCTGCAGTGCATACCAGATATATTGGCCCAGTTCTATTTGAATATGTCCGACAGCAAAAGCGAATAGGGTTCCTGGCAATATAGTTTGCTCAGCGACTGCAAACCGGTCGTGTTTATTGTCTTTCTCTTGCTTGTGTGATTCACGTGATAACCTCTTTGACCAGTGATGAATTTCATAGTGGGGACAGCTTCATTCATATTAGTACCACTCATTATTTCACTGGTCCACGTTAATCTACAGCTCTTGAAATGAAGAACTAACTCTTCACGCTTGTATAACAGCATTTTTTCTTGGATGGTCAGTGACAATTTTTCCTGCCTGTGGGGTGGACATGTGGGGAGTTCTAAAGTGCACAATGTGATTTAATTAGAGAATTGCGACACCGAAGCCAATCCATGCCAAGCTACCCATGAGTATATAATATATATAGCTTAGCCTAACAGCGGAGCTCTCTGAACAGAAAAGATGATGATAAGCTTAACTTAGGCAAAAGGTCGGAAGCACAAGAAAAATTAGAATTAAGATTGATGACCAGGCTATTAATTTTAGCAATTCTCAAAAACAGCAAGCTTATTACGAGACCGTCTGCACAGAACAGTGGAGCAGAAAACGGAGCTGTTTTGCTCCGGATACGGCTATCGTCCACACTACAACGCCGAAAACGATCACTGAAAACGCTCTCCAGAGTGGAGCGATTTGAAAACGATGCTTTTTGGTGTGGACGGAGAAAACGATGCTATCTGAAAACGGTTACGTCATCAAAATAGCCAGACCACTCGACCGTGAAACATATCCAAGATGTCGCCATACTTCGACTGGACTGACTCCCAGTCTGCACTCTCGGTGCTTTTCTGCACTTTGTATTCGTTTGTGACTTTCAGAAGTAGCTCGACTTCATCATCAGTCCATGTGAAACAGTCTGTTTTAGGTTTTGGTTGCTTTCCAGCTGTTCTTGGCATCGTTTAGAAGGAAAATATCGAAGAATTCTAAACCAAAACAACACTCAACAACAAAGAATCAAGAATGGCGCCAATTTCGCGGGCCGATATATTGAAATGCGCATGCGTAGAGTTCATTTGAGCATGGCACTTAGGGTATCAAAGCGTTTTCAAAACAATACGACGTTGTAATGTGGACGGGCGAAAACGATACGAAAACGATAAGTGTGGACGCAAATCTTTTTGAAAACGGAGCAAAACAGCTCCGTTTTCGTTTGAAAACGGATTAGTGTGGACGGGGCCTAAGAGCTCATGATTCGAGGCCGAGATGTCTCCGATGAAAGAAATCAAAACAACTGAATTTAATTGAGCGTGTTCTTAACAATTCTCCAGAAAACTAGCGAGAACACAAAAAAGTCAATCACAGATTGACATCAACATAAATTCCCATCGAAAAATGTATTGTGTTTTACCTTTAAGTCCCTCCACTACTTGGAAATCGTTTAAATCTCCGCTCCCATCCTCGAAGCAAGATTTTATCTCTGAAAGCTCTTCTATTTCCACTATAGCGGCTTCTGAATATCCCTTAAAGTGCCCCTGCGATCAAATTTTATAGTTGATTTTTATTTCATTTTTCGAAAGAAAATAATGTATTTACTGACCAGTCCAAACCGTTTTTCAATCTGGTCACGGAAAGGCGGTTTTTTCCGACTGTACTTTTCTCATTTTCAAGGCTGCCATTACATTTGCATGTTCCAGTAGTTTCAAAAGAAGCCAGAGAAAGTGACGTCAAAGACTCACTGGCTTAAAATTGCAGTGTGTGAATACAGCTTATTTAGTATGCGGCACGGGAATTTTGAGCTTTCAGATTGCCAAACTCGTGTTTTGCATACTAAATAAGCTGTATTCACACACTGCAATTTTAAGCCAGCGAGTCTTTGACGTCACTTTCTCTGGCTTCTTTTCAAATTACTGGAATATACAAATGTAATGGCGGCCGTGAAAATGAGAAAAGTACAGTCACAAAAAACCGCTTTCCCGTGATCAGATTGAAAAACGGTTTGGACTGGTCAATAATTACAATATTTTATTTCGAAAAATGAAATAAAAAACAATTATAAAATTTGATCGCAGGGGCACTTTAATTAGTATCCCTGTCTTGAGAAGCAAACCGCGAAAAAATTCAGGAGAATAACGACTTTAATTTAAACGGTTTTCTCCGCTAAACACAGCAGTGTTTTCCCAGGTGACGTGAAATTGCAATGTTGTTGGGTGGCGTCATACGCGCATGTTTTGCGACGGTCTACGCGCCTGCGAGTTAGCCCTAAGCGACTGCGGTCGGCGACAGCGGCGGGCACACAACACGCCCGCGAAAACATTCTGCTAGCTATGACCATGAAAAATGACGGCCATGGGTTCTATGGTTCTCTGGTTCTATGAGTATGGAGCTGCGCAGCCAGGCCTTTGGCCCGGCGAGAGCTCCACTATGAATTCCTGCAAGGCAAGAAGGGGGAGGAAAATCATCCTGAATGGATGGAGAGCTGCAGGAATAACAGAGGCAGTGGACAGCGCCAGGACGGGATGCATTCCATCCCTGGACCCATTCATTGATCATGAATAAATAGAGGTTATTCAGCGTAAAGTTTTGTAATACGGCTGAGCATTTTTACGAGTATGGTCATAGCCAGCGGAATGTTTCGCGGGCGGCGTCTGTCATGTCAGTCCAGTGTCCGAACGAACGTTGTTCGCGCGGCTACACAGCCGAATGTCACGTCAGCTATACGCTCAACACTCTTGTTGAGTCAGTGGTTAACCGTTGAGTTTAGCCGAGAAAACCATTTGCAAAGTTGTTTTTCCCGGCATTTATCCGCGGTTTGCTATTCAAGACAGGTTTCACATTTCTCAAACAGTGGTCAAGACCGCATTTGAGGCTGCGTAACTCTGCAAGTCAAGCGTTTTGGAGGAATATAGAGCTAAGTGCTTCGTTAAGCTTATTTTTAAACCTGATTTCGTCTTAACTTAAAGCTAGTATCATTACTTTACTGTAATTATGTACTCTATATTGTGCAATTTTGGCTTGCATTTAAAAAGGTTTCAATTTTGAATAATTAGGTTATATAAAACGTGCTTAAATTCAGTTGTCAATTCATGATTTCATTCATCGAAGACAATCAGCTCGGCCTCGATGAATGGTACGTTTTGCTTTTAAACATAAACTAATGGAGATTTGAACAAATTTTTTCGAAAGAAGATTGTGTTGTCCATTTTTATGTGTTTGTTCATTCATTACATTGGTTGAAAAACGATTTTATGTAAACAAAACAAGACTGATTTTATGGTACGTTCTATCTTCACTCGCGTCACCTCAATTATGCAAATATGTTTGTGTATTTTTGCAATTTTGATTTTCAAATCACTTTCTCGGGCATTTTTTGACAAGCAACAAGTGTATTTTATTCGGAAAGTAGTCGTATTAGTTATTCTAGACGAAGAAAAAGTTGTTTTTGTGAACGTTTGTACGGTCTAAAATGTACTGTGCAGGCGGTCGCGTAATACTGTTTTTGAGAATTGCTAAAATTGAAAAATAACCTTCGTCAATCTTATTCTAGTGCCTTTAAACATAAATTAATGGAGATTTGAATAATTTTTTTTGAAAGAAGATTGTGTTGTCCATTTTTATGTGTTTGTTCATTCATTACATAGGTTGAAAAGCGATTTTATGTCAACAAAACAAGACTTTGATTTTATAGTACGTTCTATCTTCGATCGCATCGCCTTATGCAAATATGTTTGTGTATTTTTGCAATTTTGATTTTCAAATTAGTTTCTCGGGCAATTTTTGACAAGCAACAAGTGTTTTTTATTCGGAAAATAGTCGTTCTAGTTATTCTAGACGGAGAAAAAGTTGTTTTTGTGAACTTTTGTACGGTCTGAATGTACTGTGCAGACGGTCGCGTGATAAGCTTACTGTTTTAGAGAATTGCTAAAATTGAAAAATAGCCTTCGTCAATCTTAATTCTAATGTTCCGACCTTTCACCTTAGTTAAGCTTGTTCACAGAACGACGCTGTTAGGCTAAGCCTATCTATATACAGTCTTTTGATTAAACGTTGTCATTGAAATCGGTCTCATCCCTACGCGACCAGACCGAAAAGGATTATGGAGAGAAATCAATTCACATTCAATAGCTGCACATTATCAAAATACGGAACGTCCTTAACGGAATATGTATCGAAGCGACTCTTGTCTTTGCGTAGCACGCGAAGACAAACATAAATTTTGTTCTCCATTGTAAACGCGATAGAGAACAATTAATCAAGCATTTTAATTCACCCATACTCCCTTTCGGTCTGGTCGCGTAGGGGTAAGACCGATCAGTGACAACGTTTAATCAAACGACTGTATATATATATTATTTTTTCGAGCCTTTATGCCCAGCCGTATTGCACAACTTTACGCTGAATAAATTGTTTATTATACGACAGTAATCTTCTCCGAAAACCAAGTTTTTGAATCTGTTTTTCCTAGAGCGCGATCAGAAGAGTGTAATAACGTGTCGAATTATGTCGAATAATAATAGTCACCATTTAGTCTGTTTAAATACCTTTGTTGTGTATATGGTTTACCAGTATTAAAGCTCGAGTTCTGTTGTTGGACGTTGTTGTTTTGTCTTTTGAAAAGCGCGGGTTACCATAATAATTATTACGCATCAAATTCGCGTTAATTAACTGCATATACCACACGAGAATTCGCGTTCATTAAATGTATGTAAACATAACTTTTTGAAAATTGGCGTTAATTTTATAACGCGTAGATTTTGTTTGCGTTGTTGAAATGTTTCGTTATATTCCTATAATAAGGTAGATTCAAGTTTTCGAGGCTCATTTTTCTCTATGGGGGGCCAAGAATTGGTTTGAGTTTGCTGGAGTTTCGAGTTATAGAGGGTTCTTGAAATTGTGGGTAAAATAACAGTGTTCGAGTACAGCAAATCCAAGGAAAACGACTTTTGGTTCAAGTCGTCGGGATCCCACTTTAATTCCATTAACTTTTAACTACTAGTAATCAGAGATCAATCAGTACGTTCAACGTAAAGTAGCACAGAAGTAGATCAGAATGCGTTCTTCTTCGTCGAACGCGACATACTGAAATACAAGTGTAGCCTGCAAGAACATTTCAGGATAATGAAAATGTGACTTCTAACTTAAACAGTTGAGATATTCTCTTAGTGCTTACTGGTATTTTCAACGTATTCGTTCCCAGATCACCCGGACATATTGCTCCCCACCATGTTAGAAGAGTTCCCTTTTCTGCATTTCTCACCCCAGACTGCACACAGCATGTGGCGGAAGCAGGCATGCCATCCGAGCTCTGCTCTCAAATCAGGCACTGAAGCCAGGAGAACTAAGACTCAGAGAAAGATCGAGGAAGCTGAACGACGGCAAGAGGCTCTAGTGGGGATACTAAAGAAAGATTTGGATCATAATCTCAGAATGGTGAGCTTTATCCTGGAATTCCCAGGGTCAGTTAGTCGGGGCGGTACGACGTACAGTATTGTGAAAAAGTCGTGCAAACGAAATTCACCGAATTTCGGCGAATTACGCGAATTTCAGCGAAAAATTGCAAAATTTCGCTTCAGACGAAATATCCGCGAAATTTCGCAGACATTTCGGATATCTATTGTTCAAGGTTCGGCGAAATTTCGCGGGCTAGGCGAAAAAGTGAGACGAAATTTCGCGGTACTTAACGAAATATCGCCGCGAACTTTCGTTTCGACTAGACGAAAATTCGCTTCATACAAACGAAAATTCGTTTCGGTTAAACGATAATTCGCCTGCGCTAAACGAAATTTCGTTGCTTCTTCGCGAAAGTTCGTGGGCGCTAAGCGAAACTTAGCTGACCTTTGTGTTTTATAAACTCACGAACTTTGGAGTTGCGAACTTACTGTTAACTCGCGATAATTGTGTGCATGTGTAGAGTATGTCCACCTTGTTTTCCAAGAAAGGGAGGTTAAAGAAAATTAAACTCACCTGTTTTAATCCAGGCCTATGCAAATTGAAACTTGAATTCAGGGCATAAGTCACGGCTTTGCGCTTGGGCGACTTCTTTTGGACCCATTCAATGTTGATTTTGTAGCATAGCAATAACAAATGTTGACATTAAGATTTTTCCCTTATCTTAGTACAGCGCTACAGCCAAGATCATTTCTTGCTTTAATCAATATGCCAAAGTTGAAGTCTTCGTCCAGCTGAGATATTTAGGTTGCTGGACAGGATAAAAAAGGTCTGGTCGAAGAAGGTGACACCGGGAAAATGTGGAAAATATATCGACCACGTTTTGCGCGATGCGATCCCAGCTGTTATAGAAGCACAAGGATAGATATATAGATAGAAACTTTATTAGGAGGAGCTACAATACATTAACAGCACTATTTGGAGCTACCACCGCGCCCACCACATCAAATAAAAGCCAATGACTAGACATTTACAATGTATTTCAACAGCGTGCTCGAGGCGAATAAACCTGACTCCAATTCACACATGTTGTGCAATATTCTCTTATCCCCTTTTCCCTTGACCAAGACAATATTTTTATGTTTCACAATCCCAATAACCATCTTTCGAATTCACTTCTTCTTGTTTTCATTTTCAAGTCTATTGAACGCGACAATCTTTTTCCAGACACGCGCACAACGCCTAAGAAAGTTTGCACTTCAACTCTATTGTTTCTTTTTCCTTTTCAAGCACAGCTCGGCAAACACATTTTTAAGTCTACCGATCACAGGAATACTTTTATAGCACACGTGAGACACGTAAAAAAGTTTCCTTTGTCAGTCACCAAGCTGTAAATTATAAACCTGAGTCCGCATTCCTTTCCAAGACCGCCAAACTCTAAAATTTTTTTGTAGGGTGCGCATATGGCAAAATATACTTTTCCTATTTAATAACCTTTGAACAAATTCTCACTTGTTTGTTGTTTTTTTTTTATTTTAAAGACTACCGAATGGATGAATCTCTTTCATAGCACGCGCGCAATGCCTAAAAATGTTCCTTTGTGAGTCACCAAACGTTAAGTTAACATAAGTTCGCACTTTCATTCTCAATTATTTGTTCATTTCCTTTCCAAGACCACCAAACTCTAGAATTTTTTTGAAGGGTGCGCATGTGACAAAAATATAATTTTCGTTATTAAAAGCCTTCGAATTAACAACCTTCGAGTTCATTATTACTAATTTTTGTTTGTGTGTTTTCGATTTTAAAGACTACAGAATGCATGAATCTCTTTTCGCACAATGCCTAAAAATGTTCCTTTGTGAGTCACCACACGTTAAATTAACATAAGTTCGCACTTTCAGCCCCAATTGTTTGTTCATTTCCTTTCCAAGACCACCAAACTCTAAGATTTTTTTTTTGTAGGGTGCGCGTGTGACAAATATAATTTTCGTTATTAAAAGCCTTCGAATTAACAACCTTCGAGTTGATTCTTACTTGTTTGTGTTTTCTATTTTAAAGACTACCGAATGCATGAATCTCTTTCATAGCACGTTCGCAACGCCTAAAAATGTCCCTTTGTCAGTCACTTAACATAAGTTCGCACTTTCATTCTCAATTGTTTGTTATTTTCCTTTCCTTTTTGTAGGGTGCCATGTGACAAATATAATTTTCGTAATTAAAAACCTTCGAATTGATTCTCACTTGTTTGTGTGTTTTCCATTTTGAAGACTACCGAAGGTATGAATCTCTTTCATAGCACGCGCTAATGCCTAAAAATATTCCTTTCCCTGTCACCAAACGTTAAATTCTGTAGTTTAATAAGAACATTGTTGTGGTATTATTTCAGCATGGCTTTCTCTGTGTTTCTTCGTATTTATACAAACACAATCGAACTCAATCCGCAGATTGCGTTCGATCGAAATACCGTTCGATTGGTAGTCGAGCGCTATCATGCCCAAAATTTAGCATTACTTGTTGGCAGAATGTGAAAAAAGCTGTCACTGCGAACCACTAATGTTGTATGCAAATTTATTGTAAGTCGGAATCATCAAAATTAAAGTGTTTGTGGATAAAAAAAACTCACAGATCAAGGACATGCAGAAGCCGTATTAGAAGGTTAACACGCTCGTCTTTTTGTTTGTCAGGGTTTTATCAATATTTTTGTACCGTAGCTAGATAAGCACGAATACTAAAATAAAAACTCATGAAGCGAAATGAAATAAGACTCCAATTTGCCTGATTTGTTACACTGTAAACACAAGTATGATATGCAAATTTTCGTCTTTCAAGCAAGTTTGCGCAGCCGGTAAACAGATTACTGAACTGACACAATATTTTATTATCGAGGCAAAGTTGATGATTTTCTCGCCCGACTATTTGTAAAAGTTTTCTTGTCTGCTAGCACGCGTTCAGACTGTTCCGAAAATGACCTAGCTTTTGCTTATGATTACCTTGGTAGCTGTGGAGGTGCCTGCGATATTTTGTCAGGCTTTGCTTCGTGGCCGCGAAATTTCATCTGCCTGAACTTTTGCCTGCGCGATATTTCGTTTGACCTGGCGAAATGTCGCCGCCGTTCAGGCTAAATTTCGTTTCAGCTAGGCGAAATGTCACCGAAATTTCGGTGATATTTCGCTTAACTTAGCGAAGTGTCGCCGACATTTCGGCAAAATATCGTTCCGAAATTTCGGCAAAAGTTCCACGATATTTCGCCAGAACAATAGGCGAACTTCGGCGAAGTTCGCTTTCATGACTTTTTCACAATACTGTAAATAAATAAAAAACTGGCAAAAATTGGCGCGGCAAAACTGAGTTTTCCTTCACCCGTTCTAAAAAACGTTCGTCGTACCGATTTTTGCCAGTTTATGTATCTCGTTCTGCCCCGACTAACTGTCCCTGGGTCTCCCGCGAGGAAGAGTAAGCTTATGCCGTGTGCATTTTACTTGCACCACCTTCTTTTAAAACTAAAGTGACTATGGGTGATAGGGCCTTTAAAGTGGCTGCCCCCAAACTGTGGAACTCATTACCCAATGATGTACGCGCGATAAGTAATTTGTATACTTTTAAACGCCACTTGAAGACATATCTTTTTAGGTTTGCATATGATTAGATTTTTGTGCCCTATTGTATTTTTTTATATATCATGTATCTTAGTTAATATTGTAGTTATTGTAATGCGCATTTGATCATTTGCATGGAATACGCGCAATATAAACATGTAAATTATTATTATTATCATTAGTTTGTCATTTGTGATTGTCCGGGTGAGTGTAGTTCTGAAAAGAACCGTTGTTGTTGACATTGACCTATGTTTCGACAACCTGAGTGGAAGTCATCTTCAGAGTCATGTGAATTGTGAATAGTCAGTCGATGACAGGGTGCGGGAAAAAAATTAAAATTGTGCGGGAAATTATGCGGGATTGCACAATCCTGTGACCAACCAAATATTCAATCAACAGTGTTCTAGCCAGGCCAGAAAAATATGACAGGGAGGAAATGCTGCATAAATGAAAAATGCAAATAGACGTTTTACTTTGGGGATTAGAATGTACCCAGCAATCACCAATTTGCTGCTGTTTTTTTTGCCACAGTTTATGTCTCTTTATGGGCGGCACGGTGGTGTAGTGGTTAGCGCGTCGGACTTTCAACCTGAAGGTCGGTGGTTCGAAGCCTGGTCTCTGCTGTCGTGTTGTTTCCTTAGACAAGAAACTTTACTCCACACTGTCTCTCTCCACCCAGGTGTATAAATGGGTACCGGCGACAAAATGCTGGGGGTAACCCTGCAATGGACTAGCATCCCATCCAGGGGGGAGTAGCAATATTCCTAGTCGCTTCATGCTATAGAAACCGGGTTTAAGCTCCGGCCGTTATGAGCCTTCTGGCTCGGGTGCGCGTGACAGTTTATGTCTCAACAAAATCACATTGCGTGACACAATGAACTCCATCGGGTAAAACCGAAATACCACTCAAAATAAAATGTTTCTGATCTGAGCGAGTTCCTTTATGAAAAATCCGTACATTTTATGCAGTGTGAATAATTTCCAGTAAAGGTTCACACAATTTCTTCGAAAGTTTGCCGCAAAAACACAACCCCGAGATGTATGCAATTTAAATGATTGAAAAAAATCAAATCCGGTGTTCTGATCGGAACTTAATAATTTTCTCCTATCAATCCAAAGTTCCAGCGCTTTAATAGTTTGTTTGTCGATTTGCAAACTTGATCGGTTCTTTGCGATAATAATACAGACAGAGTGACATTTATTTCAGCGCGACAGTACATTTCTTCGGTGTTTCTTCTTCGGTCCGCGACACATTAAACTGAAAGAGGAAGCGAAAGCGCTTGAAAAAACATCAACAGGCTGCTAAGAAAAACGACATAATGTCTGGAAAACAACAACTAAAAAGCTACACGAAAAATTCGGTAGGAAGTCAGAAGTAAAACTGAGACTAGTTCCCAGGACGGTGAAGAGAATGCCTTGTTGTTTTTTTTTTTATCGATCCGCTCAAGCTGTTCGAGGAAAGCGAGGGATTTCTCGATTGTTTGAAAGGAAAATGGGCTGAAAATAGCCTAAAACGTTTCTCGAAATCTTGGTAATCAATAGAAATACCTGATTTAATTAAAATTTTAAGCAAATATTTCAGTATTGTGTGGGATTGTGTGGATTTTTAGGAATTGTGCCGGTTTGTCCGAGTTGTGCAGTCCCGCACCCGCGCAACCTGTCAGAACCCCTGTATATACATCTGGTTATAGCTGTCATTGGTCAGTTTAGCCATGATGTTATTGGCTGTGGAGAGTAAAGTCAGTGATAGGTGCATTTCGGTCCATGTATTGTTGGTGTAATTTCTGTAGTCGTATTGTTAGTCAAATTTGTCGCTGAGTTCAGTCTATTGTTTGTCTGTTTTGTTGACAAGTCATTTGTTGGCCGCAGGTAGCTGTTGGCATCTGTTCAGTGGTGTTTGTTCTAAGTTAGTGAACCAACTTTCTAGAGTGTCATTTATAGTAGTCTGTACTGTGAGTAACTCATTCGGCAGAGTCCCAGTCAATTCTATGATTCGTGTGTAAATGGTGTTCAGCAATGTGATTGTTGACAGCACCATTTTTTGTCGCCCATTTGTGTTCAGTCAGTCGTATGTTCAGATTTCTGCCAGTCTCACCGATGTAAGATGCCTGGCAGTCGCAGCATTTGATCTTGTATACTGCTCCTTGTCTGTTGTTAGGTTTGTCCTTGTCTTTAATGTTTGTGAGAAGTTGTCGTAAAGTAGTAATGGGTTTCTGAGTGACACGGATGTTGTAAGGTTGTAAGATCCGTGCAATAGTCTCAGAAGTGCCTTTGATGTAGGGTATTGTCGCTGTGATGACAGGTTTTGTGTTAGTTGTGTCAGCTTCCTTGTTTTTGTAAACATTGCGTTTAACGTAGTCTGGGTTGTAGTTGTTCTTACTGAAAGTGTTGTCAAGATACTTGGTTTCGTCAGTTAAGCTGTCAGGTGAATCGCAAACCAGTTGCACTCGTCTTGTCAAAGTTCGTATGGTCATCACTTTGTGAGATGTAGGGTTGTGTGATGACTGGTCTAGTAATCTGTCGGCATGAGTCGGTTTCCTGTAGTTTGTTGTCGTTTCGGTTTACTAGACAGTCTAGAAAAGGAATCTCACCATTTCCTTCAACCGCTCTAGTATGTCAGCGTTTTGTCTGTTGAGGTGTTTGTGAAAGGTGTCAATCTCATCTTCGTGTACAGCAGTAAAGGTGTCGTCCATGTAGCATAACCAAAGTGGTATTGTTTGTTTGTATGTAACAAGGGCTTCTTCCTCGAAGTTCTGCATGACAATTTCAGCAACAACTGAGACAGGTGAACCCATAGCATTTCCGTGTAGCCGTTTGTAGTGTTTGCCGTTGTACTGAAAATATGTTGAAGTAAGACAAAGATTCAGTAAGTCCATGATGTCGTCAGTCAGCAGTGGTAGTTTGAAGGTAGAGTTCTTGATGGCCAGTGTCAGTGACAGGTGCGTTTCGATCCGTGTATTGTTAGTGTAATTTCTGTAGTCATATTGTTACTCAAATTTCTCGGTGAGTTCAGTCTATTTTGTCTGTTTTGGTGACAATCAGTGGTGTCTGTTCTAAGTTAGTGAATGAACTTTCTAGAGTAAGTCGTTTGTAGTAGTCCGTACTGTAAGTAACGCATTTGGCAGAGTCCCAGTCAATTCTTTGATTCATGTGTAAATGGTGTTCAGCAATGTGATTGTTGGCATCACCATTTTTTGTCGCCTGTTTGTGTTCAGTCAGCTAACAACTACATCAGTTACACAAGTACCATCAGAAACAAGAAGTGCAACTCCTGTGGCAAACTCAATCATTTTGCTAGTGTTTGTAGGACAATTCCACCCGGTTCAGTGAAACGCGTGACGGATGAAGACACAGACGAGGAAGACTATGTGTATGCAGTAGGAGATAAGAAACAACCCATGTGCAGATTGGAGATCGATGGATTCCGGAGCTTCAGTTAATCTCGTCGACGAAGTCACCTACCAAAGAATTTACAAAGGCAAAGCAAAAACTCTAGAACAAGCCAAATGGCAAATCTTCTCCTATGGATGAAACGCTAGGAACTAAGAACTTCACGCCAGGATAACTGCAAAATCCAACAGCACATCAGCAAACCTGTAAGTTGTAAGGCAGCTTAGGAAATCTCCTAGGATACGACACTGCTCAAAAGCTAGGACTCTTGAAAATTACAAGACTAGTCCCCAGTACCTCTCGAGCGGAGATTTTTAAGATCTGTTTGGCGGCATCGGCAAAATGGAAGGAAAGGTAGTCAAGCTCCACATAGACTCTGATGTGCAGCCCAAACAGCAACCACACCACTGAATCCCTTTTCATGTACGGCAAGACGTGGAAAAGGAGTTGGAGACAAAAGATTACAGCCACTTCCCAGAAGTAGAGAAAGTCAAGTCCACATCAGCTAAATCTGTCATCCCAAAGCTTGATGCCATATTTGCAAGGCAAGGAATCCCTGACGAGCTGAAGACCGACAATGGTCCCCCCTTCAACGGAGTCAAATTCAGCAACTTTGCGAAGTACTTAGGATTCTGTCACAGGAAAGTTCAACCTCGTTGGCCGAGAGCGAATGGTGAGGCAGAACGCTTTATGCCAAATCTTGAGAAGTGTGCTAACTGCTGTCGTTGAGGACAAGAATTGGAAACAGGAACTGTACAAATTCCTGAGACAGTATTGTGCGACACCTCACACAACCACGAATGTGTCCCCATGAATGGAAGGAAACTCAAGCTCACCCTGCCACAAGTATCACTAACGCCAGCCAGACAGCTAACCCGCAGGAGACTCGGAAGACTATGGCAGAGGGAGATGCAGAACAGAAAGCAAAGATCAAGGCGTACGCAGACTTGAAACTGGGCATAAAACCAAGCGATATCAAACCAGGAGATACAGTGCTTGTGAGACAACCAAAGGAAAACAAATTAAGCACCCCCTTTAATCCAGAACCCCTTGTTGTAAAGGAGACGAAAGGATCTATGGTTACAGCTAGTGATGGTTTCAAGTCCACAACACGGAACTCGCCCGTGTTTAAAGTCATCCCGAGAAACCTGAAGGCCGAAGGAGAACGTAGGGAACAGGAAGAACCAGAGGACTTCCCTGCAGAGCAAGCTGAAGTCACGACACAGGACAAAGATCCAAGCCTTCCAAGCGGAAGTGACGGTGGCCTGCGGAGGTCACAGAGACAAAGGAGACCCCCAGCGAGGCTCGCAGATTTCGTTCAAATAATCTACTAGCATAGACACTAAACACTAAGTGACTGGTAATTAGAAGGCATGCTTATTGTTTTGTTGATGTTATTGTAACGCTATTTGGTTTAGTTAACGGATAATTTTATGTGATTGTAAGTTTATTGTCAAGGAGGGGAGAGATGTAGTGTTGTGACATCTGTCAATCATATGAGCATGCGGTCGAGAAGAACTAGTACCCTTGTAGTCGGTGCGAGCATGGAGTCAATAAATCAAAGTTGTATTTGACTTGTGATTGTTTTACTTGAACGGTATGACACCACAATGCCCCACATCTTTCGAATTTCTCTCGCAAGGTCTTGATGTTTTTCTACTTTCTCGTCTTCTTTTGCTGTCACCCTTCCATCTTCCGGAATTGCCACGTCTATAATTTGGCAGTTCTCTCTTTTGTCAATGATCAATAAATCCGGTCTCCTAACCTCAATCTCATGGTCTGTTCATATACTAAGTCCCACAGCATCTTATAATCCTCGTTTTCAAGTACACTGTCCGGAAAATGGTCATACCACCTCTCATTTTGCTCAAACCCATATTTTCCTGATAGGTCGCAATGAATTGCCCTAGCTATGTTGTCATGTCTCTTTTTGTATTCTTTTTGCGCCAGTTTTGGGCACGCACTCACAATGTGGCTGATGATCTCATTGTTTTGTTTGCACATTCTGCATTTGGGATCGGCCTGTGACCTGTCAATCATTGCTTTTACGTAATTTGTTCTTATTGCTTGATCTTGTGCTGCAACAAGAAGAGACTCTGTTTCTCTTTTAAACTTTCCTTTTTTCAACCAAGTCCATGTTTTCTTGTTTCTTTGATCTTAGCTCTGTTTCACAAATTGCTCATATAATGGCATCTCTTTCCATCCTTGGATATTTTCAGTTCTCCTCCTATCTTTGAAACTGGCAGCTGATTCTTGGTTTTCAACTCCTTTCCTCCTGACTGCTTTCAAAATCTTGTCTTCACTGGATTGGACATAAATCTCCAGCAATATTCCTGCCTGATTGACACAGTCTTCTACCGAGACGAGGCCTCTTCCTCTCTCCTTCCTTGGAACATAAAGTCGCTTTACACAATCCCGTGGGTGAACGCCCCCATTCATTGTCAGTAATTTTCTTGCTCTGGGGTCTAAATCCTGGAGTTCTTGTTTCTTCCGGTCAATTATACCCCCCACATATCTGACAAGTGACACTGCCCAGGTGTTTATAGCATGTATCAGGTTTCCACCGTTTAGCTTCGACTGTGCAACTTTTCTAACCCGACGTAAGTGTTCCTTCCCAATTTCTTTCTTCATCTGGACGTGCAGCATACCGTCCGCCTCAAGCACTCCTAAATATTTGTATCCTTCGCTTTCTTTCATAGCTCTTATTGTAGTCTCATCAGGTAACATACTCCCTTCTGACTGTGTCAGCCTACCACGTTTCAATACCAGGACAGCACATTTTTCGATGCCAAATTTCATCCAAATGTCCTTGCTGATTATTCTCACTGTTTGTATCAGTGAATCTAACTGGTTTTCATTTCTGGCATATAGCTTCAAATCATCAATAAAGAGAAGGTGGTTTAACTTAGTGTTGTTTGCATATATGTACCCCGCTTCGCACTTCCTGAGAATGAGAGTAAGAGGGATCATTGTGAACACAAAAAGGAGTGGGGACAGGGAATCTCCCTGGAAGATACCTCTTTTGATGGAGAGAGTCCTTAAGCCCTGACCATTTGATGTCAGTTCCGTTCGCCAGCTCTTCATGAAATTTTCCAGCAGGTTCCTGATATTTTGGGCTGCACCAAATAACCTTAGGCATTTGAGAATCCAGGGATGTGGTACCATATCATATTATCATTATTATGGTACACTACTGTAATTGCGAATGATTTTTCTCTCTCAACCTCCGAGTCCAAACCATGGACTTTGGGATGCAAAGAGGATTTCTACTTGATGGAGAACCTGAGAAGGTGCACTGTAGAAAGGATAGTTATTTTTATTATTATCATTATTATTATTATTACCGGTATTATTATCTCTTCTATGACTGCTTTGCTGGTGTTCTTTTTGTGCATCAGCTGAGTGCAAACCATGCACCTGGGGAATCAGTCACTGAAGTCAGTCATTCTATTCATACACTAAGCACCTTCCTGAGGATTTGTGCAGATCCCATCATGCTGATCGTTTGGGTCTCTGTTACTGTGGCTCTCTCTGATACTTTCTTGATGTTTTCTGCCATCCCCTTCTTTATTGTACCAAGCGCACCAACAACCACACCAACAACCACAGGGATCACTTTGGTTTTCATTTGCCACATTTTCTGTATTTCTAGTTCTAGGTCTTTGTACTTGTATTTCTTTTCTATTTCTTTTAGTGCAATGTTATTATTATTATTGTTATTATTATGGCAGTGTTAACTTCTGGATGCCCAGATATAGATGAGCGGTTGGTTCGACAGTGAGTCGTGACCAACCTCAGCAACAACAAAATCTACTATTCCAATGTTACAGAAATGAAAAAAAAATCCTAGTATAAAACCTATGTACAAAGTGTTAAAAGTGATGAATTATTATTATATATTAATAATAATAATATTATTATTATATTGTAGCATCTCAGGCTTATAAGGTGTACTTTGCCTGGTCCATTACCCTTGGGAGCAAGCAACAACAAGTTCCTAAAGGTCCCAAAGGAATCCTCTCCTATGTCCCTAAAGAGACAAAACTTTCAGTAACAGTCCAGCTGTTCCCAACAGAGCAGTTTTCTGGTTATTATTATTATTATTATTATTATTCCATAACAAATTGACTCAGCAATATTGCTGGAGATGACACTGGCCCTGGTCAAGTGGCAACAAGCCACCTTAGATCCCAAGGACTCTTCGGAGGATTCTTGCAGTCCCTAACAAAACCGTCTTTTGGATAGTTGCTGATCTTGTCCACACACCAATCTGTTCCAGGTTGTCTCCCAATCTTCTGGGGATGGTTCCCAATACTCCAATAACAACTGGGACTATTTTCACTGACTTCAGTTTCCTTAAGGTCTTAATCTCAATCGCCAAGTCAAGTTATTATTATTATTATTATTATTATAGATGGGGGGGTTACCTATTATTATAATAGATGGGGGGGTTACCTAGCGAGATGAACGGACGTGTGTAAACGAGCTCAGCGTCTAATCTTCTCAAAATGTAGAAATTCACTGGAAGTTTATACATTTGATACTGTCTCTCGAGAGATAAGCCCTGTTAATCTATGACCAAAAAGAAAAAGCGAGAAGAGCGTGGCTCAGAAGACGATATAACATCTCCCGAACACAAGATCCAGCGTGGTGATAATTCCAATATGGCCGCGTCTTCGCCTTCCTCTCTGCCAGATGAAACTGAAGACCCTTCTTTGAAGCAAATGTACACACTTTTAATCGAAATACAAGGTACGGTAAAAACTTTATTAAATAATAACTTCAAATTGACGCAAGACGTCGCAGAACTGAAAGCCACTATCGCAAAGAGCAATCAAGAAGTCAAATCTCTTAAAGAAGAGTTTGCAAACCAGATCAAATATATAGGGACATTGGAAAGAGAACTTCGAAGCACGAGTAAATTGGCAAAAGAACAAGCAAATGATATACTAAACCTCCAGGTTAGTCTCGACAACCTGGAACAATATTCTAGAAAGTCGTCCTTGGAATTTCATGGTATTCCTGATAATATCGAGATGCCTCCGGACCAGATTATCTGTAAAATTGCAAAGGAAATCGGGATCCAGTTAGAGGAAAACGACATCGAAATATCCCACCGCATCAAAACGAAAAAAGGCGAAAAACCAATTCTTGCTAGATTTGTGAACTACAAGACAAAAGCTAAACTTTATAAAGCTCGCGTGCATCTGAAAGGTGTTACCGTTCAAAGCCTCTTCCCCGGCACGGTGCTAGTTACTTCGGAGACGGAGAGACCAAAACGGATCTTCATCAATGAAAATCTCACGCCGTACCGAAAAGAGATGATGTTTCGAGCTGTAGAAAAAAGAGGGAATGGTAAAATTCAAAGCTGCTGGTCTTTGGATGGAAAGATCTTTGTCAAAACTTCGCCGATGGGCAAGCCAAGACAAATGCATTCTGTAGAAGAAATTCAAGATTTATAAAGGGCTCTCAGGTTTTTTTTTTCTACCTTAAGGGAAGTACAGTAGACGCATAGCTCTTAGTAAATAACTTTATTTACCCTTTAAAGTATCAGTGTTTGAGTGTTTTGTTTCAAATTGTTAAGTGTATTTTGTCTTAATATAAGACTTGTTTTGATTTTGTTTTTATTTTGGATTCAGTCTCAAAATGACAAACTGTAATTTTTTGTCCTTAAATGTTAGAGGTCTTAAAAGCAAACGAAAAAGACTCAGTATTTTCTCTTATTTAAAAGATCTAAATTGTACTTTTTATTTACTCCAAGAAATATATTCTGAGCGTCACGATGAATTATTATGGAAATCTGAATGGGGAGGAAAAATATTCTTTTCCCATGGCTCCAACCGTCAGAAAGGTGTCTGTATCTTGTTGAATCATTTGTACGATATTCAAATTGAAAGCTCCTTTGAGGATTCGGAAGGCAGAATTGTCTTAATCAATGCTTGTTTTGAGGCAGTGAAGTTTTCTGTATGCAATGTTTATGCACCAAATAACCCGGCTTTACAAAAGGCATTTATTGGAACGTTGGAATTATTTTTAGTGTCTAAAGCCGTAATTTCTGATTTGATACTGGGAGGCGATTGGAATACCACATTGCAGGCAATTGACAAAAAAGGTGGCATTCTGTGGAAAGCAACAGCCTACAGAGATCAACTTCTCTCTATGATGAATGAACTAGACTTGACAGATATCTTGAGACAAAAATATCCCAGGAAAAAATGCTTTACTTATGAATCTGGAGCACGCAATATGAAATCAAGAATCGATTTCTTTTTAATTGCGAAAATATTAACTCATCAAGTTAAATATGCTGATGTTAAAACTTCAATTGCTCCGGACCATAAAGCCGTTAGGCTATGTGTTCTGCTTAAAAATAGGAAACGTGGACCCGGGCTATGGAAATTTAACAACTCTTTATTAGAGGACGAATTTTACGTAAATATGATAAAGGAGAATTATCCTAATATTAAACAAAAATATGCCGAAATAACAGACAAAAAGCTTACCTGGGAATTGATTAAAATGGAGATTAGGAGCTTAACTATTCCCTATGCTAAAAACAAATCACGGAAAACGAGAGAACTTGAGAAACAGCTCCAATCTCGCATAGACTTGTTGGATGAAAAAATTGCTGCTAATGAGGAAAGCGCCGAACAGAGTAACGAAGTGGAGTTAAAAGAACGTGAAGACTTAAAAAAGGAACTTCAACATATCTATGAGAAAAAGGCTGAGGGTGCTATGCTTCGCTCCAAAATAAATTGGATCGAGAAAGGAGAGAGACCAACAAATTATTTTTTCAATATGGAACGGAAGAACGGTAATAGGAAGACAATAACAGAGCTTTCTATTGCAGAAGGAAAAACAATCGTTAAAGAAAATGAAATCCTTAAAGAAATTCAGGCGTTTTATGAAAATCTCTACACCTCTGTTAAAGAAACCACGGAGGGAGCCTTCCAAGATTTCACTAAGAATTTGCGCCAGGACTTACCACAATTATCGGATGATAAACGCGAAGAGCTTGAAGGGCCCCTGTCAAGAGATGAATGCTTGAAAGCACTTAAATCCTTAAGCAATGGAAAGTCGCCAGGAGATGATGGCTTTACAGTAGAATTTTATAAATATTTTTTTAATATTCTAGTTCCTGATCTCCTCGATAGTATCAACGCGGGATACGAGAGCACTAAATTAAGCATTTCCCAACGTAGAGGCGTAATCACACTCGTTCCAAAAGAAAATGCGGATTTGAAAGATTTGTCCAATTGGCGGCCAATCACTTTGTTAAACGTCGATTATAAAATTTCCTCAAAGGCTATCGCCTCGAGGATTGAGAAAGTCCTTTTGACATTGATAAATCAAAATCAAACGGGGTTTATGAAAGGGAGATTTATCGGACAGAATATAAGACTGATAAACGACATACTTGAACAGACGGAGGTACAGGAAGTTCCTGGCATTCTTCTCTTACTTGATTTTAAGAAGGCCTTTGATACTATAGAGTGGACCTTTATTCAACAAACACTTGATTTCTTCAATTTTGGTAGTAGCGTTAAACGATGGGTGTCAACTTTTTATTCCAATACAGAAAGTTGCGTATTAAATAACGGTTACACAACCGATTACTTTAAACTGTCGAGGGGAGTACGACAGGGATGCCCTCTCTCCCCCTACCTTTTCATATTGGGAGCGGAGCTTTTAGCGTCTCAGCTTAGATGTGATAAAGCAATTGAGGGAATTACAATATTTTCCACTGAGCATAAAATTAGTCAATTTGCGGACGATACAACATTGTTCCTAAAAAACATAAATTCTGTCACAAGAGCGATGAATACAATAGAATCTTTTAGCGACATCTCTGGCCTCAAATTGAATATCAGTAAAACTAAAGCAATATGGCTTGGGCCGTGGAGAACTAACCCGAGTAAACCCTTGGACCTAAATTGGAGTGAAGTACCCGAGCGTGCGCTGGGAATCTTCATATCTTACGATATAAAGGGAAACTATGAAAAAAACGTGGAGGCCAAAATTAGAAAATTAAGCACAAAACTGGATATTTGGAGTGGTCGCAATTTATCTCTATTTGGCAAATGCCTCATAGCAAAAGCAATTGGTATTTCACAATTGGTATATTCGGCATCCTCGCTCGATATTAACCCAGATGATATCTTAAAAATCAAAAAATCTATTTTTAATTTCATTTGGAACAAAAAACAAGACAAGATAAAAAGAGATGTATTACGTAACGATTATGCTGACGGAGGTCTACGTGCTCCTGATCCTATTATTCTCTTTAAATCGCTGAGGTTAGCTTGGATCTCGAGACTCTTAATAAGAACGCAAAATCCAGTAGAAAAATGGAAATCCATTCCAACACACTTTTTCAAAAGGTATGGTGGACTAAATTTCCTGCTTCATTGCAATTTTGACACCAAATTGGTTGAACAATCGTCAATTCCACACTTTTACAAGTTCATCTTACTTTATTTCCTTGAATTAAGGACCCTATATAATTGCGCGAGTGGTCACGACTTATTCTTATTCAATAATAAGGATATTTTAATTGACCGAAAACCTTTTTGTTATAATGCATGGATAGAGAAGGGAATAATGTCAGTACACGACCTAATGGATAAAGACGGAAAACTGTTATCTTTCCAAATGTTTCAAGAAAGATATGGGATTAAGACAAACTTCTTGAGTTATCTGCAGGTGCTATCTGCAATCCCAAAGCATATTATTTTGAAAGCGAGATCTGTTCAAATAAAACACACATTTCTGCCTGAAAATACTCAATTCCAACTGTCCCCCTCAGTAACAATCGATTTAATTAAATTGAAATGTAAAGATTACTACTGGCTATTTATCAATGGAACTAAGACTGTCCCTGCGGGTCCAAAAAAATGGGAGAAGGAACTTAATGTAGGAAACATTAACTGGGAGCAAAAGTTCATCCAAATTGGAAAAACATGTCGTGAGAATAAATTAAGGGAGTTTAATTTTAAATTAATTCATAGAATAGTTGTAACTAGGAAAGAACTATGTATTTATGGTATAGTAAACAGTAACAAATGTATTTATTGTGATGAACCAGACTCTATTTTGCATACTTTTGTCAACTGTCCTAAAACTAGATATTTTATAAATGAAGTAACTAGTTGGTTTAATAGAGTTCATAATTGCAGGTTGCAACCCTCTCTTACAGAAGAACTATTTGGCATTACTTCTAAAAATGACGCATCTACAAGCTATTTGCTTAAATTTAATCAGTGTCTTTTGTTTGCAAAATACTATCTGTACCATCAGAAATTAAATTCTAAATCGTGTAATTTAACTGAATTTATAAATCAGCTTAATTGGAAATATTGTATAGGAAGCTTTGATAAGTAGCTTATACAGGGTAGTTGACTTGCGCTTGATGGCCAAACCGAGTCGTAAGTTGATTCGCAAGTACACGCAAGTTTGGTCGGCCTAGTCCCACGCGGTCATGCTTGTCATTGGCCGCTTGACTTGCGTTGATTTTGGACTACTTGCGTTTGGTGGCCAAATGGTGAAAAACTTGGCGCCTAGCTGCGGACAAATTTGAGCGTGATTAAAGTGATCGCAAGTCAACGCCAGCGTTCGCAAGTATACGCAAGTCCTGGTGAAATGCAGTTGCAAGCTATCACAAGTTTACAACTTGCGATACGATAGCTTGCATTTGGCCAGGACTGTATGTGTGTGTGCATAAATGTTTGAAGTTATCTCATACAACACTACATGCCCGCGGTCCGAGCTAAAAGAGCATTTACACGTGACATCATGGCGGCCATATTGGTGTCCCAAAACAATGAAATGGCGGCCATATTGGTGTCCTAAACAAATCCTATGGGACTTTTGCTCTATTCTTATTCAAATTCAAACATTTCGTATTGTTTTAGCACTCCAATATGGCTGCAGGTCACGTGAGTGAAAACATTCTATTCCAACTTTTTACATTCGTTTCACATACAATGTTACATTTTTACAATTTTATTAATGCATTATTACATTATTGTTCTAAAATTTCATGTAATGAGTGTGGAATAAAAGATCATTTTAGGGGAAGTAACATATTGGGATAGATTTTCGGTTTCAGAGAAATGACCCAACATAAATTCTCCACTTGATACTTTAAGGATATTTTATCTTTGAATTCATGTTGATCTTTCACTCAGTTATTTTCCGTCATTGTTTTTCAGCGAGAAAAGCAGGAGCGGGAACAGCAGCAGAGTACAATCCGAAGCAAACTGACAGACAAACGACAAATATCCGCCCGTGCACGACGCTACTACGATGGATATGCACTGCGCATGCAAGCTAGGATGTTGAAACACCATACACGGGAAGAACAGGAAAGGCATATGAAATAACAACAGCCATTTATTTTTGCCAGACTTGCATGACGTACTAAAATATAATTACAGTAAACTCAAGTTAACAAAATCGAAAATTAAAAAAAAAACTACTCAGAATAGGTAATCAAAGGCTCCTGGAGCCAACCCGTGAATAAGAAATACTGACGCGTACCGCAATATTGCGGTAAGCTTATATGTTTTCACACTGACACGGTTCGATATTCTTTTAAAATTAGACTTAAGCATTTTGTACGAATGCAAAAAAAAACCGTGTCAGTTTCATGATGTCCAGTCCGAAGGGGGATAAAAAAGGAGTACTGAACGTGACTTAAACTCGCGCCTCCCAACTGCCATTCCCGGCATGAAGACGAAACCTTCAACCACTCAACCATCATGGAACACATACTGATTAAGGTGGCTCAAAATAGTTTTCATTTTCTCCAGGCATGTTTACAAATACCTTTCAAAATATAGTTTGGTTCATTGTACTCACATGAAATTTACCACGAATATAAAGCACACATGATAGATTTTTCTCATCATATTTTTTTCTGAAAAGTTGTTGCCATCGCAACCCGTGTGACGTATTCTACTGAACCCCCAAAATCGTCTTATTTTGCCTTATTTTAAAAAATGGTCGGTGAAATCTTCTCATGTGGCGGTATTTTTTTATAATATCAGGAAAGATCTTCAAAATGTTTGCGTTTAAAAAAAATCTGTAGGGCAGATTCAGAAAAATGCTAATTTTTGACAATTTCTCACTAAATATTTTTTCTACCTACAGAATTTTTTAAAAATCGCAATATAAATGCACCAAATTGATCATAGTTTTCACGGAAAAAATGGGAAAAATCTACCGACCAGAAGCGGAAATATAAGCAATTAAAGTCGCGCAAATTCAAAAATTTTGACACGACAAGCTCGGCATTTACGCATGCGTGCACGTGTGTCATGCGCGAAGAGCATGCGAAGGAAATTTTGGAAACCATGTTTATTTGCTGATGTGTTGATGCCTCCATGCACTGAAACGCTCAAGGATTTCACTCTGTTACCTTTTTTCCTCATGAGGCAACGTAATACATTATTGTTTCTCAAAATGAGATGATTTTTGTCAAAATTTCTGGTTTCTTGGTTCCTCGTGGAGATCATCAAGATGAAATAGCAGTTGCTGGAGTCTAGCTTAGCACTGCTGCAAGTCCTTCTTTGCCAGCCCGAGTGAACAGATTATCCAGATCTTGGTAGAGAAGGCCACTTTCAGCGATTTTTGAATGACACTTTAACGTTGAGTTTTGCACATTATTTTTTCTCAAAATGGGACACGATTTTTTCGAAAATGTCGGGTTTCTTTGTTCTTCGTGGAGATCCAGACGACTTTGCAGTTGTTGGTGTTTTGCTTAGAACTGCCACAAGTCCTTCTTTGCCAGCTTGAGTAAACAGAGCCCTTACATCCTCCAAGGCGTCATGGGCATCAAATTTCTCCTGGAAAAGGGTCTTGGAAGACAGTCGAAAGGTTGGATTTGCAAGCTTTTCCATCACCAAGTTGCAAGGACGGGTGGCCAGCTTTTACTAATGAGCGAATAAGGTTGAGGCTATCAACGAAAACAACATTGCGGGACAAACGTCGTTGCTTCAAAGAAAGTCCACCACAGCGGAGTAAAGTTGGTGTGTTGAATGTAGTGGAGTTGTGTCCGATGAGTACAATGTGAGAATTAATGTTGTCATTGGGAAGAAATTCAAGGAAATCTTCCAGGCATTCTTCGAGAGAAACAGAAGGAACGGCATTGTTGTCTTTCAGTAAGGTTCTTTGACAGTTTACTATTTTGATAGACAATTTGTTGATAACTGAAGCATGATGAGTGATGTTGCAGGTGGGAAGAATGTACTGATGAAAGTGTTGTCCAGATTTTGTAATAGCAGCTAGTTGGCAGATCTGTGCATTCTTTCCAGTAGCAGTTATTTCAGTGTCAAAACCTATAAATTCATACTTGTTAGTGTCTTGATAAGAGATAGTTGCATGTGTTGGTCGTGTTGTGAAGGGAGGCACCAGTTTTTCATAATCCTTTAACTGAGATAAAGTGAGATTTTTTATTATTGTTGGTATTTGTGATGACAGGGCGTTGCTCACTGTTAAGTCCAAATTCAGTCCAATTCCAGTCTGATAGGTAGTTCCTTCTCTTTCTTCCTTCTTTACAGTTGAACTTAGATTTTTACTTTTCAATTGCGACCGTTCGTTTTTTGTAAGGAACTGATGACTTACGAATCTTCTCTCGAAAATATTTTTTGTCTGCTAATTCACAGTACTCTTTGCAGTGTTTTCCTGGTACAATGTTAATTTCTTCCACAGTTTGACACACATACTGATGCCCCTCATTTGTCTGGCTTACACCACAAGCAACTCGAAAATTGTTGCTGTCACTTCCTCCATAAAACCTGATTTTGGGGTTTTAGATCCAACAACATTATTCAAGCTTTCATTTCTTTGTGAATTGGCAGAAGGAGCAAGTTTTTTTCACAACAACATCTGTTGAATAGTCATTGAAAACTGTTGTCAATGCCTTTTCAAGTTTGTCTCCATGTAAATCCTTTCCAAAAAGTAGTTCGCGATGTTTGTAGCTTAACGGATCCTTTCTGTACTGACACCACTGACCATCACAATTTTGGTGCTTCCCAAAGGCACGAGGTACAATGTTTTGAATGGCAGTTTGAAGTGACTGGGGTTTGTTTTTATTCTGTGCCACACAATAGCCAAAGCATTTCCCTAAGTATCCAATTACTTTGACAGCAAGTTGGGAGCATCCTGGGAATTTTTGACTTGATTTAAGTGCATAAAGCTTTGAAATTAAAGATCTTTTTGTGTGTTATAACTGTGTCGGAATATTTTTCAACTTCATAGGGAACTTTATTTCTAATGTGTGCTTGCGTTGTGGCATCATCATCTCCAGCGTAGATATTGTACTTGACATTATTTTGAACTGCTTGCTTAAAAAGATCAACTGCCACATCAGGCTCCGTGCTTTTTAAGATCCTGTGTGGTTCTTACAACAGTTGTGGGTTTTTCCTTTGCCACTAGCACAGGTTCTACATTTTTAGATCGTGCACCACAGCCCAACATCTTCCCTGAATGTGCACCCATGACATCCCCATGACCAGTATTGGAGCTGTGACCTCCATTTCTCCTTTGCCATGCCATGTCATAGGAAGCCGAAATACCAATTAGACCATTGTTGTCTGCGACATTTCCAACTAGAGAAAATAAATACAATTTCAATTAAAATCTAAATGTAACAGTATAATACAGGGCTTGACACTAACTTTTTGGTGTACTGGTCCTCTGTCCAGTTTATTCAGAATTTCGCTCGACAAAATGCAAGTTGTACTGGCCTGGTGTAAGAGCAACTCAAGTAATTAGCTTAAATACAATAAAGGCAGCTGCTGGGTTTTTTGTGGCACAGCGGGCTTTGACCACATTATCATGACCAGTTGAGATATCGTGGGATTGAAGCGTATCGATCTTTAAATTTGTACATCCTCCAGTAACAAAGGAAGACAAAGCATTTGACGGGTTACCATACTCACAACACCACAAGCAAAACATTTTCCCATCTTTATAGTCCAGCCAAGGATACCACTGCTTCCACTCAACTCTGAATTTTCGTAACGTAGTCGTAACCTGTTTCTCTTTCTCAACTTCTTTCTCATCTTGCTTCTCTTTCTGATCTAATTCAAGCTGTTACACTGTTTCATCTTCATTCCCATTTCTTGTTCGTTTTGAAACACTTGAGTGAAAATCAGACAACCGCTTCTGTGCCATAATTTTCGAAGCGAAACAAGCAAACCAGAACAAAATGGCGACAGTGGGACTCACATGTTAAAGATGTTTATTTCATCCGTCCGAGAAGGACTGAGCACAACTAGAACCAGCCCCAAGAAATA
Organism: Cladopsammia gracilis; assembly: GCA_022457155.1. Lineage (NCBI taxonomy): Eukaryota > Metazoa > Cnidaria > Anthozoa > Scleractinia > Dendrophylliidae > Cladopsammia > Cladopsammia gracilis. The sequence goes on from JAJGOT010000543.1 coordinate 483,124, forward strand.
CCGGCCAACATGGCGGAGACGTTCACGTTACGTGCGTGGCAACAGGCATTGATTCGTCACTCTGCGTTCAAATTGTGAAAAGGCTTTTCATTTGAAAAGCCCAAGAAACCGATATTGTAAAGTTAATTAATCTGAAATGTGAAGTGAGATTTTAAAGAGCTTCTTCAGGCCAAAATGGCCTGTATTCCCAAACTTTTACAGGCCAAAGTGTGATTTTCACTGGCCAATGTCCAGTTGACCACCGTTAGTGTCGAGCCCTGATAATATTTGATAATAATATTATTACATTTCCTTGACGGACCAGCAGCTGAAACAATGTTTGTACATTTAAAATAGGTACTTTTCACAAGTAATTAATTATTGTTGAAAATAGATGCAGTGTCACTAACACTGTTTTGTTACATTTTGTTTTTGTTTTTAGTTTAGTCCTCTGTCATTTTGGAGGACTGAAAATTAAAATAATAATATTATTGTCTTTTTATAGTGTTTATTTAATACCTTTGTACCACTTTGTGTTCTCTGGCTTCTGTTTTTAAATGTTATATGTTTCATTGGTAGGATGTTGAGTGTAAATCTTATAGTGCCTGGATGTGACTAAAAACATAGTCATTGTACATTTTTCCTGTGGTTTAAATTTATTATTTGTTTTAAATTTTTTAAACTGGTTTGATTTTTAATGAATACTTTACAAAGGAAAATAACAATTGAATTGGTTTGAAAAAATAACGAAAAATAATTTCAAACTACACCATGTACAACATAATATATATTCTATGCAATGGCAAGTTCCTTTACCTTTTAAGGCATTCTCTTTTTCAGCTTCTATGAACTTAGTACAACTGTTTTGGGCAACGTTTTCTACAGCATGACCAATTTCTCGTTCTCTTGCTTTGAATGTGACATGGCTCATAGATGGAGTATTCAATGTGGATGTTATAGCACTAATATGTGTGTGACCAATACCAGCATGTATGGCACCAAGGGCTACCCTCGTGTTGATGTCAAATGCTTGTGGCCCTCTGCGGCCAGTGCTGTGAGCTTTAGATGTTAAGACTTTGTTTGGGCACCACAGGTGGGGCAATTGACAAGAAAGCTACTTGCCAGACCATACTTTTTTCCCCATACAAGTGATTGAAGGGTAAGGGGCCTAAAAAGTTTGAATTCCACATTATTTATTTGCCATAATGAATAGAAATTTTAATGCAGTGAATAATGGCATTGACTAATTTTGTTTTATTTTTTATATGTTGTACTGCATCTAGGCACTTTCACTTTGGTCTTTGACTCTCATGTCTGTGCTTTCTTGATGTTTTCACATCATTTTTGTGAATGTAAAAGTATTTGCAAGTGCACGCACATTTTCATTGCAAAGTTCAAGTAAGGAAGGAGCATGTTATTGGTTTTCAAACCTAATAACATTTTATATTTGAGGGTCACAAAATGAAATAATTATTGATAACTATCGTTCTTGTTGTTGCTTTCTGAGCTTTGTAGATTTTGATCTGTTTTCATTTTTTTATCTGTGAATTTCTTTCACTGTTCTTTTTATATTACCTTTAATTACTCCCCAAAATGCGAGTATTCATGCACCTCGAAACAAAGTGTTTTGTGTATTGTAAACATAAACTTCATATTGAACACAAATTAAAAAATACCTTTCAAGCAGCTGGAGCATTTCTTTAAGCCTTCTCTTAGAGCATCAAATTCGATAATCCGTATCCCTGATGGAATTTCTCTTTGTACGTTTTCATGGTTCTGAAAAATCAGTCAAACAACAAGTTCTTTATTGCAGTTTTGTTCATCTGCAAACCTTGTGTGACCGGTCTCATGTTACGAGTCAAAGGTACATATGTACGTACATAAACAAAACAAAAATCTCACCGAAACACTAAGATTTTTCCGCGTTTTTGAATAAATTAGCGGAAAAATATGCTCTTGTCGTTATGTAATATCAAGTGATTTGGTAAGTGTATTTAAGGAGTTGTATATTAATTTGTTCTCTTGGTGTTCTTCGCTGGAGGCAGTTGACTTTTATTTTATTTATTTATATTTATTTTATTTACTTTTTTTTTAATTCAGGATTTGTCCACCCAGAGAGAGGCCAACTGCGCACAGTCACTAAGGGACCATCTGTGCCCAAAGAGTGTAGACAGTAAGGGACTATCTGTGCCCACAAAAAAGAAAAAGAAAATTGAAGGACATTTTTGTGTCCAGTCAGTTGGGGACCATCTGTGCCCACAAGAAAGAAAAAGAAAATTCAAGGACATTTTTGTGTCCAGTTAGACAGGGACCATCTGTGCCCAGTCAGTAAGGGACCATCTGTACCCTGTGTCCAGTCAGTTGGGGACCATCTGTGCCCACAAGAAAGAAAAAGAAAATTCAAGGACATTTTTGTGTCCAGTTAGACAGGGACCATCTGTGCCCAGTCAGTAAGGGACCAGCTGTGCCCTGTGTCCAGTCGGTTAGGGACCATCTGTGTCCACAAAAAAAAAAAATCAAGGACATTTTTGTGTCCAGTCACTAGGGACCATCTGTGCCCAAAGAGTGTGGGACCATCTGTGCCCAGTCAGTAAGGGACCATCTGTGCCCTATGTCCAGTTAGTAAGGGACCATTTTTGCCCGGTCAGTAAGGGACCAACTGTGCCCGGTCAGTAGGGACCATCTGTGCCTAGTCGGTGGAGACCTTTTGTGCCCTGTTAGTAAGGGGCCTTTTTAGTCCGAATCTTAGGTACAAAACGTGCACAAGGAGTTTTGAATGCTATTTTTTAAAATAGATATGTTTTTGTTAGTGCTTTTCTGTTTGCAGATGTATTCCACTCTGAGATGTGGACAGAGTTTTTTGCCTCAGTTCCTCTACATCTTCAGCCGTTGGCCAGCTTGGTTCCAGGAACCATCCTCGCTTCTAGAGCAGATGGTACTGTGCGTTCCTACCTTGGAGGTTTCAAAAGATGGAAACTATGGGCTTCGTCTAATCACATCTGTCACCTGCCTGTCAACCCTTTTCATTTTGCAGTTTAGCTGCAGTGCCTGCTTAATGAAGTCAGTTCCCCTTCTTCGGTGCTTTATGCTGTCTACAGCATCAATTGGGCGCAAAGAATGGCTAGTTTGTCCAAGATCTCTGTTCACCTCCTGGTTTCTTCTATGGTGAATGCAGCTCAAAAAAGGATCCTGTTTTACCTGAGATGCTAAAAGCTCTCATATCTTCCAAGATTACAGATACGTCTCCATCTCTCTCAGATCTGAGAACAGTTGCTCTATGTCTCATTGGTTTTGTCGGTTTTTTCCACTTCAATGAGTTATGCCTTCTAAAAGCTTGTGATGTTAAGTTTTTTCCCCTTATGTTTCCTTATTTCCAGAATCGTCAAAGACTAACCAGTTTCGTGATGGGGCGTGGACTGCGATTGCAAGGACAGACTGGCCGACTTGTCCTGTGAAGGCCTTGGTACAATACATCGCAGCTGCGCACATTGATCTCTCTGAAGATTTACCGTTGTTCAGAGCCCTTGCCCAACCCAAGGTCTAAAGAGAAAGTTCGATGCCAGGGGATTAGCTGCACAAGAACCAGGGAGCTTATCAAGGACGTTTCTTTTTGAGAGTTTACAGACGTTGTCGTTATCATTGTTTACAGCCTTAGAGCCTTAGAGCCAGAGGGGCCACTGCTGCAGCAAACGCTGGCATTCAAGATAGACTTTTTAAGCGTCACGGTCGATGGGCGAGTGAAAATGCCAAAAATGGCTATGTCAAAGACGATATTCTATCACGACTGTCAGTTTCTCAGTCATTAAGGGTTTCAAATTACTGTAAACTTTTGTTTCGACCGAGCCCGGCAGGTCGGGAGAACTGTCCATGGGGCCGGGATCTTTCCCGTCTATTCGTAACGGTGTTTTGGAAAAAGATTGTCGCCACATTTTGAGGTCATGTCGCCTGTCGGTGAAACCCCTTGGAAGGCCTCATGGATGCTCGTTGGTTCTCTCCAAAGTTCTATTTGTTGTTCCTTCCTGTGTATCGATTCAGTCTATTTCTATCTTAATAAACCGTGCGGCCTCCAGTGAGCACGCGATAGCAAAATGTGTTTATGGTTTTTGTCTCCTTGCGCTTCGCACGGTTGTTATGATATTTGGGAAATTTAGACAAGAGTTCGCGTTCTTCGCTTACAACCTTCCTCGTCTTCTTCTCCTTCGTCGTCAACGAATTGAAGCTTTCTCTTCGCAGTATTTATTCTCTTTAGTAAAGTCGCAGCACAGACATTTCTTTGATGTTGCATTTGTATTTTTTGACAGGACGAGAAGCGACCGGACGTGTCACGAACTTCACGACTGACGCTGTTGGTTAGTGGTCGGTGGTGTTGGGTGTTTTTCCGTCCACCTGTTCTTCAACACATGCAGCAACAAATGCACCCCAAACCATCGAATAAATAAGTCCTCCTAATGCTAATTTTACTCGGTACGGTACTCGACAATCATGTTTATGTCTGTCACTGTTAGCCGGCAACAAGGTACAAACATTGCATTGCACTACATTTACACAAACCAGAGATGGAGAAAAAGGAATGAACATTTTGGCATGAGCTAGCCAATGGCGCCCAACAAGGAGATGAAAAGACATCGCGGTCGCCATTTTTTTTTGTTCACTTCGTGAGCCTTAATGGGTTTTTAAAGATCGCGTGCGAGAGTTTAGAACTCAGTCTGCGCGTGCCATAAAAACTATTTCGAGCCACCTTAATATTAAATGTTATTATTTCAAGGTAGATACGCATCAAAACGCATGTCTCGGTTGAGAAATCCTTTTAGATCGATTTTAATGTTGCATTAAAGACTCCAAGTGCGAAACATCTTTAAGCTTATTGTTGTTTATATTCGTTTACAACAAATTAGTTATTGTTATCGCTGGATTCACGTTCTTGTTACGAAACGCATTCGTAACAAAGCATTACGTCCAAGTTTACAGCTGATGGAAGGAGCGAGTGAGTGAATTAGCTACCGCTATTGAATAACCCGTTCACTACGCTTGCGCTTATTCACGGGTTAAAAACTGAGTTGTTTATATAAATTTTTAACAATTAAACCCTTTCTCTCCCAGAGTCAATTATGGAGACATGCAGTGTAGTTCTAACTATTGAGCCTGTCTTTGGAAACCTATGGTGTGACCATTCAAATGAAACCTCTTTGGCAACACTTTTACATGATACCATTTGTTTTCAGTATTTTATAGCGGAGCTCTGCGGGCCGAAGGCCCGCGCGGAGCGCCATACTCATAGAACCCATTGCCGTCATTTTTCATGGTCATGGCCAGCGGAATGTTTCGCGGGCGCGTGTCCGCCCGCCGCCCCCCGTGTTGGGCATTTTGAAACGAAAGCGAGGCTTTGATTTTCGCGCCTTCGCGCAGCTACATGGCGAATGTCACGTCAGCTCGGTAAACACGTTAGTTGGAGCTGTGTTTAGCGGAGAAAACTGAGAAAACCGTTTAAAAGTCGTTATTTCCCTGCATTTTCGCGGTTTGCTACTTAAGACAGGTTTCACAATTTCTCGAACAGTGGTCAAGACCGCATTTGAGGCTGTGTGACTCTGCAAATCAAGCGCTTTTGGAGGAATATAGAGCTAAGTGTTTTTTATATTACGGAATCCAGTACCACAGGAGCGGAGAAAACGGACACTAAAACTCTCGAACGTTATGAATATGACGGCGAACAACCTTTGCCGAAGAGGAGAAACACTGGACATCGGACAAACAAACATAAGCAGAAAAGCAAGTAACGTCTAAATGTGATTTGCAAAAATTGTTTAGTTTAATAATAAGACTTAAGCTTAAGCTTAAGTTAAATGTGTTAATTTTACCAGAAGAATTTTCTCCAAGTTTTTGCATTCAGAGCTAAATTTACAACTTTGAATATCCGTGGTTTTGGCAATGAAGCGAAACAACGCTCTGTTTTTGATTTTGCGAAAGATTCCCGTTCTGATTTTATTTGTTTACAAGAACCTTTAGCGACAAGACAAAATGCGATAAATTCTCTGACAGCTAAATGAAATGGCGCGGTAAAAGTTTCTGGTCGCCCGCTCTTGGTAAACAAGGCGGCGTTGCCATTCTTGTCGCTGAAAATACTGATTTCAAATGTTTACAATGGAAAAAAGATTCTTCTGGTAGAATTGTTAGTGTTTTAACTGAACTCGACGACACGAAAATTAATTTGGTTTTATACTTATGCACCCACGAATCCAAGTGAACGTACTTTTATGACACAATTCATGAATATTTTTTCCGAACTCTTTTAAAATTATTGCTGGCGATTTTAACTGCATTGAAAACGTTTCTGATAAGCTTGGAGGAAATCCTACAATTTCCATGGATTTGAAAGATCTGCACAGTGTTCTCTGGCGCAAAAAAACACGGCCGACTGAAAAATACAATGCACATGGTAATAATGCGGATAAAACTATCGGTACACATTTGGATAATTTTTTTATTGCTCAGGACTTGTATGATTCCTTTTTAAAATGTGAAATTTCGCCTTGTGTTTTTTCCGATCATGATTCTGTTGATTTAAGCCGCATTTTCCCGTGGACCAGGACTTTGGAGGCTAAATTTAGAATTTGATATTTGCGATATGATCTCAGAAATTATTAAGAAACATGCATTGTACTGGAAAGCATTTACTTCCATTCAAGCTTTGTAGGATTTTCTTAAAGAATATATAAAATTAGTTGCTATAGATTTTGGTCGAAGTAAACAACGCATATTAAGTTAAATCGCGATATTAAAAGGCCACGCAACTATAAATTCTTTGATCCAAGCTAAACGGGCTCTTATTGAAGGAGATAGCTCAGCGAAAACCACCATAGAAACGCTTGAAAGAGAAATTCGGGCCATTAATTTATCCCAAATGAGAGGAAGCCAAATTCGTAGCTTGAAGAAGGCTTGAAGAAGGTGAAAAACTTACCAAATTCACGTGCTCAGAAAAATACTGTTCAATCTATTTATAACTCCGCCGGTGTTGAAGTCTTTTCACAAGATTCCGGCCCATTTCGATTTTTACCGTAATTTGTACTTGCAAGAACCTGTTAATTTAACAGTCCAAACCGAATTTTTGAACAAACTTGTAAACAGATTAAGTGAGAGTGAAATTTTATCCTGCGAAGGATTTTTATCTTTGGCTGAAATTACCCACGCAATGCGTGGACTTTCTTCAGGGAAAACCCCCGGTTCAGACGGATTACCTCAACAATTTTTCGCTAAATTCTGGGATCTTTTAGGCCCTATTCTGTTCGAAATTATAAATTCAGTTTGGAAAATAATTCTCTCAGTGATTCAATGCAAGGAAGCGTGACTAGATTACTTTACAAGAAAGATGATAAGAAAAACCTCAAACAATGGTGACCCCGCCATTTCGCTACTCAATGTTGATTACAAAATTTGTTCAAAAGCTCTTATAAACAGACTTTCAAAATTGTTACCCTCGATTATTTCAAGAAGATCAAACTTGTTCCGTCCCAGGTAGGACGATTTTTGAGAATTTATTTCTCTTGCGTGACACTCTAAAATATTATATAAATATTACCAATGAAACTGGTATCTTGCTGAATATTGATCAAGAGAAAGCCTTTGACAATTGACATGGTAGAAAAACATTAGAAAACTTTTTACCAATGTTTTAAGTCGTTTTGGATTTGGCCCTAATTTCCAGCGGTGGATTTCTACATTATACTGTCAAGCAAATATGAAAATTATAGTTAATGTGTTTTTGACCAAAGAAATTCCACTCGAGTGGGGGGTGAGGCAGGGAGATCCCCGGTCTCCACTTTTGTACATTTTATGCGCAGAAGTTTTGGCGACCAGTATAAGAAAGGATGATATTCCAGAAGCCTGAGGAAAGCGTTTTAAAATTCGCCAATAAGCGGATGACTCCACATGTTTTGTAAAGGACATTTTTTTCTTTAGACAAATTGTTTACCTTTATACTTCACAAATACGAGACAGGTACAGGGACTAAATTAAACGTGGCAAAGAGTACAGAAGCCATGAGGTGCTCACGTCCAGACACTCCTTATGGCCTCCTTACCACGCCTTTCCAAGCTAGATTAAAATTTAAACCTGTGAAAGGTTGTGGGGTGTTTTCACTACCACCCTATCGGCACTACTCATTACTAGGTTTTTAGTTAATGTTAAGACTATTTTCTTTTTCATTAAGACCATACTTTATGGTATATGGGTTTTTCGAAATAAAGCAACTTAAATTTTCACAATGGCACCGAGAACTCTTGGGACACTGTAAGGGACATAAGGAATAACATCACAACACAGTTGCAAATTTCCCCCCCCCCCCCCGGGGGGGGGGGGGGGCTGGGACTCTGAGACCCTTAACCTATACTAGACCATTTTAGCTGCATTTTGCAACCCTATTCTAGAATAAACACCGAAAAATCCTACCCTATCCTAGACCTTTTCTAGACTCACTATTTTGCAGAAACTTGTTCACTATCACAGTCTAAGATACCAGGGTCAGTAAAAATATCGTACAGCACACCTTACCAATTTTTCCATTTGCCAGTAAACCTCGTCTAGACTAAATTCTTCATGCAACTGATCAGTTTTGTGGAAAATGATACCCCATTCTAGACCAAAAATTTCGGATTACTATACCCTATCCCAGACTAAACTGCTTGAAAACCATACCCTTGACAGCGGCACATACCTATATAGCTCATATATGGGAGTATCCCCTCCCCCCGGGCAAATTGATTTCTCCCGAATGACCAAATAGAAATTTTCTGCTTTGTGGTGTCATCCGAATATTATTTTGTGAATTATACAACAGTCAAAGCTTGTGACTCTATAAATAATTTAGCTTCTGGCAACTCATCATTCACTGGCAATACCAGAAATGACTAAAGTAATCATGTGCAAACCAGAAAGGACTTTCAAGTGGACCAAACGACCGGAAATGAACTTTATAAATAATCCCTTATGGACTATAGACTTTCAAGTGACTCATGTAAACCGGAACTGACCTTGTATTATTGTAACCGGAAATGACTAGCTTTATAACGCAGGATGCCTTGTAACCGGAAATGACTAGCCTCTCAGGATAATATTCTAAACTTTAGGGATTTGTTATTGATGAATAAAACATTTTAAAAGGAAAAAAACACTTTTGTTGTGTTTAGCGGAGAAAACGGTTTGCAAAATCGTTTTCCCCTGCTTTTTTTCGCGGTTTGCTACTCAAGAGAGGTTTCACATTTCAGAAACAGTGAGCTTTTGTGGAATTTGTGCAGTCTAAATGCACTGTGCAGACGGTAGCGTAATAAGCTTACTGTTTTTGAGAATTGCTAAAATTGAAAAATAGCCTGGTCGTCAATCTTAATTGTAATTATTCTTGTGCTTCCGACCTTTCACCTAGTTAAGCTTATCATCATCGTTTCTGTTCAGAGAGCTCCGCTGTTAGGCTAAGCCTATCTATATATATTAAAATGAAAGTTGGGATTTTGCTTTAATTTTTGGGAGTTGGTTGTTAGAGTGATTTTCCTCAGACCGTGAAATAGTTTCTAGTAGTTAGTGTAAAATAGTCAAATAGACACGAAAGAAAACAATGGAAATAATATCAACTAACCTCTATTAGTGTACCAACTGTTTCATGTTTCCATCTTGTCTGCTTTTGAGAGTGAAAGAGTTAATTTAAACGTGTTTTAACGGTGAAGGTTTTCATTCTATTCGTCTGTTTAGATTTTCAAGAAGTTGTTCGAGGATGGTTTGGATATCCAGAAACAACGTATACGCGAACTACGAGAGTATGCTGAGGAAAAGAGGGAAGCGTTGGCTCAGAGACGACAAAATGAAATTGAGTCGCTGGAGAACTTGTATCCCTTAGCACGTGTGGGTTACTCTGAACAGTTTATGATTTTTAGGTTTAAATCTGTTACTGTGGGCGGATACGGGTTATTTCTTTAAAATGGTTCGTGTTTGCTTGACTGTCAAAAGTTGTTTACTGACTTAGAAAAGACACCTGAACCGATACCAACAGCTACCTGCAGCCTACAAACGACTTGTCAACAGAACAGACATACAATAGACTGAACTCACCGACAAATTTGACTAACAATACGACAGAAACTACACTAACAATACACGGATCGAAATGCACCAATGACTGACTTTAGTCTCAACAGCCAATAACATCATGGCTAAACTGACCAATGACAGCAATAACAAGATGTATATTACGTATATATTATTACTTTTAAAAGACACGCTTGCATGTAATGGAACCCGAAAAATAATGGTCCAGTGTTGTCTAAAATTACTCTGCTAGTGCACTAAAACTATACATAAGTGTTTTTGACTACGGATTTGATGGGCCATAATCTTGAGAGGACCCTCCAGTATTTATAGGATGACTATCCTGTTGAAAGTCGTATTATTCTTGATGTACCTTAGTTATCATGACCAGTTCGCCATGCTGGCTGAAGGTACCGCCCGTAAGAGGTTTGAAATGGAAGTGCGTGAAAAGGCACAGGACAAGGTGAGATATTTTACAGACGTTTCTCTGTAATCTTTACGTCACATAGTGTTTACTATTTACAAGAGAAAACCAGTTGCCGGGTTGGTCCATGGTTTGTACAAATGGTACGCAAATCTCCAGAATGGGAAATGCGTTCGAAATTGGCATGTCCCATTTGCCATTGACGCCAGAAACGAGCCGTTCAGCCACGCTTGCGGATTGAAACTAGCGCAGGCCACAAACTGGTAGATAAAACCAAATGGTACACACATTTCGATTCGGATATTCCGTTTGGTAATTTTGGACTACCTTTCAAGACGTTCCGTTCATTTTGGAAATTTTCTGATCGGGCAAACCAAAGCAACCTTGCCATTTACATTCCAACAGAAATTGGTACTTTGAAAACCTCCAGGTGTCCGCAGATAAACAAAATCAAAACCAGATGTTCTGTCCCTTGCCGATACAAATCCTTACATTTCGAAGAACTTGACATATACCACCCAAAATATTATTACATTTTGTGCTATTGCATTTTGCGTTACTATAACATTTTGTGGCAAAAGTTGTTACATTTTGTGTCAGTTATTACATTTTGTGGCGTAACAGGAAGTGACGGGAAGGGAGACGTTTTTCAGCCGTCTTAGTTTTTTTTTATTGTTAGCTACATCTCTCGACCTCTCTCAATTTCAGGTGGTGCGTCAAATGCGAAACAAGTTACGTCGCAAGCTGGAGCGTGACGTGACAGAATTTCAAGAAAACCTACAGCGCGACGAGGATTCTGCATAAATCAGACAACTGGAAGCAGATAGATTGCGAGGAAAATTCCAACTTGCAACTCGCAGCGCTTTCTATTGGAAACACCTCTCATGAAATATTTATATATTGAAAGAGAAAGTTACATCAGCTTAATATATATGGACAGGCGTCCTAGAATCTTAGGGGATGCAAGAGCACGAAGGCCGTGTTTATTATTTTTTTTCGTTAACCATAATTGCCTCGCTTTCCAAGAGTCCCTGTTATTTGTCGAGTACTGTTCCATAATATCAAGTCATTATTGCTGGGTTACTGTGGCAGAATTTTGAGCTTCTGTAGTCATGATAAATCGTTAGTTACAACTTCGCGTCACGGAAAGTAAAAAGGGTTTCGGTTCACTGCATGTCTTAGATACAACCGCGATATAACGAGTCCATTTGAGTAAGTGCTTTGACTGAGATAAATGAGTTGTGTACAGCCCCCGAAATGATCCCGACCCCGAAATGATCCCCAAGTAATTTTTGGAATGGAATGACCTTCCATCCAGAGAAAGCTGGAATGAATAAATGCAGTATTCACTTATTTATTCATTTTGGACAATTCTTAAAATAAATAATTATAATGCATTTTTTAACGATTTTTCAAGAAACTATATCATTTCTTATTTTTGCGAGTTTAGCGTTTTCAACTCTAGGTGGAGACTTAAATGTCTCGTCCCAGTCTTCTGTTTCATCTGCGACTTCTGACCAGAATATCAGTGAGATGTCGCGAACCGCGTGGTTGTCAACTCTCCTTCTATTTTGGTTTTTAAAAAGCGTAATCTCCGGAAATGAAGACAAGCCGCCGGATACGAATTCATGTGTGCGTTCTACCTTATTCATGTTCTAAACGTGCAACTGTAGACAGACGCAATAGATAATTAGTGGTGCCATACAGGAGCCCAAACGTTACAAGGATCCCCATCAGTGACATACAGGAAGCTACACCTTAAACTTTGGCCGCTACAAACACCCCGGCAAACACGCATTCAGTATTAAACTTAATAACGATTCTTTCGTATTGTTTTGATAGACTAGCTGTATTGTTACCATTTAAGTTTCTGATCGTATAATTGTGTTGTATTTCTCGTTACTAAAATAATATGGTTGTTGATGTTCACGTTCGATCATGTTTGTTTCCTCTTTTAAATCATGCCGGTCTGCTATAAGAAGCGGATAAGTTTGTATTTGTTATTAGTTACAGTTGAAAACGCTACACTCGCAAAAATAAGAAATAATATAGTTTCTTTCTTAAGTCTTGAGACCAATAATAGGCCCTTTGCATAACGTCACAAATATGTCAAAACAATGAGTGACTGGATGGCATGGAGAACAGTGGGATTTCGAAAACAATGAATAGACAATGGTACATTCCGATCACTGAACCGTGACTGGATGGCACTATTATGCAAGTCATGTTATGATGATATACGAGATGCAAGCAACTCTCATTCTTGTTTGGCCGGGGCTTTAGGTTTGCAATGATTGTGTTCTAAGTAGTGGTGATTACCAACAATCAATTAAAATCAATCACTGAGTGGAAACTTTAATAATAATCACTTTGTGTGTAATAACTTATTGTTTGTTTCTGAAAAATAAAGAATTGTACAATCATGTAGTTTAAAGTGCAACTAACTCCCAATAATGTTTTTCGCCAAACAAAATCTCCTAATTGTCCTGATTACCTGTGCGAAAAAAAAATTACCATAGCATTTTCCTTGATATTTTATAGTTTTTCAAAGTTTCAAATTTTGGCAGTTCTTTCAGCCAATACCGAGCAATACAAAGAATGGGTCCGAGTTTTGCTTTGACGTCATCGAAGGAGATTGATTTTAAGCAAAGAGCAAAGGAACTGTGGGCAAACACGACCCTCGCCTGAAGTACACTCCCGGGGGAGGGGGTGTGCCGCTGGGACTCTGAGACCCTTAACCTATACTAGACCACTTTAGCTGTATTTTGCAACCCCATTCTAGACTAAACACCAAAAAAACTCTACCCTATCCTAGGGCACGCACGGAGTTGGTGTACAATTGCGTAACAAAAAGTGTCTCAGGCCACATTTCTTATTATTTCTCCTTATTCTGAATGCCCATAGTCTTGAAACTTGGCAGAGCAAAACTTCAATCTATGTGCACCAAAAAGGCGAGATTACTGTTTTGAATAAGATTTTGTTAGAAAGAAGGCAACAGAACTTTCAAAACGCTTTAGCAAAAAGGTAACGTTATGCCCCCATTTTTTACCAGATCGCGTAGCAGTGTTTTGTAATTCTAAACCATTTAAACACACCAAGTCAACCAAAGAAGGTGTCCCCAGGGTGCACTTCAATTTCTCTTTAAAATGGTGTGACGCTTTCATTTTTATTTATTTGTCCCAAAAAAATACACGTAAAAAAACTAGCATGAGACACAATTTGAATTTCAAAACATTGTCATTTTATCGGGCACAGTTCGCGCACTTTTTGTTTTCTGCTTTTCAGGCAAATTCTGCGTTTTGCTGATCGTGCGTTGCACGCCTTTTTGCTTTTGCCTTTCGCGCCCGTACTATTTTTGCCTTTTGTATACATTTCTCTGGCTTCTCCACGTGTGTCAAATTGTGCAGTCAGAGGACGCGCGCACTGCAATGATTTATACGGACTCGGTTATTTAAAAGCAAATGATTTTAAGGCCCAGTTCAAACGTCGAACTTCACATGTGCCGAACCTAATGCAAATGAGCAAAATCTATTGTTCTTGCTAATTTGCATTAGGTTCGGCACATGTGAAGTTCGACGTTTGAACTGGGCGTAAGAGAATCATTACCCCATGAGACCGTAACCAGGCTGACCCGGTGTAAATAGCGGGACGAAGTTTGATTTTTGTTCGTAATAATATGGGAAATTTCAGCCCGCTTTATTATTATAAAATACCGAGATGATCATGAAAAGTGGTGTAGCGATTATCCAGGCATACAATTTAACGAACGAGCATTTGGAAAGGGTCGCTCGTGTTTCTCGTTGCTGTAAGCCTGCAAACTCCTGTACATTGTACATTTATGTCAATGACTTTTTGGAATTATGCTAGTCTACAAACTCGTAAAACGGCAAACCATTATGTCTTATACTTGCCGTCCTTTACGGAAACGGCTTGTGTATTTTAAATAACATTTTACATCCCGGTAACCGGGTGAGGTGTTCATATGGGGAAATTTTCAAGCTCCTTGTTACTGAGAGATGTTACCGATGTGTTCTATGCAAAGACAGACTATTTAAACCAGAGGTTTCGGAAACCTATTTGACAAGACGACAAAATGGCACTGTTTTCAATTTCATATGATGAACTTTCTCGAAAGTTTTTCGGCTTTCATTGGCAGCGTTGAACATGTTCCTCTATTTGGCATGCTATTGTTGACTTTGTTTTAATCCAATTACAGCCTCTCCATTCAGAAGCTCTGTTCCCACGGTAATGCCATGATCTTTCAAGTGAAAGTTGAGACTTTTGACAGAGTTGAGATTTTTCACTTTTGGGCGAGCACCTTTTTTATGTAAATTGTGAACAAAGTATGAACTAAATTAAGTGAATTGCACGATAATTGTTTACCTTGACCAAGTACTTTATTACATTGTAAGGACGATGAAACCATCTGTTTGTCGCTCTGACTTGAATGATGAACATGGTTTTTTAATGTAAACAGGTGACCCCGAGTTCCAAGTGAATTAGTCACGCAAAGTTCATGTGTAATATATATATAGATAGGCTGAGCTTAACAGCGAAGCACTTTAAACAAGCTTATAAACTAAGGTGAAACTTAACTAAGGTGAAAGGTCGGAAAAACAAGAATTAAGATTGACGACCGGGCTATTTTTCAATTTTAGCAATTCTCAAAAACAGTAAGGTTATTACCCGACCGTCTGCACAGTACATTTAGACCGTACAAAAGTTCACAAAAACAACTTTTTCTCTGTCTAGAATAACTATTACGACTATTTCCCGAATAAAATACAGTTGTTGCTTGTCAAAAAATGCCCGAGAAACTGATTTGGAAATCAAAAATGCAAAAATACACAAACATATTTGCATAAGGCGACGCGAGTATAAAATCTAAGTCTTGTTTTGTTTACAAAAAATCGCTTTTCAATCCGATGTAATGAATGAACAAACACATAAAAATGGACAATACAATCTTCTTTCGAAAAATTTTATTGAAATCTCCATTAGTTTATGTTTAAAAGCAAAACGCGTACATTTAATTTAAGCTTATAGCGCATTGAGGCCGAGCCGTGTCTTCGATGAAATTCAGGAAATTAATACAACGGAATTTAGCTGCGCGTTTATAAACAATTCTCCAAAACTAACGAGAACACAAATAAAAGGTCAATCACAGATTGATATCAAATTCCCATCGAAAAATGTAATTTGTTTTACCTTTAAGTCCCTCGCTTGCTTGAAAATTCTTTAGGGATGCACCATTAGAAATGTGAAGGGGGGGGGGGGGGGAGTCTAAAAACAAAAAAAAATATCCTGCAAAACAAAAATTTAAGAAAAAAAAATCCTGCATTGCAACGAAACCAGAAAAAAATAACCTGCATGGATAACCAATGTGACTGTGAATATGTATTATTTTTGACAGAAATTGTCGTCTCAGAACACTAGAAATGGACTTTCAGAGCATCAAGATTTCAAAATTTTCTGGGGGGGCATGCCCCCAGACCCCCCCAGCGGCTCGCGCCTTCGGCGCTCGGCCACTCCATCTCAATTCTACTTCATCCCAATTTTTCATGCCTAAAAGGTTACACAGTCTGCAAACTGCATTTCAGGCATCTCATAAAAAACAATTTCTACTGGCTGAATAGAGATTTCAATTTGAATCGCCTCTGATGCCCTTGATCTCTATAGCTGCCATAGTATTAAATTAAGAGACTGGTGATAATTGTTTAACTTTATAGCTGTTTCAACTGCCACTGAACTCGGTTGGGACGTTTCAACATATCTATAGATGACTTCATGGGCAGTGCGGGCGTACGGTATTTACGCACCAGTTGGTTCGTATCAGAAATCGAACATATTGCATTACGTAACATTTCTGACCGGACGAAACGCTCCATTTTTCCACGTGTGAGAAAGTAATTTCGCCATTCTGATTGGCTGCGAACCCTGAACAGGGTTTTCATACGCCAAATTTCAATAGAAAATCTCAATTATTATGAAATAAATATAGTTAATACAAATGTGTTCTGTTGGGACACTACAACAAAAAACATTTGCGCGGTTGAAATGGTCCTAGTAGAACAAGACCAAAAGAGGGCATAGTCATTTTGGAAAAAAAAATCGTGCAAGGGTTTCAAGGTTGAAAAAAAAATCTTGCACTCCTGCTGGTTGTGAAAAAAATAACATGCCGTTCCAGAAAGTCCTACCCCCCCCCCCCCCTTCACATTTCTAATGGTGCATCCCTTAAATCTCCGCGTTGGTTCTCAAATCCGTAATAAAAACAAACATCTCCCGCATTGATATAAACGTATGAAGGTCCTCGAAGCAAGATTTTATCCCTTAAAGCTCTTCTTTTTCCACCAAAGCGGCTTCTGAGTATCCCTTATTTAGTATCCCTGTCTTGAGTAGCAAACCGCGAAAAAATGCAGAGAAATAACGACTTTACTGCTCCACTAAACACTGCGAAAGATCCAACTTTTAAAGTGTTTACCGAGCTGACGACTGTGTAGCCGCGCGTGTGGCGTACAGACACACATGTCACGGAGGCGCGCCCGCGAAACATTCCGCTAGCCATGACCATGAAAAAATGGGTGGTGACTGGAATCAGGTTGGACCACCTCGGACACCTTATTGAGACTTATATAACGGGGTAACTGGTTAGCTTTCAGTTAAGGTTGGGGTAACAGTTTATATAGTTAAATTTAGGACTAAGCAACCTGAGAAGCTAGGTGGTACAGTGGTACGGTAGGCTATGTAAGTCTAAGCCTAGCTGAGGTCACAGGTTCAATCCTGAGTGGGGATTTTAGATTTTCTTTTTTACACTTAAAAATTTATTGAAAATAAATTCTAAGTGTCGACATTACGTTATATAATTCTCAATAAGTGTCCGAGGTGGTCCAACCTGATTTTGGAGTATCCATTCTTGTCACGACCATGAAAAATGACGGCAGAGGTTCTATGAATATAGTGCTGCGCAGCCAGGCCTTCGGCCCGGCAAGTGCTCCGCTAAAATTATTTCTGAACTTCATGTTTAATCACAGGAAACCCAGGCGTAATGTTTGCATATTAATGATATTTGGAAATATAAGACATTGTATGGAATTTCAAATTCAACGTTTTAAGCAATATATGAAATCAAAATAGGCCATTTGCACGATGACGTCATTTGACTACTACTACCAGAATCCTTCAGTTTTTTGTTTTGTAGTGCAAATTAGGGCTATTGTTATTTAAACCGCACTGGGATTACAAAATTTAAATAAGAAAGGAAAAACGAAATGAATTCTGGTAGTAGTAGTCAATTGACGTCATCGTGCAAATGGCCTATTGCTGAATAAAATCGTTGAAACATTTACTGGTGTTGTATTCTATCTTTATACAGTGTTTCTACGCTATTTGAACGATGTTTAGTCCATTTATCTTACCTTGTATAATATAATGGAAAGGAAGGAGAGTTCGGTCGCTTTCGGCGTTCGACACGTGTCCACAAATGGCTCATTTTTCGCACAAAAATAGGTGCTGCTCCCATTCTGACTGGTCGTCCTCACAGTAGAATAACGTTAAATTGCATTTCTTCGAACAACTTGAACATCCCTTGTTGATTATGACGAACAAGCCGCTCCACAAAATCACATAGCACTGCAAAATAGGCGCCGGAGAGCGTGAAGAACGGAAGAGACCACGGTGCGCGGTCAACACTGGGTACCAGAGTAAAATCAAACCCCACAGGGAAGGGAACGTTCAATTTTGTCAACCTGTCATTTTTGTTGCGCCTACCACCCGGTGAGGACCAAGTTGTCACTCTGCTTATCATGCTTTCGACATTAAAACGGCCTCTTGAAGAGGAAGAGACAAGGAAGAAAAGATGGAAAAAGTAAAAACGGTAAAATGTCCATTGACATTTTACAGTTTTTACTTTTTTGTGAAAACGTAAACCGTGCAACTGAATTGTGCTTTGTCACTGTTGTGAAACACGCCATACGCTATTCGAGGTAAAAGCGTGCTTTTTCTTTACAAAAATTAATGGGATTTTATATCGCTAATTAAAATGCCATATCAGTAAAACAAAAAAACATTTGCACGTGGGTGCCTGAATTAATTTGGCAGATTATATTTGCGTGTTATGACATAAAAACAAACACATTCTACAAAAAGCGTGTCCCACCGGAACGGTTTCTTTTGTTTTCCTCGATTTTTGCATGGGCTAATTTTTGTTTTTGACTGTAGTGCGACCAGGTCCTTATTCCATAAAGAAAACATTTAATGTCTTGCAAAAGCGTAAGAGCTGAACCGAGCTCAATGTAAATGTAAATGTGAAATGATATATATATGAAATAAATCATATATGAACTGCGGAAATGAAATCAAATGAAGAATGATCCTTTTTTTTCAGGCTTCTTTTCGCAATTGCTTAAATTGCGTTCATAACTGCGAGGATCATTCTTCATTTGATTTCATTTCCGCAGTTCATATATGATTTATTTCATATATATCATTTCACATTTACATTTACATTGAGCTCGGTTCAGCTCTTACGCTTTTGCAAGACATTGGCCGTGTTTTCACGAGCGAGCAAACCAGGTCGCTTAAGCTTGTCGGCAATTAAACAACAAAGAAGGGCATTGTATTGTCGTTCTTTTGTGTTCTAATTTTCAATTGTCTTAACAAAAGAAAATAAATCTACAGGAATGTTAAGCGAGAAAAACCGCCTCGTGAAAACACAGCCATTAAATGTTTTCTTTATGGAATAAGGACCTGGTCGCACTACAGTCAAAAACAAAAATTAGCCCATGCAAAAATCGAGGAAAACAAAAGAAACCGTTCCGGTGGGACACGCTTTTTGTAGAATGTGTTTGTTTTTATGTCATAACACGCAAATATAATCTGCCAAATTAATTCAGGCACCCACGTGCAAATGTTTTTTTGTTTTACTGATATGGCATTTTAATTAGCGATATAAAATCCCATTAATTTTTGTAAAGAAAAAGCACGCTTTTACCTCGAATAGCGTATGGCGTGTTTCACAACAGTGACAAAGCACAATTCAGTTGCACGGTTTACGTTTTCACAAAAAAGTAAAAACTGTAAAATGTCAATGGACATTTTACCGTTTTTACTTTTTCCATTTTTTCTTCCTTGTCTCTTCCTCTTCAAGAGGCCGTTTTAATGTCGAAAGCATGATAAGCAGAGTGACAACTTGGTCCTCACCGGGTGGTAGGCGCAACAAAAATGACAGGTTGACAAAATTGAACGTTCCCTTCCCTGTGGGGTTTGATTTTACTCTGGTACCCAGTGTTGACCGCGCACCGTGGTCTCTTCCGTTCTTCACGCTCTCCGGCGCCTATTTTGCAGCGCTATGTGATTTTGTGGAGCGGCTTGTTCGTCATAATCAACAAGGGATGTTCAAGTTGTTCGAAGAAATGCAATTTAACGTTATTCTACTGTGAGGACGACCAGTCAGAATGGGAGCAGCACCTATTTTTGTGCGAAAAATGAGCCATTTGTGGACACGTGTCGAACGCCGAAAGCGACCGAACTCTCCTTCCTTACGATTATAATATATATAGATAGGCTTAGCCTAACAGCGGAGCTCTCTGAACAGAAACGATGATGATAAGCTTAACTTAGGTGAAAGGTCGGAAGCACAAGAAAAATTAGAATTAAGATTGATGAACAGGCTATTTTTCAATTTTAGCAATTCTCAAAAACAGCAAGGTTATTACGAGACCGTCTGCACAGAACATTTAGACTGCACAAATTCCACAAAAGCTCACTGTTTGAGAAATGTGAAACCTCTCTCGAGTAGCAAACCGCGAAAAAAAAGCAGGAAAAAACGATTTTGCAAACCGTTTTCTCCGCTAAACACAACGGTATTTTTTCCTTTTAAAATGTTTTATTTATCAATAACAAATCCCTAAAGTTTACAATATTATCCTGAGAGGTTAGTCATTTCCGGTTACAAGGCATCCTGAGTTAAAGCTAGTCATTTCCGGTTACAATAATACAAGGTCAGTTCCGGTTTACAGTCACTTGAAAGTCTAGTCCATGAGTTGCCAGTAGCTAAATTATTAGAGTCACAAGCTTTGACTGTTGTATTTCACAAATATTCGGATGACACCACAAAGCAGAAAATTTCTGTTTGCAGTGGGGTGGGGGGTGGTACTCCCATATAATTATGAGCTATATAGGTATGTGCCGCTGTGAAGGGTATGGTTTTCAGGCAGTTTAGTCTGGGATAGGGTATAGTAATCAGAGATTTTTGGTCTAGAATAGGGTATCATTTTCTACGAAACTGATCAGTTGCATGAAGAATTTAGTCTAGACGAGGTTTACTGGCAAATGACATTTAATAATCGGTAAGGTGTGCTGTATGACATTTTTACTGACCCCTAGTATCTTAGACTGTGATAGTGAATGAGTTTCTGCAAAATAGCGAGTCTAGAAAAGGTCTAGGATAGGATAGGAATTTTCGGTGTTTAGTCTAGAATATGGTTGCAAAATGCAGCTAAAATGGTCTAGTATAGGTTAAGGGTCTCAGAGTCACAGCAGCACACCCCCGCCCAAACATTTGCAAAGTACCCCCCTCCCCCCCCCCCCCACCCCTCAGTCAATTTGCAACTGTGTTGTGATGTCATTCCTTATGTCCCTTACAGTGGCCCGAGAGTTCTCGGCGCTATTGTGAAAAGTTGCTTTATTTCAAAAAACCCATATACCATAAAGTATGGTCTTAATGAAAAAGCGTGCTCGCATGTCATTCTCGTTGACAGCAGAAGTCCATTAGGTAAAAGAAAATAGTCTTAACATTAACTATAAACCTAGTATTGAGTAGTGCCGATAGGGTGGGAGTGAAAACACCCCACACCCTTCCACAGGTTCAAATTTTAATGTAGCTTGGAAAGGCCTGGTAAACAGTTATCTGGTTCCACATTTGCAGTACCATTGCTAAACCAGACACCCAAGATTCGCATTCTTGACACCCACGTCAGGCCATAAGGAGTGTCCGGACGTGAGCACCAAGCTCCTAACTACATGGCTTAAGTACTCTTTGCCACATTTAATTTAGTCCTTGTACCTGTCTCGTATTTGTGAAGTAAGATAAACAATTTGTCTAAAGAAAAAATGTCGTTTACAAAACATGTGGAGTTATCCGCATATTGGCGAATTTTAAAACGCTTTCCTCAGGCTTCTGGAAGGAGAAAACCTTCAATAGTATCATCCTTTCTTATACTGGTAGCCAAAACGTCTGCGCATAAAATGTACAAAAGTGGAGACCGGGGATCTCCCTGCTTCACCCCCCACTCGAGTGGAATTTCTTTAGTCAAAAAACCATTAACTATAATTTTCATATTTGCTAGACAGTATAATGTAGATATTCAGCAAGATACCAGTTTCATTGGTAATATTTATATAATCTAGAGGGTCACGCAAGAGAATTAAATTTTCAAAAATCGTCCTACCTGGGAGGAAACAAGTTTGATCTTCTTGAATAATCGAGGGTAACACTTTTGAAAGTTTGTTTGTAAGAGCTTTTGAACAAATTTTGTAATGAACATCGAGTAGCGAAATGGCCGGGCCACCAATTTTTGAGGTTTTTCTTATCATATTCCTTGCATTGAATCACTGACAGAATAGCGGAATTTAGCGTAAAATTCTTGAGGTAATCCGTCTGAACCGGGGGTTTTCCCTGAAGAAAGTCCACGCATTGCGTGGGTAATTTCAGCCAAAGATAAAAATCCTTCGCAGGATAAAATTTCGCTCTCACTTAATCTGTTTTCAAGTTTGTTCAAAAATTCGGTTTGGACTGTTAAATTAACAGGTTCTTGCAAGTACAAATTACGGTAAAAATCGAAATGAGCCGGAGAAAAGGAACAAGCTTAGCCAAGGTGAAACTAAACTAAGGTGAAAGGTCGGAAGCACAAGAATTAAGATTGACGAACGGGCTATTTTCAATTTTAGCAATTCTAAAAAAAAACAGTATTACCCGACAGTCTACACAGTACATTTAGACCGTAGAAAAGTTCACAAAAACAACTTTTCTCTGTCTAGAATAACTAGAACGACTACTTTCCGAATAAAATACAGTTTTTGTTTGTCAAAAATTGCCCGAGAAACTGATTTGGAAATCAAAATTGCAAAAATACACAATACACAGAAAATTCAAGTCTTGTTTTGTTTACATAAAATCGCTTTTCAATCTATGTAATGAATGAACAAACACATAAAAATGGACAACACAATCTTCTTTCGAAAAATTTCATTCAAATCTCCATAAGTTTATGTTTAAAAGCAAACGCGAACCATTAAGAGCTCATGATTCGAGGCCGAGATGTCTCCGATGAAAGAAATCAAAACAACTGAATTTAATTGAGCGCGTTATAAACAATTCTCCCGAAAACTAGCGAGAACACAAAAAAGTCAATCACAGATTGATATCAACATAAATTCCCATCGAAAAATGTATTTTGTTTTACCTTTTATAAGTCCCTCCACTGCTTGGAAATTGTTTAAATCTCCGCTTCTTCAGTTCTGAAACCCGAAGTGACAAACATCTTCCCGCATTGCTCCCATCCTCGAAGCAAGATTTTATCTCTGAAAGCTCTTCTATTTCCACTATAGCGGCTTCTGAATATCCCTGAATTAGTATCCCTGTCTTGAGAAGCAAACCGCGAAAAAATTCAGGAGAATAACGACTTTAATTTAAACGGTTTTCTCCGCTAAACACATCAGTATTTTCCCAGGTGACGTGAAATTGCAATGTTGTTGGGTGGCGTCATACGCGCATGTTTTGCGACGGTCTACGCGCCTGCGAGTTAGCCCTAAGCGACGGCGGCGGTCAACGACGGCGGTCGACGGCGGTCGGCGGCGGTGTGACAACGCGCCCCGCGAAACATTCCGCTAGCCATGACCATGAAAAATGACGGCCATGGGTTCTATGGTTCTCTGGTTCTATGAGTATGGAGCTGCGCAGCCGGGCCTTCGGCCCGGCGAGAGCTCCGCTATTATACAAGGTAAGATAAATGGACTAAACATCGTTCAAATAGCGTAGAAACACTGTATAAAGATAGAATACAACACCAGTAAATGTTTCAACGATTTTATTCAGCAATTTTGATTTCATATATTGCTTAAAACGTTGAATTCGAAATTCCATAAAATGTCTTATATTTTCAAATATCATTAATATGCAAACATTACGCTTGGGTTTCCTGTGGTTTAATATATATTGTTAGCCTTAGCCTCATAGCGTCGCCCTTTGAAGAACCTCTGAACAAGCTTAACTAAGATGAAACTTAACTTCGGTGAAAGGTCGGAAGCACAAGAATTAAGATTGACGACCGGGCTATTTTTCAATTTTAGCAATTCTCAGAAACAATATTACCCGACCGTCTGCACAGTACATTTAGACCGTACAAAAGTTCACAAAAACAACTTTTTCTCCCTCTAGAATAACTATTACGACTATTTTCCGAATAAAATACAGTTGTTGCTTGTCAAAAAATGCCCGAGAAACTGATTTGGAAATCAAAAATGCAAAAACACACAAATTGTTTTGTTTACATAAAATCGCTTTTCAATCTATGTAATGAATGAACAAACACATAAAAATGGACAACACAATCTTCTTTCGAAAAATTTTTTTGAAATCTCCATTAGTTTATGTTTGAAAGCAAAACACGTACATTTATAGCGCATCGAGGTCGAGCCGTTTCTTCGATGAAATTCAGGAAATTAATACAACCGAATTAAGCTACATGTCTATAAACAATTCTCCAAAACTAACGAGAACACAAATAAAAAGTCAATCACAGATTGATATCAAGATAAATTCCCATGGAAAAATGTTATTTGTTTTACCTTTACGTCCCTCGCTTGCTTGAAAATTCTTTAAATCTCCGCGTTGGTTCTGAAATCCGTAATAAAAACAAACATCTCCCGCATTGATATAAACGTATGAAGGTCCTCGAGGCAAGATTTTATCCCTTAAAGCTCTTCTTTTTCCACTAAAGCGGCTTTTGAGTATCCCTTATATTGTATTCCTGTCTTGAGTAGCAAACCGCGAAAAATTGCAGGGAAATAACGATTTTACTGCTCCACTAAACCCCGGCACTACACACTGCGAAAGATCCAACTTTTAAAGTGTTTACCGAGCTGACGGCTGTGTAGCCGAGCGTGTGGCGTCATACGCGCATGTTTTGCGACGTCATACGCGCCCGCGAATTAGCCCTGCCCAACGGACACACATGTCACGGAGGCGCGCCCGCGAAACATTCCGCTAACCATGACCATGAAAAATGACGGACATAGGTTCTATGAGTATGGTGCTGCGCAGCCAGGCCTTCGGCCTGGCAAGTGCTCCGCTACTAATATTGTTAAAACAAATCTTGAATGAAACTAAATATAATAATCGAATTTAAAGACTGCAGGGAAAGTTGTAGCAGAAAAACAAATTTAGCCCTTTTAAGTTTGTCAGTGTACGTGGTTGTCGGTAAAAAGTGCATCAAATTTGCATATGCCAAAAGGGTAATTTGAAACCCGAATACAGACCATGCACTTCCAAGAATTTTTTGTTATCCTTGTAGTTTCGCTCACCAAATTACGGCTGATAAACGGCAAGCGAACGGCTCGAACAGATAGCTGTTAGCATCATTTTCGCGTGAGAGGCCACATGGCAAAAAAACAGTGGCCCGCAAAAAGAGGCTCGAGGTTCGCAAAAAATGGCTCCGGCTCGCATGTTGAAGAACTTGAGTTTCCTTATCGTAGGTATCTTTGAACTTCAAAGGTTGATAGGTAAAAAAAAAATTGCAAAATGTAGGGCGCGAAAGGCGCGATGATGAAAACATAAAATTGGGCCCTAAATGTTACGCGGCTTAAAAAATTTTGAGTCAACAGCACTTCATGCTTTCACTCCTTGAGGCAAAAGTTCAAATGCTTTCGAGACGTAACAGGGAGCTAATAAAACTACATAAAGTTAGCTACAAAATGGTGAGTGTTTGAAGAGGAACGAATGAATAACGTGTGAATTACAGCAATTCTGAAACAAATTTTGCTTTCGAGTTTTGCTAATTTTCCTTTGTACACCAACTCCATGCGCGTGGCCATTCCAGACGCGCTGTTTTCCAGAAACTTGTTTACTATCACAGTTATTAGTTAACAGGGTCAGTAAAAATGCCGTACTGCCCGCCGTACCGATTTTTAAATGCGATTTGCCAGTAAACCTTGTCCAGACTAAATTCTAAATTTTGGTTTGAGTTCTATTTCCCTTTTTTCTGATATTCATTAATCATTAATAATTTATCATAACCTGGAAAAAGGAAAAAACTAAAGAAAAAATAAAAATAAATTAAACCAATGAAATTCATCCTTTCACTCTGATGACATGTAATGTAGCTCAAACTTTTGACCCTCTGTTGATGAAATTCTACGGTGTGACCATTCAAATGAAACCTCTGGCAGTTATATATTTGCATGGTACCATTTGTTTCTCAATGCATGTATTTCAGAAAATGAAATTTGGGATTTTTCTTGAATTTTGATTTTTGGCACTCTTGGGAGTTAAAGGGTTAAATTGAATCTGCATGTAAACAGCAGGACAGCTACCTCAGTCTTTCATTTTTTTAAAATTCATTATATATTTTTAGACAGCTTCCTCAACATCTATACCAGTCCCAGGCTTTATCTTGAAAGTTCTTTAAACTGCACACCATTCAATTCCTTATTACGTTGACCCTGTAATGTCTTTGAATTGATTATTTGCAGGTTCTTATGACAAGCATGACTCTAATCACTTGTCGGAACATGATGTGATTTCTGGTGTATTAAGAGAAGAGTTTGGTCCTTCCTATCACGCCCTGTATGGACCAAGGCCACAGATGACCAGGTATTGAACACTGAGATTTAAATCAATGGAGGTTTGGTGGTCTGGCTAGTGATTAGTGCATCGAACTTTCAACCCGAAGGTCAGTGGTTCGAGGCCTGGTCTCTGCCATAATGTCATTTCCTTGGACGAGAAACTTTGCTCTGCATTGTCTCTCTCCACCGAGGTGTATATGTTGCAGGTAAAATCCGGCCTCAGGTTAGATCAGTATTCAATCTAGGTTAAATGCGCACCCAGTATTCAATCTCGGTAAGCTAACCCTAACCCCAGCACAAAGCTAACCTTAGCTATTAACCCTCGGACGTACCCGCAAACTTATACCCCCACCGTGGTTCAAGAGGGGGGGGGTTGTTACAACCCCCCCTTGGGTTTTTACGATGTTGCAATATTTCGGAAATATTTTGCATCTAATAGATAGCCCGCGATGTGCTCTGCAAGATAAGGTAAATATTATGGGTTGTGGCGCTTCTGGGGGTCCGTGACGTAATCCAAGATGGCGGCCATCTTGGATTTTACTAAAAATTCAAAATGTTTGGAAAAAATGCGGAAATTGCAAATATTGTTTGCTAGAGTTGCAAAATAACATACAATTAAACATTTTGATCCTTTTGGTAGCATTTTATGTTTTTTTTCACTGAAAAAAGGTAAAAAACATTCATTTTTATTCAAAAATGGCTCAACCACATGTTACTTATGACGTCATATCTCGTTTCCATAGCAACCGGTTGTTGCCAAACTTTACCAAAATGTGTCTCAAGGATAACCAAACAGCTGCTGAGAACGGCATGTGCTAATCTTAAATGGTCTTGAAAATATGGCAGAAAAACCTTACGGGGGTGGTTGCCCCCCCCCCCACTTGTACGACCGAGGGTTAAACTCGTACACAAAGCTAACCATCACATCACTGGTTATATATGTTGTGGTTCGATTTTATCCTTGGTTCAAATTCTATTTTCCTTTGTTTAAAACTCATTACCATACACTTCCACAGCCAAAAACAAAGAAAAGTTAAATTTGAACCAAGGATAAAATTGAACCACAACATATACATGTATCTTTGTGCTAGGGGTGATGGTTGGCTGTGTGCTAGGGTTAGGGTTAGCTTACCTACATTGTAGATTGAATACTGATTCAACCGAAGAACGGATTTTACTTGTAACATACACATGTAAATGGATACCAATGAAATAATGCTGTAATTAAACAAGTTTCAATTCAGAGGGGTACATGAAGTAATAATACAAGCTGTCATCACTGGAATAAGCTCCAGTCATGTGCACTGCCTACAGGTGGCTTGTGTGTGACTCTTGACTTAACCTAACTTTGAACCATCTAAATCGATCCTTATTTACTTCTGAGAGATACTAATGACCGAGTTACGAGTTGAGTTGAGTTTGAGTTGAGTTTGAGTTAAGTTTGAGTTAAGATTGAGTTAAGTTTGAGTTAAGTTTGAGTTACCGTTGCTTTCATTTGTTTTTACTTAAAAGTGCTTAATGGAGGATCCAGATCTTTTCTACAGAACATAGGCCGCCTGTTCTCTTTTCACGGGTGAAGAAGTGTTAATTTTACATTCCCAAGTGGGAAACGTTGCATTTTTCTCATTCAGACAGCCACAACAATTGTTTACTCCACGTAACTGGTTTTTCACTCACGCTCCTGTTGGACGCGCGAATAACGATTAATTTGAAGTTCTCAGCTGACTAACTTATAATTTGTTTTCTATACACGATGGGTAGCCTCTTAAGATAAGGTAATAAAATGATTCAGAAGCCAAAATATTTTATCACACCTCACGTCCGACGGAATATCCTTCAATGGCCTCCCTTGGCTGACTTGGCTGGTTGGCATTCAGTTAGACAGGGAAGCAAATACGCCGAGTTCATTTTGCACAAGCTCAGAAAATTCATCAAGTACAAAACCAAATTCGTTTGAATCGCTTGGCGTGGGCGAGCGAAAAAAGTCGGGGCCAGCGAAATAAAACGCGCGTTTTATCTTCGCTTGTCCCGTCTTTAAAATTTATATTTTCTACCACCAGCACAACCGTTTGGTTAGTACAATATATCACACGACGCGGAAATATAGTATCAAATAAGCTCTTTTTGAGTCCCATAGATTGAACAGGTCTAAGAAATGTACAAAAAGCCTTTTTTTTCTTAAAGTTCCATCGGTTTCACCATGCGGCATTTCACACGGTGGTCGACGAATCTGCGGTTGAAACTTTTTACATTCCATCGTGCCGCGCTCATGTTGTTACAGCAGCCACGCGTCTTTGTAAAACCAGGAATCGACACGGAACACCCCGGAACCTACCCGGGACACCTCCGGAACATCCCCGGAACCGCCCGGAACACCCCCGGTAAACACCGAAACATCCCCGAAACACCCCGGAACATCCCCTGAACATCCCCTGAACAATCAATCAATCAATCAATCAAAATCTTAATTATACACGGTTAAAAATATCGGTATTTACCCTATCCCAGAACACCCTCGGAACCTAACCGGAACACCCTAGAAGCCACATAAAATAAAAAAAAAATAAATCAAAGGCTCCTTTGAAAAAAATTCTGCACACCTTCGGACCCTCCCCTCTCCTAGGAGTTTTGCTCCACGCACCTCCCAACCCACTTCGTCCAACTCCCCCGCCCCCAAAAATGACTTTTATTCGGGATTTCTATCACCTCACATTTTACGAAACCATGAAAAATTTGCCGGTATAACTTATGCGACAAAATGTTCTTTTCGCGAACCGTAGTCTCCTACGCATCCGTTATTTGAGTCCGTCACACAACGCTCCTGATCCGGCTGCGTAACGCAAGAGACTACGGGAACCCTGGATGATGCGTAAAATTTAACGATTCGGTGATGTTTTACGAAAAAAATGAAAATCCAAAAAGGACCTCTGGCGAGAGGTTATGCTTTAACCTCGTTATGTTCGTTATGTCCTCGTTATGTTTCGTTATGTTTCTTTATGCTGCGACTTGAAGCGGTGCAGTAGCTTTTATAATATCTCGGCAGGAGGTAGTTTTTACGCCTGAGGCTGCGTTTTTTTGGGAAAATCCGAATCCGGTTTTGAATCCAAAAAAGATTTTGCGGTTTTTCTTTTACTAAAATCATGAATCAGATCAAAATCTCAATCCGGATTTTTAGATTCGTCATCTAAGCGTTTTTTTGGGAATGGATTCGAAAAAAAGTACATCTGACAAGCGGTCTTTCGTGCAAATTTGTTACCCTCGATTATTTCAAGAAGATCAAACTTGTTCCGTCCCAGGTAGGACGATTTTTGAGAATTTATTTCTCTTGCGTGACACTCTAAAATATTATATAAATATTACCAATGAAACTGGTATCTTGCTGAATATTGATCAAGAGAAAGCCTTTGACAATTGACATGGTAGAAAAACATTAGAAAACTTTTTACCAATGTTTTAAGTCGTTTTGGATTTGGCCCTAATTTCCAGCGGTGGATTTCTACATTATACTGTCAAGCAAATATGAAAATTATAGTTAATGTGTTTTTGACCAAAGAAATTCCACTCGAGTGGGGGGTGAGGCAGGGAGATCCCCGGTCTCCACTTTTGTACATTTTATGCGCAGAAGTTTTGGCGACCAGTATAAGAAAGGATGATATTCCAGAAGCCTGAGGAAAGCGTTTTAAAATTCGCCAATAAGCGGATGACTCCACATGTTTTGTAAAGGACATTTTTTTCTTTAGACAAATTGTTTACCTTTATACTTCACAAATACGAGACAGGTACAGGGACTAAATTAAACGTGGCAAAGAGTACAGAAGCCATGAGGTGCTCACGTCCAGACACTCCTTATGGCCTCCTTACCACGCCTTTCCAAGCTAGATTAAAATTTAAACCTGTGAAAGGTTGTGGGGTGTTTTCACTACCACCCTATCGGCACTACTCATTACTAGGTTTTTAGTTAATGTTAAGACTATTTTCTTTTTCATTAAGACCATACTTTATGGTATATGGGTTTTTCGAAATAAAGCAACTTAAATTTTCACAATGGCACCGAGAACTCTTGGGACACTGTAAGGGACATAAGGAATAACATCACAACACAGTTGCAAATTTCCCCCCCCCCGGGGGGGGGGGGCTGGGACTCTGAGACCCTTAACCTATACTAGACCATTTTAGCTGCATTTTGCAACCCTATTCTAGAATAAACACCGAAAAATCCTACCCTATCCTAGACCTTTTCTAGACTCACTATTTTGCAGAAACTTGTTCACTATCACAGTCTAAGATACCAGGGTCAGTAAAAATATCGTACAGCACACCTTACCAATTTTTCCATTTGCCAGTAAATCTCGTCTAGACTAAATTCTTCATGCAACTGATCAGTTTTGTGGAAAATGATACCCCATTCTAGACCAAAAATTTCGGATTACTATACCCTATCCCAGACTAAACTGCTTGAAAACCATACCCTTGACAGCGGCACATACCTATATAGCTCATATATGGGAGTATCCCCTCCCCCCGGGCAAATTGATTTCTCCCGAATGACCAAATAGAAATTTTCTGCTTTGTGGTGTCATCCGAATATTATTTTGTGAATTATACAACAGTCAAAGCTTGTGACTCTATAAATAATTTAGCTTCTGGCAACTCATCATTCACTGGCAATACCAGAAATGACTAAAGTAATCATGTGCAAACCAGAAAGGACTTTCAAGTGGACCAAACGACCGGAAATGAACTTTATAAATAATCCCTTATGGACTATAGACTTTCAAGTGACTCATGTAAACCGGAACTGACCTTGTATTATTGTAACCGGAAATGACTAGCTTTATAACGCAGGATGCCTTGTAACCGGAAATGACTAGCCTCTCAGGATAATATTCTAAACTTTAGGGATTTGTTATTGATGAATAAAACATTTTAAAAGGAAAAAAACACTTTTGTTGTGTTTAGCGGAGAAAACGGTTTGCAAAATCGTTTTCCCCTGCTTTTTTTCGCGGTTTGCTACTCAAGAGAGGTTTCACATTTCAGAAACAGTGAGCTTTTGTGGAATTTGTGCAGTCTAAATGCACTGTGCAGACGGTAGCGTAATAAGCTTACTGTTTTTGAGAATTGCTAAAATTGAAAAATAGCCTGGTCGTCAATCTTAATTGTAATTATTCTTGTGCTTCCGACCTTTCACCTAGTTAAGCTTATCATCATCGTTTCTGTTCAGAGAGCTCCGCTGTTAGGCTAAGCCTATCTATATATATTAAAATGAAAGTTGGGATTTTGCTTTAATTTTTGGGAGTTGGTTGTTAGAGTGATTTTCCTCAGACCGTGAAATAGTTTCTAGTAGTTAGTGTAAAATAGTCAAATAGACACGAAAGAAAACAATGGAAATAATATCAACTAACCTCTATTAGTGTACCAACTGTTTCATGTTTCCATCTTGTCTGCTTTTGAGAGTGAAAGAGTTAATTTAAACGTGTTTTAACGGTGAAGGTTTTCATTCTATTCGTCTGTTTAGATTTTCAAGAAGTTGTTCGAGGATGGTTTGGATATCCAGAAACAACGTATACGCGAACTACGAGAGTATGCTGAGGAAAAGAGGGAAGCGTTGGCTCAGAGACGACAAAATGAAATTGAGTCGCTGGAGAACTTGTATCCCTTAGCACGTGTGGGTTACTCTGAACAGTTTATGATTTTTAGGTTTAAATCTGTTACTGTGGGCGGATACGGGTTATTTCTTTAAAATGGTTCGTGTTTGCTTGACTGTCAAAAGTTGTTTACTGACTTAGAAAAGACACCTGAACCGATACCAACAGCTACCTGCAGCCTACAAACGACTTGTCAACAGAACAGACATACAATAGACTGAACTCACCGACAAATTTGACTAACAATACGACAGAAACTACACTAACAATACACGGATCGAAATGCACCAATGACTGACTTTAGTCTCAACAGCCAATAACATCATGGCTAAACTGACCAATGACAGCAATAACAAGATGTATATTACGTATATATTATTACTTTTAAAAGACACGCTTGCATGTAATGGAACCCGAAAAATAATGGTCCAGTGTTGTCTAAAATTACTCTGCTAGTGCACTAAAACTATACATAAGTGTTTTTGACTACGGATTTGATGGGCCATAATCTTGAGAGGACCCTCCAGTATTTATAGGATGACTATCCTGTTGAAAGTCGTATTATTCTTGATGTACCTTAGTTATCATGACCAGTTCGCCATGCTGGCTGAAGGTACCGCCCGTAAGAGGTTTGAAATGGAAGTGCGTGAAAAGGCACAGGACAAGGTGAGATATTTTACAGACGTTTCTCTGTAATCTTTACGTCACATAGTGTTTACTATTTACAAGAGAAAACCAGTTGCCGGGTTGGTCCATGGTTTGTACAAATGGTACGCAAATCTCCAGAATGGGAAATGCGTTCGAAATTGGCATGTCCCATTTGCCATTGACGCCAGAAACGAGCCGTTCAGCCACGCTTGCGGATTGAAACTAGCGCAGGCCACAAACTGGTAGATAAAACCAAATGGTACACACATTTCGATTCGGATATTCCGTTTGGTAATTTTGGACTACCTTTCAAGACGTTCCGTTCATTTTGGAAATTTTCTGATCGGGCAAACCAAAGCAACCTTGCCATTTACATTCCAACAGAAATTGGTACTTTGAAAACCTCCAGGTGTCCGCAGATAAACAAAATCAAAACCACAGATGTTCTGTCCCTTGCCGATACAAATCCTTACATTTCGAAGAACTTGACATATACCACCCAAAATATTATTACATTTTGTGCTATTGCATTTTGCGTTACTATAACATTTTGTGGCAAAAGTTGTTACATTTTGTGTCAGTTATTACATTTTGTGGCGTAACAGGAAGTGACGGGAAGGGAGACGTTTTTCAGCCGTCTTAGTTTTTTTTTATTGTTAGCTACATCTCTCGACCTCTCTCAATTTCAGGTGGTGCGTCAAATGCGAAACAAGTTACGTCGCAAGCTGGAGCGTGACGTGACAGAATTTCAAGAAAACCTACAGCGCGACGAGGATTCTGCATAAATCAGACAACTGGAAGCAGATAGATTGCGAGGAAAATTCCAACTTGCAACTCGCAGCGCTTTCTATTGGAAACACCTCTCATGAAATATTTATATATTGAAAGAGAAAGTTACATCAGCTTAATATATATGGACAGGCGTCCTAGAATCTTAGGGGATGCAAG
Organism: Cladopsammia gracilis; assembly: GCA_022457155.1. Lineage (NCBI taxonomy): Eukaryota > Metazoa > Cnidaria > Anthozoa > Scleractinia > Dendrophylliidae > Cladopsammia > Cladopsammia gracilis. The sequence goes on from JAJGOT010000543.1 coordinate 516,676, forward strand.
AGCACGAAGGCCGTGTTTATTATTTTTTTTCGTTAACCATAATTGCCTCGCTTTCCAAGAGTCCCTGTTATTTGTCGAGTACTGTTCCATAATATCAAGTCATTATTGCTGGGTTACTGTGGCAGAATTTTGAGCTTCTGTAGTCATGATAAATCGTTAGTTACAACTTCGCGTCACGGAAAGTAAAAAGGGTTTCGGTTCACTGCATGTCTTAGATACAACCGCGATATAACGAGTCCATTTGAGTAAGTGCTTTGACTGAGATAAATGAGTTGTGTACAGCCCCCGAAATGATCCCGACCCCGAAATGATCCCCAAGTAATTTTTGGAATGGAATGACCTTCCATCCAGAGAAAGCTGGAATGAATAAATGCAGTATTCACTTATTTATTCATTTTGGACAATTCTTAAAATAAATAATTATAATGCATTTTTTAACGATTTTTCAAGAAACTATATCATTTCTTATTTTTGCGAGTTTAGCGTTTTCAACTCTAGGTGGAGACTTAAATGTCTCGTCCCAGTCTTCTGTTTCATCTGCGACTTCTGACCAGAATATCAGTGAGATGTCGCGAACCGCGTGGTTGTCAACTCTCCTTCTATTTTGGTTTTTAAAAAGCGTAATCTCCGGAAATGAAGACAAGCCGCCGGATACGAATTCATGTGTGCGTTCTACCTTATTCATGTTCTAAACGTGCAACTGTAGACAGACGCAATAGATAATTAGTGGTGCCATACAGGAGCCCAAACGTTACAAGGATCCCCATCAGTGACATACAGGAAGCTACACCTTAAACTTTGGCCGCTACAAACACCCCGGCAAACACGCATTCAGTATTAAACTTAATAACGATTCTTTCGTATTGTTTTGATAGACTAGCTGTATTGTTACCATTTAAGTTTCTGATCGTATAATTGTGTTGTATTTCTCGTTACTAAAATAATATGGTTGTTGATGTTCACGTTCGATCATGTTTGTTTCCTCTTTTAAATCATGCCGGTCTGCTATAAGAAGCGGATAAGTTTGTATTTGTTATTAGTTACAGTTGAAAACGCTACACTCGCAAAAATAAGAAATAATATAGTTTCTTTCTTAAGTCTTGAGACCAATAATAGGCCCTTTGCATAACGTCACAAATATGTCAAAACAATGAGTGACTGGATGGCATGGAGAACAGTGGGATTTCGAAAACAATGAATAGACAATGGTACATTCCGATCACTGAACCGTGACTGGATGGCACTATTATGCAAGTCATGTTATGATGATATACGAGATGCAAGCAACTCTCATTCTTGTTTGGCCGGGGCTTTAGGTTTGCAATGATTGTGTTCTAAGTAGTGGTGATTACCAACAATCAATTAAAATCAATCACTGAGTGGAAACTTTAATAATAATCACTTTGTGTGTAATAACTTATTGTTTGTTTCTGAAAAATAAAGAATTGTACAATCATGTAGTTTAAAGTGCAACTAACTCCCAATAATGTTTTTCGCCAAACAAAATCTCCTAATTGTCCTGATTACCTGTGCGAAAAAAAAATTACCATAGCATTTTCCTTGATATTTTATAGTTTTTCAAAGTTTCAAATTTTGGCAGTTCTTTCAGCCAATACCGAGCAATACAAAGAATGGGTCCGAGTTTTGCTTTGACGTCATCGAAGGAGATTGATTTTAAGCAAAGAGCAAAGGAACTGTGGGCAAACACGACCCTCGCCTGAAGTACACTCCCGGGGGAGGGGGTGTGCCGCTGGGACTCTGAGACCCTTAACCTATACTAGACCACTTTAGCTGTATTTTGCAACCCCATTCTAGACTAAACACCAAAAAAACTCTACCCTATCCTAGGGCACGCACGGAGTTGGTGTACAATTGCGTAACAAAAAGTGTCTCAGGCCACATTTCTTATTATTTCTCCTTATTCTGAATGCCCATAGTCTTGAAACTTGGCAGAGCAAAACTTCAATCTATGTGCACCAAAAAGGCGAGATTACTGTTTTGAATAAGATTTTGTTAGAAAGAAGGCAACAGAACTTTCAAAACGCTTTAGCAAAAAGGTAACGTTATGCCCCCATTTTTTACCAGATCGCGTAGCAGTGTTTTGTAATTCTAAACCATTTAAACACACCAAGTCAACCAAAGAAGGTGTCCCCAGGGTGCACTTCAATTTCTCTTTAAAATGGTGTGACGCTTTCATTTTTATTTATTTTCTCGTTGCTGTAAGCCTGCAAACTCCTGTACATTGTACATTTATGTCAATGACTTTTTGGAATTATGCTAGTCTACAAACTCGTAAAACGGCAAACCATTATGTCTTATACTTGCCGTCCTTTACGGAAACGGCTTGTGTATTTTAAATAACATTTTACATCCCGGTAACCGGGTGAGGTGTTCATATGGGGAAATTTTCAAGCTCCTTGTTACTGAGAGATGTTACCGATGTGTTCTATGCAAAGACAGACTATTTAAACCAGAGGTTTCGGAAACCTATTTGACAAGACGACAAAATGGCACTGTTTTCAATTTCATATGATGAACTTTCTCGAAAGTTTTTCGGCTTTCATTGGCAGCGTTGAACATGTTCCTCTATTTGGCATGCTATTGTTGACTTTGTTTTAATCCAATTACAGCCTCTCCATTCAGAAGCTCTGTTCCCACGGTAATGCCATGATCTTTCAAGTGAAAGTTGAGACTTTTGACAGAGTTGAGATTTTTCACTTTTGGGCGAGCACCTTTTTTATGTAAATTGTGAACAAAGTATGAACTAAATTAAGTGAATTGCACGATAATTGTTTACCTTGACCAAGTACTTTATTACATTGTAAGGACGATGAAACCATCTGTTTGTCGCTCTGACTTGAATGATGAACATGGTTTTTTAATGTAAACAGGTGACCCCGAGTTCCAAGTGAATTAGTCACGCAAAGTTCATGTGTAATATATATATAGATAGGCTGAGCTTAACAGCGAAGCACTTTAAACAAGCTTATAAACTAAGGTGAAACTTAACTAAGGTGAAAGGTCGGAAAAACAAGAATTAAGATTGACGACCGGGCTATTTTTCAATTTTAGCAATTCTCAAAAACAGTAAGGTTATTACCCGACCGTCTGCACAGTACATTTAGACCGTACAAAAGTTCACAAAAACAACTTTTTCTCTGTCTAGAATAACTATTACGACTATTTCCCGAATAAAATACAGTTGTTGCTTGTCAAAAAATGCCCGAGAAACTGATTTGGAAATCAAAAATGCAAAAATACACAAACATATTTGCATAAGGCGACGCGAGTATAAAATCTAAGTCTTGTTTTGTTTACAAAAAATCGCTTTTCAATCCGATGTAATGAATGAACAAACACATAAAAATGGACAATACAATCTTCTTTCGAAAAATTTTATTGAAATCTCCATTAGTTTATGTTTAAAAGCAAAACGCGTACATTTAATTTAAGCTTATAGCGCATTGAGGCCGAGCCGTGTCTTCGATGAAATTCAGGAAATTAATACAACGGAATTTAGCTGCGCGTTTATAAACAATTCTCCAAAACTAACGAGAACACAAATAAAAGGTCAATCACAGATTGATATCAAATTCCCATCGAAAAATGTAATTTGTTTTACCTTTAAGTCCCTCGCTTGCTTGAAAATTCTTTAGGGATGCACCATTAGAAATGTGAAGGGGGGGGGGAGTCTAAAAACAAAAAAAAATATCCTGCAAAACAAAAATTTAAGAAAAAAAAATCCTGCATTGCAACGAAACCAGAAAAAAATAACCTGCATGGATAACCAATGTGACTGTGAATATGTATTATTTTTGACAGAAATTGTCGTCTCAGAACACTAGAAATGGACTTTCAGAGCATCAAGATTTCAAAATTTTCTGCGGGGGCATGCCCCCAGACCCCCCCAGCGGCTCGCGCCTTCGGCGCTCGGCCACTCCATCTCAATTCTACTTCATCCCAATTTTTCATGCCTAAAAGGTTACACAGTCTGCAAACTGCATTTCAGGCATCTCATAAAAAACAATTTCTACTGGCTGAATAGAGATTTCAATTTGAACCGCCTCTGATGCCCTTGATCTCTATAGCTGCCATAGTATTAAATTAAGAGACTGGTGATAATTGTTTAACTTTATAGCTGTTTCAACTGCCACTGAACTCGGTTGGGACGTTTCAACATATCTATAGATGACTTCATGGGCAGTGCGGGCGTACGGTATTTACGCACCAGTTGGTTCGTATCAGAAATCGAACATATTGCATTACGTAACATTTCTGACCGGACGAAACGCTCCATTTTTCCACGTGTGAGAAAGTAATTTCGCCATTCTGATTGGCTGCGAACCCTGAACAGGGTTTTCATACGCCAAATTTCAATAGAAAATCTCAATTATTATGAAATAAATATAGTTAATACAAATGTGTTCTGTTGGGACACTACAACAAAAAACATTTGCGCGGTTGAAATGGTCCTAGTAGAACAAGACCAAAAGAGGGCATAGTCATTTTGGAAAAAAAAATCGTGCAAGGGTTTCAAGGTTGAAAAAAAAATCTTGCACTCCTGCTGGTTGTGAAAAAAATAACATGCCGTTCCAGAAAGTCCTCCCCCCCCCCCCCCCTTCACATTTCTAATGGTGCATCCCTTAAATCTCCGCGTTGGTTCTCAAATCCGTAATAAAAACAAACATCTCCCGCATTGATATAAACGTATGAAGGTCCTCGAAGCAAGATTTTATCCCTTAAAGCTCTTCTTTTTCCACCAAAGCGGCTTCTGAGTATCCCTTATTTAGTATCCCTGTCTTGAGTAGCAAACCGCGAAAAAATGCAGAGAAATAACGACTTTACTGCTCCACTAAACACTGCGAAAGATCCAACTTTTAAAGTGTTTACCGAGCTGACGACTGTGTAGCCGCGCGTGTGGCGTACAGACACACATGTCACGGAGGCGCGCCCGCGAAACATTCCGCTAGCCATGACCATGAAAAAATGGGTGGTGACTGGAATCAGGTTGGACCACCTCGGACACCTTATTGAGACTTATATAACGGGGTAACTGGTTAGCTTTCAGTTAAGGTTGGGGTAACAGTTTATATAGTTAAATTTAGGACTAAGCAACCTGAGAAGCTAGGTGGTACAGTGGTACGGTAGGCTATGTAAGTCTAAGCCTAGCTGAGGTCACAGGTTCAATCCTGAGTGGGGATTTTAGATTTTCTTTTTTACACTTAAAAATTTATTGAAAATAAATTCTAAGTGTCGACATTACGTTATATAATTCTCAATAAGTGTCCGAGGTGGTCCAACCTGATTTTGGAGTATCCATTCTTGTCACGACCATGAAAAATGACGGCAGAGGTTCTATGAATATAGTGCTGCGCAGCCAGGCCTTCGGCCCGGCAAGTGCTCCGCTAAAATTATTTCTGAACTTCATGTTTAATCACAGGAAACCCAGGCGTAATGTTTGCATATTAATGATATTTGGAAATATAAGACATTGTATGGAATTTCAAATTCAACGTTTTAAGCAATATATGAAATCAAAATAGGCCATTTGCACGATGACGTCATTTGACTACTACTACCAGAATCCTTCAGTTTTTTGTTTTGTAGTGCAAATTAGGGCTATTGTTATTTAAACCGCACTGGGATTACAAAATTTAAATAAGAAAGGAAAAACGAAATGAATTCTGGTAGTAGTAGTCAATTGACGTCATCGTGCAAATGGCCTATTGCTGAATAAAATCGTTGAAACATTTACTGGTGTTGTATTCTATCTTTATACAGTGTTTCTACGCTATTTGAACGATGTTTAGTCCATTTATCTTACCTTGTATAATATAATGGAAAGGAAGGAGAGTTCGGTCGCTTTCGGCGTTCGACACGTGTCCACAAATGGCTCATTTTTCGCACAAAAATAGGTGCTGCTCCCATTCTGACTGGTCGTCCTCACAGTAGAATAACGTTAAATTGCATTTCTTCGAACAACTTGAACATCCCTTGTTGATTATGACGAACAAGCCGCTCCACAAAATCACATAGCACTGCAAAATAGGCGCCGGAGAGCGTGAAGAACGGAAGAGACCACGGTGCGCGGTCAACACTGGGTACCAGAGTAAAATCAAACCCCACAGGGAAGGGAACGTTCAATTTTGTCAACCTGTCATTTTTGTTGCGCCTACCACCCGGTGAGGACCAAGTTGTCACTCTGCTTATCATGCTTTCGACATTAAAACGGCCTCTTGAAGAGGAAGAGACAAGGAAGAAAAGATGGAAAAAGTAAAAACGGTAAAATGTCCATTGACATTTTACAGTTTTTACTTTTTTGTGAAAACGTAAACCGTGCAACTGAATTGTGCTTTGTCACTGTTGTGAAACACGCCATACGCTATTCGAGGTAAAAGCGTGCTTTTTCTTTACAAAAATTAATGGGATTTTATATCGCTAATTAAAATGCCATATCAGTGGCCGTGTTTTCACGAGCGAGCAAACCAGGTCGCTTAAGCTTGTCGGCAATTAAACAACAAAGAAGGGCATTGTATTGTCGTTCTTTTGTGTTCTAATTTTCTATTGTCTTAACAAAAGAAAATATATCTACAGGAATGTTAAGCGAGAAAAACCGCCTCGTGAAAACACAGCCAGTAAAACAAAAAAACATTTGCACGTGGGTGCCTGAATTAATTTGGCAGATTATATTTGCGTGTTATGACATAAAAACAAACACATTCTACAAAAAGCGTGTCCCACCGGAACGGTTTCTTTTGTTTTCCTCGATTTTTGCATGGGCTAATTTTTGTTTTTGACTGTAGTGCGACCAGGTCCTTATTCCATAAAGAAAACATTTAATGTCTTGCAAAAGCGTAAGAGCTGAACCGAGCTCAATGTAAATGTAAATGTGAAATGATATATATATGAAATAAATCATATATGAACTGCGGAAATGAAATCAAATGAAGAATGATCCTTTTTTTTCAGGCTTCTTTTCGCAATTGCTTAAATTGCGTTCATAACTGCGAGGATCATTCTTCATTTGATTTCATTTCCGCAGTTCATATATGATTTATTTCATATATATCATTTCACATTTACATTTACATTGAGCTCGGTTCAGCTCTTACGCTTTTGCAAGACATTGGCCGTGTTTTCACGAGCGAGCAAACCAGGTCGCTTAAGCTTGTCGGCAATTAAACAACAAAGAAGGGCATTGTATTGTCGTTCTTTTGTGTTCTAATTTTCAATTGTCTTAACAAAAGAAAATAAATCTACAGGAATGTTAAGCGAGAAAAACCGCCTCGTGAAAACACAGCCATTAAATGTTTTCTTTATGGAATAAGGACCTGGTCGCACTACAGTCAAAAACAAAAATTAGCCCATGCAAAAATCGAGGAAAACAAAAGAAACCGTTCCGGTGGGACACGCTTTTTGTAGAATGTGTTTGTTTTTATGTCATAACACGCAAATATAATCTGCCAAATTAATTCAGGCACCCACGTGCAAATGTTTTTTTGTTTTACTGATATGGCATTTTAATTAGCGATATAAAATCCCATTAATTTTTGTAAAGAAAAAGCACGCTTTTACCTCGAATAGCGTATGGCGTGTTTCACAACAGTGACAAAGCACAATTCAGTTGCACGGTTTACGTTTTCACAAAAAAGTAAAAACTGTAAAATGTCAATGGACATTTTACCGTTTTTACTTTTTCCATTTTTTCTTCCTTGTCTCTTCCTCTTCAAGAGGCCGTTTTAATGTCGAAAGCATGATAAGCAGAGTGACAACTTGGTCCTCACCGGGTGGTAGGCGCAACAAAAATGACAGGTTGACAAAATTGAACGTTCCCTTCCCTGTGGGGTTTGATTTTACTCTGGTACCCAGTGTTGACCGCGCACCGTGGTCTCTTCCGTTCTTCACGCTCTCCGGCGCCTATTTTGCAGCGCTATGTGATTTTGTGGAGCGGCTTGTTCGTCATAATCAACAAGGGATGTTCAAGTTGTTCGAAGAAATGCAATTTAACGTTATTCTACTGTGAGGACGACCAGTCAGAATGGGAGCAGCACCTATTTTTGTGCGAAAAATGAGCCATTTGTGGACACGTGTCGAACGCCGAAAGCGACCGAACTCTCCTTCCTTTCCATTATAATATATATAGATAGGCTTAGCCTAACAGCGGAGCTCTCTGAACAGAAACGATGATGATAAGCTTAACTTAGGTGAAAGGTCGGAAGCACAAGAAAAATTAGAATTAAGATTGATGAACAGGCTATTTTTCAATTTTAGCAATTCTCAAAAACAGCAAGGTTATTACGAGACCGTCTGCACAGAACATTTAGACTGCACAAATTCCACAAAAGCTCACTGTTTGAGAAATGTGAAACCTCTCTCGAGTAGCAAACCGCGAAAAAAAAGCAGGAAAAAACGATTTTGCAAACCGTTTTCTCCGCTAAACACAACGGTATTTTTTCCTTTTAAAATGTTTTATTTATCAATAACAAATCCCTAAAGTTTACAATATTATCCTGAGAGGTTAGTCATTTCCGGTTACAAGGCATCCTGAGTTAAAGCTAGTCATTTCCGGTTACAATAATACAAGGTCAGTTCCGGTTTACAGTCACTTGAAAGTCTAGTCCATGAGTTGCCAGTAGCTAAATTATTAGAGTCACAAGCTTTGACTGTTGTATTTCACAAATATTCGGATGACACCACAAAGCAGAAAATTTCTGTTTGCAGTGGGGTGGGGGGTGGTACTCCCATATAATTATGAGCTATATAGGTATGTGCCGCTGTGAAGGGTATGGTTTTCAGGCAGTTTAGTCTGGGATAGGGTATAGTAATCAGAGATTTTTGGTCTAGAATAGGGTATCATTTTCTACGAAACTGATCAGTTGCATGAAGAATTTAGTCTAGACGAGGTTTACTGGCAAATGACATTTAATAATCGGTAAGGTGTGCTGTATGACATTTTTACTGACCCCTAGTATCTTAGACTGTGATAGTGAATGAGTTTCTGCAAAATAGCGAGTCTAGAAAAGGTCTAGGATAGGATAGGAATTTTCGGTGTTTAGTCTAGAATATGGTTGCAAAATGCAGCTAAAATGGTCTAGTATAGGTTAAGGGTCTCAGAGTCACAGCAGCACACCCCCGCCCAAACATTTGCAAAGTACCCCCTCCCCCCCCCCCCACCCCTCAGTCAATTTGCAACTGTGTTGTGATGTCATTCCTTATGTCCCTTACAGTGGCCCGAGAGTTCTCGGCGCTATTGTGAAAAGTTGCTTTATTTCAAAAAACCCATATACCATAAAGTATGGTCTTAATGAAAAAGCGTGCTCGCATGTCATTCTCGTTGACAGCAGAAGTCCATTAGGTAAAAGAAAATAGTCTTAACATTAACTATAAACCTAGTATTGAGTAGTGCCGATAGGGTGGGAGTGAAAACACCCCACACCCTTCCACAGGTTCAAATTTTAATGTAGCTTGGAAAGGCCTGGTAAACAGTTATCTGGTTCCACATTTGCAGTACCATTGCTAAACCAGACACCAAGATTCGCATTCTTGACACCCACGTCAGGCCATAAGGAGTGTCCGGACGTGAGCACCAAGCTCCTAACTACATGGCTTAAGTACTCTTTGCCACATTTAATTTAGTCCTTGTACCTGTCTCGTATTTGTGAAGTAAGATAAACAATTTGTCTAAAGAAAAAATGTCGTTTACAAAACATGTGGAGTTATCCGCATATTGGCGAATTTTAAAACGCTTTCCTCAGGCTTCTGGAAGGAGAAAACCTTCAATAGTATCATCCTTTCTTATACTGGTAGCCAAAACGTCTGCGCATAAAATGTACAAAAGTGGAGACCGGGGATCTCCCTGCTTCACCCCCCACTCGAGTGGAATTTCTTTAGTCAAAAAACCATTAACTATAATTTTCATATTTGCTAGACAGTATAATGTAGATATTCAGCAAGATACCAGTTTCATTGGTAATATTTATATAATCTAGAGGGTCACGCAAGAGAATTAAATTTTCAAAAATCGTCCTACCTGGGAGGAAACAAGTTTGATCTTCTTGAATAATCGAGGGTAACACTTTTGAAAGTTTGTTTGTAAGAGCTTTTGAACAAATTTTGTAATGAACATCGAGTAGCGAAATGGCCGGGCCACCAATTTTTGAGGTTTTTCTTATCATATTCCTTGCATTGAATCACTGACAGAATAGCGGAATTTAGCGTAAAATTCTTGAGGTAATCCGTCTGAACCGGGGGTTTTCCCTGAAGAAAGTCCACGCATTGCGTGGGTAATTTCAGCCAAAGATAAAAATCCTTCGCAGGATAAAATTTCGCTCTCACTTAATCTGTTTTCAAGTTTGTTCAAAAATTCGGTTTGGACTGTTAAATTAACAGGTTCTTGCAAGTACAAATTACGGTAAAAATCGAAATGAGCCGGAGAAAAGGAACAAGCTTAGCCAAGGTGAAACTAAACTAAGGTGAAAGGTCGGAAGCACAAGAATTAAGATTGACGAACGGGCTATTTTCAATTTTAGCAATTCTAAAAAAAAACAGTATTACCCGACAGTCTACACAGTACATTTAGACCGTAGAAAAGTTCACAAAAACAACTTTTCTCTGTCTAGAATAACTAGAACGACTACTTTCCGAATAAAATACAGTTTTTGTTTGTCAAAAATTGCCCGAGAAACTGATTTGGAAATCAAAATTGCAAAAATACACAATACACAGAAAATTCAAGTCTTGTTTTGTTTACATAAAATCGCTTTTCAATCTATGTAATGAATGAACAAACACATAAAAATGGACAACACAATCTTCTTTCGAAAAATTTCATTCAAATCTCCATAAGTTTATGTTTAAAAGCAAACGCGAACCATTAAGAGCTCATGATTCGAGGCCGAGATGTCTCCGATGAAAGAAATCAAAACAACTGAATTTAATTGAGCGCGTTATAAACAATTCTCCCGAAAACTAGCGAGAACACAAAAAAGTCAATCACAGATTGATATCAACATAAATTCCCATCGAAAAATGTATTTTGTTTTACCTTTTATAAGTCCCTCCACTGCTTGGAAATTGTTTAAATCTCCGCTTCTTCAGTTCTGAAACCCGAAGTGACAAACATCTTCCCGCATTGCTCCCATCCTCGAAGCAAGATTTTATCTCTGAAAGCTCTTCTATTTCCACTATAGCGGCTTCTGAATATCCCTGAATTAGTATCCCTGTCTTGAGAAGCAAACCGCGAAAAAATTCAGGAGAATAACGACTTTAATTTAAACGGTTTTCTCCGCTAAACACATCAGTATTTTCCCAGGTGACGTGAAATTGCAATGTTGTTGGGTGGCGTCATACGCGCATGTTTTGCGACGGTCTACGCGCCTGCGAGTTAGCCCTAAGCGACGGCGGCGGTCAACGACGGCGGTCGACGGCGGTCGGCGGCGGTGTGACAACGCGCCCGCGAAACATTCCGCTAGCCATGACCATGAAAAATGACGGCCATGGGTTCTATGGTTCTCTGGTTCTATGAGTATGGAGCTGCGCAGCCGGGCCTTCGGCCCGGCGAGAGCTCCGCTATTATACAAGGTAAGATAAATGGACTAAACATCGTTCAAATAGCGTAGAAACACTGTATAAAGATAGAATACAACACCAGTAAATGTTTCAACGATTTTATTCAGCAATTTTGATTTCATATATTGCTTAAAACGTTGAATTCGAAATTCCATAAAATGTCTTATATTTTCAAATATCATTAATATGCAAACATTACGCTTGGGTTTCCTGTGGTTTAATATATATTGTTAGCCTTAGCCTCATAGCGTCGCCCTTTGAAGAACCTCTGAACAAGCTTAACTAAGATGAAACTTAACTTCGGTGAAAGGTCGGAAGCACAAGAATTAAGATTGACGACCGGGCTATTTTTCAATTTTAGCAATTCTCAGAAACAATATTACCCGACCGTCTGCACAGTACATTTAGACCGTACAAAAGTTCACAAAAACAACTTTTTCTCCCTCTAGAATAACTATTACGACTATTTTCCGAATAAAATACAGTTGTTGCTTGTCAAAAAATGCCCGAGAAACTGATTTGGAAATCAAAAATGCAAAAACACACAAATTGTTTTGTTTACATAAAATCGCTTTTCAATCTATGTAATGAATGAACAAACACATAAAAATGGACAACACAATCTTCTTTCGAAAAATTTTTTTGAAATCTCCATTAGTTTATGTTTGAAAGCAAAACACGTACATTTATAGCGCATCGAGGTCGAGCCGTTTCTTCGATGAAATTCAGGAAATTAATACAACCGAATTAAGCTACATGTCTATAAACAATTCTCCAAAACTAACGAGAACACAAATAAAAAGTCAATCACAGATTGATATCAAGATAAATTCCCATGGAAAAATGTTATTTGTTTTACCTTTACGTCCCTCGCTTGCTTGAAAATTCTTTAAATCTCCGCGTTGGTTCTGAAATCCGTAATAAAAACAAACATCTCCCGCATTGATATAAACGTATGAAGGTCCTCGAGGCAAGATTTTATCCCTTAAAGCTCTTCTTTTTCCACTAAAGCGGCTTTTGAGTATCCCTTATATTGTATTCCTGTCTTGAGTAGCAAACCGCGAAAAATTGCAGGGAAATAACGATTTTACTGCTCCACTAAACCCCGGCACTACACACTGCGAAAGATCCAACTTTTAAAGTGTTTACCGAGCTGACGGCTGTGTAGCCGAGCGTGTGGCGTCATACGCGCATGTTTTGCGACGTCATACGCGCCCGCGAATTAGCCCTGCCCAACGGACACACATGTCACGGAGGCGCGCCCGCGAAACATTCCGCTAACCATGACCATGAAAAATGACGGACATAGGTTCTATGAGTATGGTGCTGCGCAGCCAGGCCTTCGGCCTGGCAAGTGCTCCGCTACTAATATTGTTAAAACAAATCTTGAATGAAACTAAATATAATAATCGAATTTAAAGACTGCAGGGAAAGTTGTAGCAGAAAAACAAATTTAGCCCTTTTAAGTTTGTCAGTGTACGTGGTTGTCGGTAAAAAGTGCATCAAATTTGCATATGCCAAAAGGGTAATTTGAAACCCGAATACAGACCATGCACTTCCAAGAATTTTTTGTTATCCTTGTAGTTTCGCTCACCAAATTACGGCTGATAAACGGCAAGCGAACGGCTCGAACAGATAGCTGTTAGCATCATTTTCGCGTGAGAGGCCACATGGCAAAAAAACAGTGGCCCGCAAAAAGAGGCTCGAGGTTCGCAAAAAATGGCTCCGGCTCGCATGTTGAAGAACTTGAGTTTCCTTATCGTAGGTATCTTTGAACTTCAAAGGTTGATAGGTAAAAAAAAAATTGCAAAATGTAGGGCGCGAAAGGCGCGATGATGAAAACATAAAATTGGGCCCTAAATGTTACGCGGCTTAAAAAATTTTGAGTCAACAGCACTTCATGCTTTCACTCCTTGAGGCAAAAGTTCAAATGCTTTCGAGACGTAACAGGGAGCTAATAAAACTACATAAAGTTAGCTACAAAATGGTGAGTGTTTGAAGAGGAACGAATGAATAACGTGTGAATTACAGCAATTCTGAAACAAATTTTGCTTTCGAGTTTTGCTAATTTTCCTTTGTACACCAACTCCATGCGCGTGGCCATTCCAGACGCGCTGTTTTCCAGAAACTTGTTTACTATCACAGTTATTAGTTAACAGGGTCAGTAAAAATGCCGTACTGCCCGCCGTACCGATTTTTAAATGCGATTTGCCAGTAAACCTTGTCCAGACTAAATTCTAAATTTTGGTTTGAGTTCTATTTCCCTTTTTTCTGATATTCATTAATCATTAATAATTTATCATAACCTGGAAAAAGGAAAAAACTAAAGAAAAAATAAAAATAAATTAAACCAATGAAATTCATCCTTTCACTCTGATGACATGTAATGTAGCTCAAACTTTTGACCCTCTGTTGATGAAATTCTACGGTGTGACCATTCAAATGAAACCTCTGGCAGTTATATATTTGCATGGTACCATTTGTTTCTCAATGCATGTATTTCAGAAAATGAAATTTGGGATTTTTCTTGAATTTTGATTTTTGGCACTCTTGGGAGTTAAAGGGTTAAATTGAATCTGCATGTAAACAGCAGGACAGCTACCTCAGTCTTTCATTTTTTTAAAATTCATTATATATTTTTAGACAGCTTCCTCAACATCTATACCAGTCCCAGGCTTTATCTTGAAAGTTCTTTAAACTGCACACCATTCAATTCCTTATTACGTTGACCCTGTAATGTCTTTGAATTGATTATTTGCAGGTTCTTATGACAAGCATGACTCTAATCACTTGTCGGAACATGATGTGATTTCTGGTGTATTAAGAGAAGAGTTTGGTCCTTCCTATCACGCCCTGTATGGACCAAGGCCACAGATGACCAGGTATTGAACACTGAGATTTAAATCAATGGAGGTTTGGTGGTCTGGCTAGTGATTAGTGCATCGAACTTTCAACCCGAAGGTCAGTGGTTCGAGGCCTGGTCTCTGCCATAATGTCATTTCCTTGGACGAGAAACTTTGCTCTGCATTGTCTCTCTCCACCGAGGTGTATATGTTGCAGGTAAAATCCGGCCTCAGGTTAGATCAGTATTCAATCTAGGTTAAATGCGCACCCAGTATTCAATCTCGGTAAGCTAACCCTAACCCCAGCACAAAGCTAACCTTAGCTATTAACCCTCGGACGTACCCGCAAACTTATACCCCCACCGTGGTTCAAGAGGGGGGGGGTTGTTACAACCCCCCCTTGGGTTTTTACGATGTTGCAATATTTCGGAAATATTTTGCATCTAATAGATAGCCCGCGATGTGCTCTGCAAGATAAGGTAAATATTATGGGTTGTGGCGCTTCTGGGGGTCCGTGACGTAATCCAAGATGGCGGCCATCTTGGATTTTACTAAAAATTCAAAATGTTTGGAAAAATGCGGAAATTGCAAATATTGTTTGCTAGAGTTGCAAAATAACATACAATTAAACATTTTGATCCTTTTGGTAGCATTTTATGTTTTTTTCACTGAAAAAAGGTAAAAAACATTCATTTTTATTCAAAAATGGCTCAACCACATGTTACTTATGACGTCATATCTCGTTTCCATAGCAACCGGTTGTTGCCAAACTTTACCAAAATGTGTCTCAAGGATAACCAAACAGCTGCTGAGAACGGCATGTGCTAATCTTAAATGGTCTTGAAAATATGGCAGAAAAACCTTACGGGGGTGGTTGCCCCCCCCCCACTTGTACGACCGAGGGTTAAACTCGTACACAAAGCTAACCATCACATCACTGGTTATATATGTTGTGGTTCGATTTTATCCTTGGTTCAAATTCTATTTTCCTTTGTTTAAAACTCATTACCATACACTTCCACAGCCAAAAACAAAGAAAAGTTAAATTTGAACCAAGGATAAAATTGAACCACAACATATACATGTATCTTTGTGCTAGGGGTGATGGTTGGCTGTGTGCTAGGGTTAGGGTTAGCTTACCTACATTGTAGATTGAATACTGATTCAACCGAAGAACGGATTTTACTTGTAACATACACATGTAAATGGATACCAATGAAATAATGCTGTAATTAAACAAGTTTCAATTCAGAGGGGTACATGAAGTAATAATACAAGCTGTCATCACTGGAATAAGCTCCAGTCATGTGCACTGCCTACAGGTGGCTTGTGTGTGACTCTTGACTTAACCTAACTTTGAACCATCTAAATCGATCCTTATTTACTTCTGAGAGATACTAATGACCGAGTTACGAGTTGAGTTGAGTTTGAGTTGAGTTTGAGTTAAGTTTGAGTTAAGATTGAGTTAAGTTTGAGTTAAGTTTGAGTTACCGTTGCTTTCATTTGTTTTTACTTAAAAGTGCTTAATGGAGGATCCAGATCTTTTCTACAGAACATAGGCCGCCTGTTCTCTTTTCACGGGTGAAGAAGTGTTAATTTTACATTCCCAAGTGGGAAACGTTGCATTTTTCTCATTCAGACAGCCACAACAATTGTTTACTCCACGTAACTGGTTTTTCACTCACGCTCCTGTTGGACGCGCGAATAACGATTAATTTGAAGTTCTCAGCTGACTAACTTATAATTTGTTTTCTATACACGATGGGTAGCCTCTTAAGATAAGGTAATAAAATGATTCAGAAGCCAAAATATTTTATCACACCTCACGTCCGACGGAATATCCTTCAATGGCCTCCCTTGGCTGACTTGGCTGGTTGGCATTCAGTTAGACAGGGAAGCAAATACGCCGAGTTCATTTTGCACAAGCTCAGAAAATTCATCAAGTACAAAACCAAATTCGTTTGAATCGCTTGGCGTGGGCGAGCGAAAAAAGTCGGGGCCAGCGAAATAAAACGCGCGTTTTATCTTCGCTTGTCCCGTCTTTAAAATTTATATTTTCTACCACCAGCACAACCGTTTGGTTAGTACAATATATCACACGACGCGGAAATATAGTATCAAATAAGCTCTTTTTGAGTCCCATAGATTGAACAGGTCTAAGAAATGTACAAAAAGCCTTTTTTTTCTTAAAGTTCCATCGGTTTCACCATGCGGCATTTCACACGGTGGTCGACGAATCTGCGGTTGAAACTTTTTACATTCCATCGTGCCGCGCTCATGTTGTTACAGCAGCCACGCGTCTTTGTAAAACCAGGAATCGACACGGAACACCCCGGAACCTACCCGGGACACCTCCGGAACATCCCCGGAACCGCCCGGAACACCCCCGGTAAACACCGAAACATCCCCGAAACACCCCGGAACATCCCCTGAACATCCCCTGAACAATCAATCAATCAATCAATCAAAATCTTAATTTATACACGGTTAAAAATATCGGTATTTACCCTATCCCAGAACACCCTCGGAACCTAACCGGAACACCCTAGAAGCCACATAAAATAAAAAAAAAAATAAATCAAAGGCTCCTTTGAAAAAAATTCTGCACACCTTCGGACCCTCCCCTCTCCTAGGAGTTTTGCTCCACGCACCTCCCAACCCACTTCGTCCAACTCCCCCGCCCCCAAAAATGACTTTTATTCGGGATTTCTATCACCTCACATTTTACGAAACCATGAAAAATTTGCCGGTATAACTTATGCGACAAAATGTTCTTTTCGCGAACCGTAGTCTCCTACGCATCCGTTATTTGAGTCCGTCACACAACGCTCCTGATCCGGCTGCGTAACGCAAGAGACTACGGGAACCCTGGATGATGCGTAAAATTTAACGATTCGGTGATGTTTTACGAAAAAAATGAAAATCCAAAAAGGACCTCTGGCGAGAGGTTATGCTTTAACCTCGTTATGTTCGTTATGTCCTCGTTATGTTTCGTTATGTTTCTTTTGCTGCGACTTGAAGCGGTGCAGTAGCTTTTATAATATCTCGGCAGGAGGTAGTTTTTACGCCTGAGGCTGCGTTTTTTTGGGAAAATCCGAATCCGGTTTTGAATCCAAAAAAGATTTTGCGGTTTTTCTTTTACTAAAATCATGAATCAGATCAAAATCTCAATCCGGATTTTTAGATTCGTCATCTAAGCGTTTTTTTGGGAATGGATTCGAAAAAAAGTACATCTGACAAGCGGTCTTTCGTGCAAATTTGTTACCCTCGATTATTTCAAGAAGATCAAACTTGTTCCGTCCCAGGTAGGACGATTTTTGAGAATTTATTTCTCTTGCGTGACACTCTAAAATATTATATAAATATTACCAATGAAACTGGTATCTTGCTGAATATTGATCAAGAGAAAGCCTTTGACAATTGACATGGTAGAAAAACATTAGAAAACTTTTTACCAATGTTTTAAGTCGTTTTGGATTTGGCCCTAATTTCCAGCGGTGGATTTCTACATTATACTGTCAAGCAAATATGAAAATTATAGTTAATGTGTTTTTGACCAAAGAAATTCCACTCGAGTGGGGGGTGAGGCAGGGAGATCCCCGGTCTCCACTTTTGTACATTTTATGCGCAGAAGTTTTGGCGACCAGTATAAGAAAGGATGATATTCCAGAAGCCTGAGGAAAGCGTTTTAAAATTCGCCAATAAGCGGATGACTCCACATGTTTTGTAAAGGACATTTTTTTCTTTAGACAAATTGTTTACCTTTATACTTCACAAATACGAGACAGGTACAGGGACTAAATTAAACGTGGCAAAGAGTACAGAAGCCATGAGGTGCTCACGTCCAGACACTCCTTATGGCCTCCTTACCACGCCTTTCCAAGCTAGATTAAAATTTAAACCTGTGAAAGGTTGTGGGGTGTTTTCACTACCACCCTATCGGCACTACTCATTACTAGGTTTTTAGTTAATGTTAAGACTATTTTCTTTTTCATTAAGACCATACTTTATGGTATATGGGTTTTTCGAAATAAAGCAACTTAAATTTTCACAATGGCACCGAGAACTCTTGGGACACTGTAAGGGACATAAGGAATAACATCACAACACAGTTGCAAATTTCCCCCCCCCCGGGGGGGGGGGGGCTGGGACTCTGAGACCCTTAACCTATACTAGACCATTTTAGCTGCATTTTGCAACCCTATTCTAGAATAAACACCGAAAAATCCTACCCTATCCTAGACCTTTTCTAGACTCACTATTTTGCAGAAACTTGTTCACTATCACAGTCTAAGATACCAGGGTCAGTAAAAATATCGTACAGCACACCTTACCAATTTTTCCATTTGCCAGTAAATCTCGTCTAGACTAAATTCTTCATGCAACTGATCAGTTTTGTGGAAAATGATACCCCATTCTAGACCAAAAATTTCGGATTACTATACCCTATCCCAGACTAAACTGCTTGAAAACCATACCCTTGACAGCGGCACATACCTATATAGCTCATATATGGGAGTATCCCCTCCCCCCGGGCAAATTGATTTCTCCCGAATGACCAAATAGAAATTTTCTGCTTTGTGGTGTCATCCGAATATTATTTTGTGAATTATACAACAGTCAAAGCTTGTGACTCTATAAATAATTTAGCTTCTGGCAACTCATCATTCACTGGCAATACCAGAAATGACTAAAGTAATCATGTGCAAACCAGAAAGGACTTTCAAGTGGACCAAACGACCGGAAATGAACTTTATAAATAATCCCTTATGGACTATAGACTTTCAAGTGACTCATGTAAACCGGAACTGACCTTGTATTATTGTAACCGGAAATGACTAGCTTTATAACGCAGGATGCCTTGTAACCGGAAATGACTAGCCTCTCAGGATAATATTCTAAACTTTAGGGATTTGTTATTGATGAATAAAACATTTTAAAAGGAAAAAAACACTTTTGTTGTGTTTAGCGGAGAAAACGGTTTGCAAAATCGTTTTCCCCTGCTTTTTTTCGCGGTTTGCTACTCAAGAGAGGTTTCACATTTCAGAAACAGTGAGCTTTTGTGGAATTTGTGCAGTCTAAATGCACTGTGCAGACGGTAGCGTAATAAGCTTACTGTTTTTGAGAATTGCTAAAATTGAAAAATAGCCTGGTCGTCAATCTTAATTGTAATTATTCTTGTGCTTCCGACCTTTCACCTAGTTAAGCTTATCATCATCGTTTCTGTTCAGAGAGCTCCGCTGTTAGGCTAAGCCTATCTATATATATTAAAATGAAAGTTGGGATTTTGCTTTAATTTTTGGGAGTTGGTTGTTAGAGTGATTTTCCTCAGACCGTGAAATAGTTTCTAGTAGTTAGTGTAAAATAGTCAAATAGACACGAAAGAAAACAATGGAAATAATATCAACTAACCTCTATTAGTGTACCAACTGTTTCATGTTTCCATCTTGTCTGCTTTTGAGAGTGAAAGAGTTAATTTAAACGTGTTTTAACGGTGAAGGTTTTCATTCTATTCGTCTGTTTAGATTTTCAAGAAGTTGTTCGAGGATGGTTTGGATATCCAGAAACAACGTATACGCGAACTACGAGAGTATGCTGAGGAAAAGAGGGAAGCGTTGGCTCAGAGACGACAAAATGAAATTGAGTCGCTGGAGAACTTGTATCCCTTAGCACGTGTGGGTTACTCTGAACAGTTTATGATTTTTAGGTTTAAATCTGTTACTGTGGGCGGATACGGGTTATTTCTTTAAAATGGTTCGTGTTTGCTTGACTGTCAAAAGTTGTTTACTGACTTAGAAAAGACACCTGAACCGATACCAACAGCTACCTGCAGCCTACAAACGACTTGTCAACAGAACAGACATACAATAGACTGAACTCACCGACAAATTTGACTAACAATACGACAGAAACTACACTAACAATACACGGATCGAAATGCACCAATGACTGACTTTAGTCTCAACAGCCAATAACATCATGGCTAAACTGACCAATGACAGCAATAACAAGATGTATATTACGTATATATTATTACTTTTAAAAGACACGCTTGCATGTAATGGAACCCGAAAAATAATGGTCCAGTGTTGTCTAAAATTACTCTGCTAGTGCACTAAAACTATACATAAGTGTTTTTGACTACGGATTTGATGGGCCATAATCTTGAGAGGACCCTCCAGTATTTATAGGATGACTATCCTGTTGAAAGTCGTATTATTCTTGATGTACCTTAGTTATCATGACCAGTTCGCCATGCTGGCTGAAGGTACCGCCCGTAAGAGGTTTGAAATGGAAGTGCGTGAAAAGGCACAGGACAAGGTGAGATATTTTACAGACGTTTCTCTGTAATCTTTACGTCACATAGTGTTTACTATTTACAAGAGAAAACCAGTTGCCGGGTTGGTCCATGGTTTGTACAAATGGTACGCAAATCTCCAGAATGGGAAATGCGTTCGAAATTGGCATGTCCCATTTGCCATTGACGCCAGAAACGAGCCGTTCAGCCACGCTTGCGGATTGAAACTAGCGCAGGCCACAAACTGGTAGATAAAACCAAATGGTACACACATTTCGATTCGGATATTCCGTTTGGTAATTTTGGACTACCTTTCAAGACGTTCCGTTCATTTTGGAAATTTTCTGATCGGGCAAACCAAAGCAACCTTGCCATTTACATTCCAACAGAAATTGGTACTTTGAAAACCTCCAGGTGTCCGCAGATAAACAAAATCAAAACCACAGATGTTCTGTCCCTTGCCGATACAAATCCTTACATTTCGAAGAACTTGACATATACCACCCAAAATATTATTACATTTTGTGCTATTGCATTTTGCGTTACTATAACATTTTGTGGCAAAAGTTGTTACATTTTGTGTCAGTTATTACATTTTGTGGCGTAACAGGAAGTGACGGGAAGGGAGACGTTTTTCAGCCGTCTTAGTTTTTTTTTATTGTTAGCTACATCTCTCGACCTCTCTCAATTTCAGGTGGTGCGTCAAATGCGAAACAAGTTACGTCGCAAGCTGGAGCGTGACGTGACAGAATTTCAAGAAAACCTACAGCGCGACGAGGATTCTGCATAAATCAGACAACTGGAAGCAGATAGATTGCGAGGAAAATTCCAACTTGCAACTCGCAGCGCTTTCTATTGGAAACACCTCTCATGAAATATTTATATATTGAAAGAGAAAGTTACATCAGCTTAATATATATGGACAGGCGTCCTAGAATCTTAGGGGATGCAAGAGCACGAAGGCCGTGTTTATTATTTTTTTTCGTTAACCATAATTGCCTCGCTTTCCAAGAGTCCCTGTTATTTGTCGAGTACTGTTCCATAATATCAAGTCATTATTGCTGGGTTACTGTGGCAGAATTTTGAGCTTCTGTAGTCATGATAAATCGTTAGTTACAACTTCGCGTCACGGAAAGTAAAAAGGGTTTCGGTTCACTGCATGTCTTAGATACAACCGCGATATAACGAGTCCATTTGAGTAAGTGCTTTGACTGAGATAAATGAGTTGTGTACAGCCCCCGAAATGATCCCGACCCCGAAATGATCCCCAAGTAATTTTTGGAATGGAATGACCTTCCATCCAGAGAAAGCTGGAATGAATAAATGCAGTATTCACTTATTTATTCATTTTGGACAATTCTTAAAATAAATAATTATAATGCATTTTTTAACGATTTTTCAAGAAACTATATCATTTCTTATTTTTGCGAGTTTAGCGTTTTCAACTCTAGGTGGAGACTTAAATGTCTCGTCCCAGTCTTCTGTTTCATCTGCGACTTCTGACCAGAATATCAGTGAGATGTCGCGAACCGCGTGGTTGTCAACTCTCCTTCTATTTTGGTTTTTAAAAAGCGTAATCTCCGGAAATGAAGACAAGCCGCCGGATACGAATTCATGTGTGCGTTCTACCTTATTCATGTTCTAAACGTGCAACTGTAGACAGACGCAATAGATAATTAGTGGTGCCATACAGGAGCCCAAACGTTACAAGGATCCCCATCAGTGACATACAGGAAGCTACACCTTAAACTTTGGCCGCTACAAACACCCCGGCAAACACGCATTCAGTATTAAACTTAATAACGATTCTTTCGTATTGTTTTGATAGACTAGCTGTATTGTTACCATTTAAGTTTCTGATCGTATAATTGTGTTGTATTTCTCGTTACTAAAATAATATGGTTGTTGATGTTCACGTTCGATCATGTTTGTTTCCTCTTTTAAATCATGCCGGTCTGCTATAAGAAGCGGATAAGTTTGTATTTGTTATTAGTTACAGTTGAAAACGCTACACTCGCAAAAATAAGAAATAATATAGTTTCTTTCTTAAGTCTTGAGACCAATAATAGGCCCTTTGCATAACGTCACAAATATGTCAAAACAATGAGTGACTGGATGGCATGGAGAACAGTGGGATTTCGAAAACAATGAATAGACAATGGTACATTCCGATCACTGAACCGTGACTGGATGGCACTATTATGCAAGTCATGTTATGATGATATACGAGATGCAAGCAACTCTCATTCTTGTTTGGCCGGGGCTTTAGGTTTGCAATGATTGTGTTCTAAGTAGTGGTGATTACCAACAATCAATTAAAATCAATCACTGAGTGGAAACTTTAATAATAATCACTTTGTGTGTAATAACTTATTGTTTGTTTCTGAAAAATAAAGAATTGTACAATCATGTAGTTTAAAGTGCAACTAACTCCCAATAATGTTTTTCGCCAAACAAAATCTCCTAATTGTCCTGATTACCTGTGCGAAAAAAAAATTACCATAGCATTTTCCTTGATATTTTATAGTTTTTCAAAGTTTCAAATTTTGGCAGTTCTTTCAGCCAATACCGAGCAATACAAAGAATGGGTCCGAGTTTTGCTTTGACGTCATCGAAGGAGATTGATTTTAAGCAAAGAGCAAAGGAACTGTGGGCAAACACGACCCTCGCCTGAAGTACACTCCCGGGGGAGGGGGTGTGCCGCTGGGACTCTGAGACCCTTAACCTATACTAGACCACTTTAGCTGTATTTTGCAACCCCATTCTAGACTAAACACCAAAAAAACTCTACCCTATCCTAGGGCACGCACGGAGTTGGTGTACAATTGCGTAACAAAAAGTGTCTCAGGCCACATTTCTTATTATTTCTCCTTATTCTGAATGCCCATAGTCTTGAAACTTGGCAGAGCAAAACTTCAATCTATGTGCACCAAAAAGGCGAGATTACTGTTTTGAATAAGATTTTGTTAGAAAGAAGGCAACAGAACTTTCAAAACGCTTTAGCAAAAAGGTAACGTTATGCCCCCATTTTTTACCAGATCGCGTAGCAGTGTTTTGTAATTCTAAACCATTTAAACACACCAAGTCAACCAAAGAAGGTGTCCCCAGGGTGCACTTCAATTTCTCTTTAAAATGGTGTGACGCTTTCATTTTTATTTATTTTCTCGTTGCTGTAAGCCTGCAAACTCCTGTACATTGTACATTTATGTCAATGACTTTTTGGAATTATGCTAGTCTACAAACTCGTAAAACGGCAAACCATTATGTCTTATACTTGCCGTCCTTTACGGAAACGGCTTGTGTATTTTAAATAACATTTTACATCCCGGTAACCGGGTGAGGTGTTCATATGGGGAAATTTTCAAGCTCCTTGTTACTGAGAGATGTTACCGATGTGTTCTATGCAAAGACAGACTATTTAAACCAGAGGTTTCGGAAACCTATTTGACAAGACGACAAAATGGCACTGTTTTCAATTTCATATGATGAACTTTCTCGAAAGTTTTTCGGCTTTCATTGGCAGCGTTGAACATGTTCCTCTATTTGGCATGCTATTGTTGACTTTGTTTTAATCCAATTACAGCCTCTCCATTCAGAAGCTCTGTTCCCACGGTAATGCCATGATCTTTCAAGTGAAAGTTGAGACTTTTGACAGAGTTGAGATTTTTCACTTTTGGGCGAGCACCTTTTTTATGTAAATTGTGAACAAAGTATGAACTAAATTAAGTGAATTGCACGATAATTGTTTACCTTGACCAAGTACTTTATTACATTGTAAGGACGATGAAACCATCTGTTTGTCGCTCTGACTTGAATGATGAACATGGTTTTTTAATGTAAACAGGTGACCCCGAGTTCCAAGTGAATTAGTCACGCAAAGTTCATGTGTAATATATATATAGATAGGCTGAGCTTAACAGCGAAGCACTTTAAACAAGCTTATAAACTAAGGTGAAACTTAACTAAGGTGAAAGGTCGGAAAAACAAGAATTAAGATTGACGACCGGGCTATTTTTCAATTTTAGCAATTCTCAAAAAACAGTAAGGTTATTACCCGACCGTCTGCACAGTACATTTAGACCGTACAAAAGTTCACAAAAACAACTTTTTCTCTGTCTAGAATAACTATTACGACTATTTCCCGAATAAAATACAGTTGTTGCTTGTCAAAAAATGCCCGAGAAACTGATTTGGAAATCAAAAATGCAAAAATACACAAACATATTTGCATAAGGCGACGCGAGTATAAAATCTAAGTCTTGTTTTGTTTACAAAAAATCGCTTTTCAATCCGATGTAATGAATGAACAAACACATAAAAATGGACAATACAATCTTCTTTCGAAAAATTTTATTGAAATCTCCATTAGTTTATGTTTAAAAGCAAAACGCGTACATTTAATTTAAGCTTATAGCGCATTGAGGCCGAGCCGTGTCTTCGATGAAATTCAGGAAATTAATACAACGGAATTTAGCTGCGCGTTTATAAACAATTCTCCAAAACTAACGAGAACACAAATAAAAGGTCAATCACAGATTGATATCAAATTCCCATCGAAAAATGTAATTTGTTTTACCTTTAAGTCCCTCGCTTGCTTGAAAATTCTTTAGGGATGCACCATTAGAAATGTGAAGGGGGGGGGGGGGGAGTCTAAAAACAAAAAAAAATATCCTGCAAAACAAAAATTTAAGAAAAAAAAATCCTGCATTGCAACGAAACCAGAAAAAAATAACCTGCATGGATAACCAATGTGACTGTGAATATGTATTATTTTTGACAGAAATTGTCGTCTCAGAACACTAGAAATGGACTTTCAGAGCATCAAGATTTCAAAATTTTCTGCGGGGGCATGCCCCCAGACCCCCCCAGCGGCTCGCGCCTTCGGCGCTCGGCCACTCCATCTCAATTCTACTTCATCCCAATTTTTCATGCCTAAAAGGTTACACAGTCTGCAAACTGCATTTCAGGCATCTCATAAAAAACAATTTCTACTGGCTGAATAGAGATTTCAATTTGAATCGCCTCTGATGCCCTTGATCTCTATAGCTGCCATAGTATTAAATTAAGAGACTGGTGATAATTGTTTAACTTTATAGCTGTTTCAACTGCCACTGAACTCGGTTGGGACGTTTCAACATATCTATAGATGACTTCATGGGCAGTGCGGGCGTACGGTATTTACGCACCAGTTGGTTCGTATCAGAAATCGAACATATTGCATTACGTAACATTTCTGACCGGACGAAACGCTCCATTTTTCCACGTGTGAGAAAGTAATTTCGCCATTCTGATTGGCTGCGAACCCTGAACAGGGTTTTCATACGCCAAATTTCAATAGAAAATCTCAATTATTATGAAATAAATATAGTTAATACAAATGTGTTCTGTTGGGACACTACAACAAAAAACATTTGCGCGGTTGAAATGGTCCTAGTAGAACAAGACCAAAAGAGGGCATAGTCATTTTGGAAAAAAAAAATCGTGCAAGGGTTTCAAGGTTGAAAAAAAAATCTTGCACTCCTGCTGGTTGTGAAAAAAATAACATGCCGTTCCAGAAAGTCCTACCCCCCCCCCCCCCCTTCACATTTCTAATGGTGCATCCCTTAAATCTCCGCGTTGGTTCTCAAATCCGTAATAAAAACAAACATCTCCCGCATTGATATAAACGTATGAAGGTCCTCGAAGCAAGATTTTATCCCTTAAAGCTCTTCTTTTTCCACCAAAGCGGCTTCTGAGTATCCCTTATTTAGTATCCCTGTCTTGAGTAGCAAACCGCGAAAAAATGCAGAGAAATAACGACTTTACTGCTCCACTAAACACTGCGAAAGATCCAACTTTTAAAGTGTTTACCGAGCTGACGACTGTGTAGCCGCGCGTGTGGCGTACAGACACACATGTCACGGAGGCGCGCCCGCGAAACATTCCGCTAGCCATGACCATGAAAAAATGGGTGGTGACTGGAATCAGGTTGGACCACCTCGGACACCTTATTGAGACTTATATAACGGGGTAACTGGTTAGCTTTCAGTTAAGGTTGGGGTAACAGTTTATATAGTTAAATTTAGGACTAAGCAACCTGAGAAGCTAGGTGGTACAGTGGTACGGTAGGCTATGTAAGTCTAAGCCTAGCTGAGGTCACAGGTTCAATCCTGAGTGGGGATTTTAGATTTTCTTTTTTACACTTAAAAATTTATTGAAAATAAATTCTAAGTGTCGACATTACGTTATATAATTCTCAATAAGTGTCCGAGGTGGTCCAACCTGATTTTGGAGTATCCATTCTTGTCACGACCATGAAAAATGACGGCAGAGGTTCTATGAATATAGTGCTGCGCAGCCAGGCCTTCGGCCCGGCAAGTGCTCCGCTAAAATTATTTCTGAACTTCATGTTTAATCACAGGAAACCCAGGCGTAATGTTTGCATATTAATGATATTTGGAAATATAAGACATTGTATGGAATTTCAAATTCAACGTTTTAAGCAATATATGAAATCAAAATAGGCCATTTGCACGATGACGTCATTTGACTACTACTACCAGAATCCTTCAGTTTTTTGTTTTGTAGTGCAAATTAGGGCTATTGTTATTTAAACCGCACTGGGATTACAAAATTTAAATAAGAAAGGAAAAACGAAATGAATTCTGGTAGTAGTAGTCAATTGACGTCATCGTGCAAATGGCCTATTGCTGAATAAAATCGTTGAAACATTTACTGGTGTTGTATTCTATCTTTATACAGTGTTTCTACGCTATTTGAACGATGTTTAGTCCATTTATCTTACCTTGTATAATATAATGGAAAGGAAGGAGAGTTCGGTCGCTTTCGGCGTTCGACACGTGTCCACAAATGGCTCATTTTTCGCACAAAAATAGGTGCTGCTCCCATTCTGACTGGTCGTCCTCACAGTAGAATAACGTTAAATTGCATTTCTTCGAACAACTTGAACATCCCTTGTTGATTATGACGAACAAGCCGCTCCACAAAATCACATAGCACTGCAAAATAGGCGCCGGAGAGCGTGAAGAACGGAAGAGACCACGGTGCGCGGTCAACACTGGGTACCAGAGTAAAATCAAACCCCACAGGGAAGGGAACGTTCAATTTTGTCAACCTGTCATTTTTGTTGCGCCTACCACCCGGTGAGGACCAAGTTGTCACTCTGCTTATCATGCTTTCGACATTAAAACGGCCTCTTGAAGAGGAAGAGACAAGGAAGAAAAGATGGAAAAAGTAAAAACGGTAAAATGTCCATTGACATTTTACAGTTTTTACTTTTTTGTGAAAACGTAAACCGTGCAACTGAATTGTGCTTTGTCACTGTTGTGAAACACGCCATACGCTATTCGAGGTAAAAGCGTGCTTTTTCTTTACAAAAATTAATGGGATTTTATATCGCTAATTAAAATGCCATATCAGTAAAACAAAAAAACATTTGCACGTGGGTGCCTGAATTAATTTGGCAGATTATATTTGCGTGTTATGACATAAAAACAAACACATTCTACAAAAAAGCGTGTCCCACCGGAACGGTTTCTTTTGTTTTCCTCGATTTTTGCATGGGCTAATTTTTGTTTTTGACTGTAGTGCGACCAGGTCCTTATTCCATAAAGAAAACATTTAATGTCTTGCAAAAGCGTAAGAGCTGAACCGAGCTCAATGTAAATGTAAATGTGAAATGATATATATATGAAATAAATCATATATGAACTGCGGAAATGAAATCAAATGAAGAATGATCCTTTTTTTTCAGGCTTCTTTTCGCAATTGCTTAAATTGCGTTCATAACTGCGAGGATCATTCTTCATTTGATTTCATTTCCGCAGTTCATATATGATTTATTTCATATATATCATTTCACATTTACATTTACATTGAGCTCGGTTCAGCTCTTACGCTTTTGCAAGACATTGGCCGTGTTTTCACGAGCGAGCAAACCAGGTCGCTTAAGCTTGTCGGCAATTAAACAACAAAGAAGGGCATTGTATTGTCGTTCTTTTGTGTTCTAATTTTCAATTGTCTTAACAAAAGAAAATAAATCTACAGGAATGTTAAGCGAGAAAAACCGCCTCGTGAAAACACAGCCATTAAATGTTTTCTTTATGGAATAAGGACCTGGTCGCACTACAGTCAAAAACAAAAATTAGCCCATGCAAAAATCGAGGAAAACAAAAGAAACCGTTCCGGTGGGACACGCTTTTTGTAGAATGTGTTTGTTTTTATGTCATAACACGCAAATATAATCTGCCAAATTAATTCAGGCACCCACGTGCAAATGTTTTTTTGTTTTACTGATATGGCATTTTAATTAGCGATATAAAATCCCATTAATTTTTGTAAAGAAAAAGCACGCTTTTACCTCGAATAGCGTATGGCGTGTTTCACAACAGTGACAAAGCACAATTCAGTTGCACGGTTTACGTTTTCACAAAAAAGTAAAAACTGTAAAATGTCAATGGACATTTTACCGTTTTTACTTTTTCCATTTTTTCTTCCTTGTCTCTTCCTCTTCAAGAGGCCGTTTTAATGTCGAAAGCATGATAAGCAGAGTGACAACTTGGTCCTCACCGGGTGGTAGGCGCAACAAAAATGACAGGTTGACAAAATTGAACGTTCCCTTCCCTGTGGGGTTTGATTTTACTCTGGTACCCAGTGTTGACCGCGCACCGTGGTCTCTTCCGTTCTTCACGCTCTCCGGCGCCTATTTTGCAGCGCTATGTGATTTTGTGGAGCGGCTTGTTCGTCATAATCAACAAGGGATGTTCAAGTTGTTCGAAGAAATGCAATTTAACGTTATTCTACTGTGAGGACGACCAGTCAGAATGGGAGCAGCACCTATTTTTGTGCGAAAAATGAGCCATTTGTGGACACGTGTCGAACGCCGAAAGCGACCGAACTCTCCTTCCTTTCGATTATAATATATATAGATAGGCTTAGCCTAACAGCGGAGCTCTCTGAACAGAAACGATGATGATAAGCTTAACTTAGGTGAAAGGTCGGAAGCACAAGAAAAATTAGAATTAAGATTGATGAACAGGCTATTTTTCAATTTTAGCAATTCTCAAAAACAGCAAGGTTATTACGAGACCGTCTGCACAGAACATTTAGACTGCACAAATTCCACAAAAGCTCACTGTTTGAGAAATGTGAAACCTCTCTCGAGTAGCAAACCGCGAAAAAAAAGCAGGAAAAAACGATTTTGCAAACCGTTTTCTCCGCTAAACACAACGGTATTTTTTCCTTTTAAAATGTTTTATTTATCAATAACAAATCCCTAAAGTTTACAATATTATCCTGAGAGGTTAGTCATTTCCGGTTACAAGGCATCCTGAGTTAAAGCTAGTCATTTCCGGTTACAATAATACAAGGTCAGTTCCGGTTTACAGTCACTTGAAAGTCTAGTCCATGAGTTGCCAGTAGCTAAATTATTAGAGTCACAAGCTTTGACTGTTGTATTTCACAAATATTCGGATGACACCACAAAGCAGAAAATTTCTGTTTGCAGTGGGGTGGGGGGTGGTACTCCCATATAATTATGAGCTATATAGGTATGTGCCGCTGTGAAGGGTATGGTTTTCAGGCAGTTTAGTCTGGGATAGGGTATAGTAATCAGAGATTTTTGGTCTAGAATAGGGTATCATTTTCTACGAAACTGATCAGTTGCATGAAGAATTTAGTCTAGACGAGGTTTACTGGCAAATGACATTTAATAATCGGTAAGGTGTGCTGTATGACATTTTTACTGACCCCTAGTATCTTAGACTGTGATAGTGAATGAGTTTCTGCAAAATAGCGAGTCTAGAAAAGGTCTAGGATAGGATAGGAATTTTCGGTGTTTAGTCTAGAATATGGTTGCAAAATGCAGCTAAAATGGTCTAGTATAGGTTAAGGGTCTCAGAGTCACAGCAGCACACCCCCGCCCAAACATTTGCAAAGTACCCCCTCCCCCCCCCCCCCCCACCCCTCAGTCAATTTGCAACTGTGTTGTGATGTCATTCCTTATGTCCCTTACAGTGGCCCGAGAGTTCTCGGCGCTATTGTGAAAAGTTGCTTTATTTCAAAAAACCCATATACCATAAAGTATGGTCTTAATGAAAAAGCGTGCTCGCATGTCATTCTCGTTGACAGCAGAAGTCCATTAGGTAAAAGAAAATAGTCTTAACATTAACTATAAACCTAGTATTGAGTAGTGCCGATAGGGTGGGAGTGAAAACACCCCACACCCTTCCACAGGTTCAAATTTTAATGTAGCTTGGAAAGGCCTGGTAAACAGTTATCTGGTTCCACATTTGCAGTACCATTGCTAAACCAGACACCAAGATTCGCATTCTTGACACCCACGTCAGGCCATAAGGAGTGTCCGGACGTGAGCACCAAGCTCCTAACTACATGGCTTAAGTACTCTTTGCCACATTTAATTTAGTCCTTGTACCTGTCTCGTATTTGTGAAGTAAGATAAACAATTTGTCTAAAGAAAAAATGTCGTTTACAAAACATGTGGAGTTATCCGCATATTGGCGAATTTTAAAACGCTTTCCTCAGGCTTCTGGAAGGAGAAAACCTTCAATAGTATCATCCTTTCTTATACTGGTAGCCAAAACGTCTGCGCATAAAATGTACAAAAGTGGAGACCGGGGATCTCCCTGCTTCACCCCCCCACTCGAGTGGAATTTCTTTAGTCAAAAAACCATTAACTATAATTTTCATATTTGCTAGACAGTATAATGTAGATATTCAGCAAGATACCAGTTTCATTGGTAATATTTATATAATCTAGAGGGTCACGCAAGAGAATTAAATTTTCAAAAATCGTCCTACCTGGGAGGAAACAAGTTTGATCTTCTTGAATAATCGAGGGTAACACTTTTGAAAGTTTGTTTGTAAGAGCTTTTGAACAAATTTTGTAATGAACATCGAGTAGCGAAATGGCCGGGCCACCAATTTTTGAGGTTTTTCTTATCATATTCCTTGCATTGAATCACTGACAGAATAGCGGAATTTAGCGTAAAATTCTTGAGGTAATCCGTCTGAACCGGGGGTTTTCCCTGAAGAAAGTCCACGCATTGCGTGGGTAATTTCAGCCAAAGATAAAAATCCTTCGCAGGATAAAATTTCGCTCTCACTTAATCTGTTTTCAAGTTTGTTCAAAAATTCGGTTTGGACTGTTAAATTAACAGGTTCTTGCAAGTACAAATTACGGTAAAAATCGAAATGAGCCGGAGAAAAGGAACAAGCTTAGCCAAGGTGAAACTAAACTAAGGTGAAAGGTCGGAAGCACAAGAATTAAGATTGACGAACGGGCTATTTTCAATTTTAGCAATTCTAAAAAAAAACAGTATTACCCGACAGTCTACACAGTACATTTAGACCGTAGAAAAGTTCACAAAAACAACTTTTCTCTGTCTAGAATAACTAGAACGACTACTTTCCGAATAAAATACAGTTTTTGTTTGTCAAAAATTGCCCGAGAAACTGATTTGGAAATCAAAATTGCAAAAATACACAATACACAGAAAATTCAAGTCTTGTTTTGTTTACATAAAATCGCTTTTCAATCTATGTAATGAATGAACAAACACATAAAAATGGACAACACAATCTTCTTTCGAAAAATTTCATTCAAATCTCCATAAGTTTATGTTTAAAAGCAAACGCGAACCATTAAGAGCTCATGATTCGAGGCCGAGATGTCTCCGATGAAAGAAATCAAAACAACTGAATTTAATTGAGCGCGTTATAAACAATTCTCCCGAAAACTAGCGAGAACACAAAAAAGTCAATCACAGATTGATATCAACATAAATTCCCATCGAAAAATGTATTTTGTTTTACCTTTTATAAGTCCCTCCACTGCTTGGAAATTGTTTAAATCTCCGCTTCTTCAGTTCTGAAACCCGAAGTGACAAACATCTTCCCGCATTGCTCCCATCCTCGAAGCAAGATTTTATCTCTGAAAGCTCTTCTATTTCCACTATAGCGGCTTCTGAATATCCCTGAATTAGTATCCCTGTCTTGAGAAGCAAACCGCGAAAAAATTCAGGAGAATAACGACTTTAATTTAAACGGTTTTCTCCGCTAAACACATCAGTATTTTCCCAGGTGACGTGAAATTGCAATGTTGTTGGGTGGCGTCATACGCGCATGTTTTGCGACGGTCTACGCGCCTGCGAGTTAGCCCTAAGCGACGGCGGCGGTCAACGACGGCGGTCGACGGCGGTCGGCGGCGGTGTGACAACGCGCCCGCGAAACATTCCGCTAGCCATGACCATGAAAAATGACGGCCATGGGTTCTATGGTTCTCTGGTTCTATGAGTATGGAGCTGCGCAGCCGGGCCTTCGGCCCGGCGAGAGCTCCGCTATTATACAAGGTAAGATAAATGGACTAAACATCGTTCAAATAGCGTAGAAACACTGTATAAAGATAGAATACAACACCAGTAAATGTTTCAACGATTTTATTCAGCAATTTTGATTTCATATATTGCTTAAAACGTTGAATTCGAAATTCCATAAAATGTCTTATATTTTCAAATATCATTAATATGCAAACATTACGCTTGGGTTTCCTGTGGTTTAATATATATTGTTAGCCTTAGCCTCATAGCGTCGCCCTTTGAAGAACCTCTGAACAAGCTTAACTAAGATGAAACTTAACTTCGGTGAAAGGTCGGAAGCACAAGAATTAAGATTGACGACCGGGCTATTTTTCAATTTTAGCAATTCTCAGAAACAATATTACCCGACCGTCTGCACAGTACATTTAGACCGTACAAAAGTTCACAAAAACAACTTTTTCTCCCTCTAGAATAACTATTACGACTATTTTCCGAATAAAATACAGTTGTTGCTTGTCAAAAAATGCCCGAGAAACTGATTTGGAAATCAAAAATGCAAAAACACACAAATTGTTTTGTTTACATAAAATCGCTTTTCAATCTATGTAATGAATGAACAAACACATAAAAATGGACAACACAATCTTCTTTCGAAAAATTTTTTTGAAATCTCCATTAGTTTATGTTTGAAAGCAAAACACGTACATTTATAGCGCATCGAGGTCGAGCCGTTTCTTCGATGAAATTCAGGAAATTAATACAACCGAATTAAGCTACATGTCTATAAACAATTCTCCAAAACTAACGAGAACACAAATAAAAAGTCAATCACAGATTGATATCAAGATAAATTCCCATGGAAAAATGTTATTTGTTTTACCTTTACGTCCCTCGCTTGCTTGAAAATTCTTTAAATCTCCGCGTTGGTTCTGAAATCCGTAATAAAAACAAACATCTCCCGCATTGATATAAACGTATGAAGGTCCTCGAGGCAAGATTTTATCCCTTA
Source organism: Cladopsammia gracilis (assembly GCA_022457155.1). Classification (NCBI taxonomy): domain Eukaryota; kingdom Metazoa; phylum Cnidaria; class Anthozoa; order Scleractinia; family Dendrophylliidae; genus Cladopsammia; species Cladopsammia gracilis. The sequence goes on from JAJGOT010000543.1 coordinate 550,729, forward strand.
AAGCTCTTCTTTTTCCACTAAAGCGGCTTTTGAGTATCCCTTATATTGTATTCCTGTCTTGAGTAGCAAACCGCGAAAAATTGCAGGGAAATAACGATTTTACTGCTCCACTAAACCCCGGCACTACACACTGCGAAAGATCCAACTTTTAAAGTGTTTACCGAGCTGACGGCTGTGTAGCCGAGCGTGTGGCGTCATACGCGCATGTTTTGCGACGTCATACGCGCCCGCGAATTAGCCCTGCCCAACGGACACACATGTCACGGAGGCGCGCCCGCGAAACATTCCGCTAACCATGACCATGAAAAATGACGGACATAGGTTCTATGAGTATGGTGCTGCGCAGCCAGGCCTTCGGCCTGGCAAGTGCTCCGCTACTAATATTGTTAAAACAAATCTTGAATGAAACTAAATATAATAATCGAATTTAAAGACTGCAGGGAAAGTTGTAGCAGAAAAACAAATTTAGCCCTTTTAAGTTTGTCAGTGTACGTGGTTGTCGGTAAAAAGTGCATCAAATTTGCATATGCCAAAAGGGTAATTTGAAACCCGAATACAGACCATGCACTTCCAAGAATTTTTTGTTATCCTTGTAGTTTCGCTCACCAAATTACGGCTGATAAACGGCAAGCGAACGGCTCGAACAGATAGCTGTTAGCATCATTTTCGCGTGAGAGGCCACATGGCAAAAAAACAGTGGCCCGCAAAAAGAGGCTCGAGGTTCGCAAAAAATGGCTCCGGCTCGCATGTTGAAGAACTTGAGTTTCCTTATCGTAGGTATCTTTGAACTTCAAAGGTTGATAGGTAAAAAAAAAATTGCAAAATGTAGGGCGCGAAAGGCGCGATGATGAAAACATAAAATTGGGCCCTAAATGTTACGCGGCTTAAAAAATTTTGAGTCAACAGCACTTCATGCTTTCACTCCTTGAGGCAAAAGTTCAAATGCTTTCGAGACGTAACAGGGAGCTAATAAAACTACATAAAGTTAGCTACAAAATGGTGAGTGTTTGAAGAGGAACGAATGAATAACGTGTGAATTACAGCAATTCTGAAACAAATTTTGCTTTCGAGTTTTGCTAATTTTCCTTTGTACACCAACTCCATGCGCGTGGCCATTCCAGACGCGCTGTTTTCCAGAAACTTGTTTACTATCACAGTTATTAGTTAACAGGGTCAGTAAAAATGCCGTACTGCCCGCCGTACCGATTTTTAAATGCGATTTGCCAGTAAACCTTGTCCAGACTAAATTCTAAATTTTGGTTTGAGTTCTATTTCCCTTTTTTCTGATATTCATTAATCATTAATAATTTATCATAACCTGGAAAAAGGAAAAAACTAAAGAAAAAATAAAAATAAATTAAACCAATGAAATTCATCCTTTCACTCTGATGACATGTAATGTAGCTCAAACTTTTGACCCTCTGTTGATGAAATTCTACGGTGTGACCATTCAAATGAAACCTCTGGCAGTTATATATTTGCATGGTACCATTTGTTTCTCAATGCATGTATTTCAGAAAATGAAATTTGGGATTTTTCTTGAATTTTGATTTTTGGCACTCTTGGGAGTTAAAGGGTTAAATTGAATCTGCATGTAAACAGCAGGACAGCTACCTCAGTCTTTCATTTTTTTAAAATTCATTATATATTTTTAGACAGCTTCCTCAACATCTATACCAGTCCCAGGCTTTATCTTGAAAGTTCTTTAAACTGCACACCATTCAATTCCTTATTACGTTGACCCTGTAATGTCTTTGAATTGATTATTTGCAGGTTCTTATGACAAGCATGACTCTAATCACTTGTCGGAACATGATGTGATTTCTGGTGTATTAAGAGAAGAGTTTGGTCCTTCCTATCACGCCCTGTATGGACCAAGGCCACAGATGACCAGGTATTGAACACTGAGATTTAAATCAATGGAGGTTTGGTGGTCTGGCTAGTGATTAGTGCATCGAACTTTCAACCCGAAGGTCAGTGGTTCGAGGCCTGGTCTCTGCCATAATGTCATTTCCTTGGACGAGAAACTTTGCTCTGCATTGTCTCTCTCCACCGAGGTGTATATGTTGCAGGTAAAATCCGGCCTCAGGTTAGATCAGTATTCAATCTAGGTTAAATGCGCACCCAGTATTCAATCTCGGTAAGCTAACCCTAACCCCAGCACAAAGCTAACCTTAGCTATTAACCCTCGGACGTACCCGCAAACTTATACCCCCACCGTGGTTCAAGAGGGGGGGGGGTTGTTACAACCCCCCCTTGGGTTTTTACGATGTTGCAATATTTCGGAAATATTTTGCATCTAATAGATAGCCCGCGATGTGCTCTGCAAGATAAGGTAAATATTATGGGTTGTGGCGCTTCTGGGGGTCCGTGACGTAATCCAAGATGGCGGCCATCTTGGATTTTACTAAAAATTCAAAATGTTTGGAAAAATGCGGAAATTGCAAATATTGTTTGCTAGAGTTGCAAAATAACATACAATTAAACATTTTGATCCTTTTGGTAGCATTTTATGTTTTTTTCACTGAAAAAAGGTAAAAAACATTCATTTTTATTCAAAAATGGCTCAACCACATGTTACTTATGACGTCATATCTCGTTTCCATAGCAACCGGTTGTTGCCAAACTTTACCAAAATGTGTCTCAAGGATAACCAAACAGCTGCTGAGAACGGCATGTGCTAATCTTAAATGGTCTTGAAAATATGGCAGAAAAACCTTACGGGGGTGGTTGCCCCCCCCCCCACTTGTACGACCGAGGGTTAAACTCGTACACAAAGCTAACCATCACATCACTGGTTATATATGTTGTGGTTCGATTTTATCCTTGGTTCAAATTCTATTTTCCTTTGTTTAAAACTCATTACCATACACTTCCACAGCCAAAAACAAAGAAAAGTTAAATTTGAACCAAGGATAAAATTGAACCACAACATATACATGTATCTTTGTGCTAGGGGTGATGGTTGGCTGTGTGCTAGGGTTAGGGTTAGCTTACCTACATTGTAGATTGAATACTGATTCAACCGAAGAACGGATTTTACTTGTAACATACACATGTAAATGGATACCAATGAAATAATGCTGTAATTAAACAAGTTTCAATTCAGAGGGGTACATGAAGTAATAATACAAGCTGTCATCACTGGAATAAGCTCCAGTCATGTGCACTGCCTACAGGTGGCTTGTGTGTGACTCTTGACTTAACCTAACTTTGAACCATCTAAATCGATCCTTATTTACTTCTGAGAGATACTAATGACCGAGTTACGAGTTGAGTTGAGTTTGAGTTGAGTTTGAGTTAAGTTTGAGTTAAGATTGAGTTAAGTTTGAGTTAAGTTTGAGTTACCGTTGCTTTCATTTGTTTTTACTTAAAAGTGCTTAATGGAGGATCCAGATCTTTTCTACAGAACATAGGCCGCCTGTTCTCTTTTCACGGGTGAAGAAGTGTTAATTTTACATTCCCAAGTGGGAAACGTTGCATTTTTCTCATTCAGACAGCCACAACAATTGTTTACTCCACGTAACTGGTTTTTCACTCACGCTCCTGTTGGACGCGCGAATAACGATTAATTTGAAGTTCTCAGCTGACTAACTTATAATTTGTTTTCTATACACGATGGGTAGCCTCTTAAGATAAGGTAATAAAATGATTCAGAAGCCAAAATATTTTATCACACCTCACGTCCGACGGAATATCCTTCAATGGCCTCCCTTGGCTGACTTGGCTGGTTGGCATTCAGTTAGACAGGGAAGCAAATACGCCGAGTTCATTTTGCACAAGCTCAGAAAATTCATCAAGTACAAAACCAAATTCGTTTGAATCGCTTGGCGTGGGCGAGCGAAAAAAGTCGGGGCCAGCGAAATAAAACGCGCGTTTTATCTTCGCTTGTCCCGTCTTTAAAATTTATATTTTCTACCACCAGCACAACCGTTTGGTTAGTACAATATATCACACGACGCGGAAATATAGTATCAAATAAGCTCTTTTTGAGTCCCATAGATTGAACAGGTCTAAGAAATGTACAAAAAGCCTTTTTTTTCTTAAAGTTCCATCGGTTTCACCATGCGGCATTTCACACGGTGGTCGACGAATCTGCGGTTGAAACTTTTTACATTCCATCGTGCCGCGCTCATGTTGTTACAGCAGCCACGCGTCTTTGTAAAACCAGGAATCGACACGGAACACCCCGGAACCTACCCGGGACACCTCCGGAACATCCCCGGAACCGCCCGGAACACCCCCGGTAAACACCGAAACATCCCCGAAACACCCCGGAACATCCCCTGAACATCCCCTGAACAATCAATCAATCAATCAATCAAAATCTTAATTTATACACGGTTAAAAATATCGGTATTTACCCTATCCCAGAACACCCTCGGAACCTAACCGGAACACCCTAGAAGCCACATAAAATAAAAAAAAAAATAAATCAAAGGCTCCTTTGAAAAAAATTCTGCACACCTTCGGACCCTCCCCTCTCCTAGGAGTTTTGCTCCACGCACCTCCCAACCCACTTCGTCCAACTCCCCCGCCCCCAAAAATGACTTTTATTCGGGATTTCTATCACCTCACATTTTACGAAACCATGAAAAATTTGCCGGTATAACTTATGCGACAAAATGTTCTTTTCGCGAACCGTAGTCTCCTACGCATCCGTTATTTGAGTCCGTCACACAACGCTCCTGATCCGGCTGCGTAACGCAAGAGACTACGGGAACCCTGGATGATGCGTAAAATTTAACGATTCGGTGATGTTTTACGAAAAAAATGAAAATCCAAAAAGGACCTCTGGCGAGAGGTTATGCTTTAACCTCGTTATGTTCGTTATGTCCTCGTTATGTTTCGTTATGTTTCTTTATGCTGCGACTTGAAGCGGTGCAGTAGCTTTTATAATATCTCGGCAGGAGGTAGTTTTTACGCCTGAGGCTGCGTTTTTTTGGGAAAATCCGAATCCGGTTTTGAATCCAAAAAAGATTTTGCGGTTTTTCTTTTACTAAAATCATGAATCAGATCAAAATCTCAATCCGGATTTTTAGATTCGTCATCTAAGCGTTTTTTTGGGAATGGATTCGAAAAAAAGTACATCTGACAAGCGGTCTTTCGTGCAAATTTACTCGCTCCGTTCGCTGTTTTGTTTCTTTCACGATTTCATATAATTTTATTGCGTGTATTTTGAAAACTGTTTGTCGAGCAGACTGATAAACACAAGCGAGTCAAAATAGCTACAACCCCGGACAAAACTAGTTGAGACAAACTGAAATTACCCTTACATTTTGGTATACTTCTGAGACAAATTTCCCACACCACAATATAAATATGCGCCCTCCCCTCCCCCTCCTTCCAATGTTGTTTTGGGTATTACTGTATTTGAATCAGACAGTTTTTAGAACAAAACAACATTGCATGGGGGGTGGGGAGGGGGGATTTCTTTATGTTTGTTGACGCGGAAATTGGGCCTAAAATTAAGAAATAGATGAAGAGTGTCTCAACAGTTTTGTCCGAGGTTGTCTATGAAGACAAGTTTTTTAATTCGATGTAACTTCTCTCTAAAAAATGGGAGCACTTTCAAATTTTCAAGAGACGTTGTAAATGCTTTGTAATTTCTGAAAAAGTGTAAAGGAGATAATTGAAACAATTAGAAGCAATAAATTATGACGTCAAAAATAAGGGCGGTAAAACAACAAGCTATTAAGGAAATCAGATAGCAATTATGGCCTTTAAAGGTAAAATAGATGCTTGCAAAAGGGCGTATATTTTTTATTTGGCCAACGAGATGAATTTATCTATAACGGAAATCGTGAAGAGATGCAATATATCGCGGGCAACGGTCTACAGAATCATTAAGAACGGGTCCTGGATGAAGCGAAGTAGACAAAGGCGCACAAAACACGCTGGAGGACGACCAAAGAAGTTGAGTGCGCGAGAAGAGAGAACCATATTAAGGACTTTAAGATATCTGCGCCAAGAAGAAGGGAACTTCACGTCTTCTAGATTAATGTCCCGGGCTGGAATTAGCGGTAAACATGTAAGCAATAAGACAGTCCGGCGATTTTTACACCAAAATGGCTACCACTTTCTTCAAGCACGGAAGAAAGGTTTGTTAACGGAAAAGGACATTAAACATCGCGTGGCCTTCGCTAAACGGATGAAAAAAAAACTATTCAAAAGATGTCTGGAAAGATTCTGTGGCTTTTTATTTAGATGGTGTTAGTTTTTGGTATAAAAGAAATCCTGCAGATCAAGCGAAAGCACCCCACGGTCGTATTTGGCGTAAGAAGTCCGAAGGACTAGTTCGTGGGTGTACGGCAAAGGGAAGCAAAGTAGGCAGCGGGGGAAAAGTCCTGAAATTAATTGTAGCTATAAGTTATGGCAAAGGCGCTATTGTATGTCATAAGTATGAAAAATTAGATGGAGCTTACTTTGCTGCATTTGTAAATAATAATTTTGACGAAATGTTCAGGAAAGCAGACAAGAATGGATCACGCTTATGGGTTCAGGACAACTGTCCTGTACAAAATAGTGCATGCGTACGTAAGGTTGTTTGTCGCAAGAAGGCGGAACAATTGAAACTTCCTCCTAGGAGTGGGGATATACACTGCATTGAAAATTTTTTTAATGTCGTTAAAGTCGAACTGGAAAGAGAAGCTTTGGAACTGAATATTACACAGGAAAGTTACGACGAATTTACTTCACGCGTAATTAGAACAATTAAGAACATTCCAGTTCATGTAGTTGACAAAATAATTGCATCGATGGATCAGCGACTGAATTTAGTAATAAAGGGGAAAGGACAAAGAACGAAATATCAAGAAAGCAAGTATAAAACAACAGTACAGTAAAATAATGTATGAAGGAAACACAACAGAAAGAAGGAGATAAACAATGTCACGCGACTGTATTTAGCCTTGAGAATCACGCACCGCGTGACAATATGAATTAATTATGCATTAACAGAAGCAGTCGGAAAACTTTTTTGCAATAAAATAGCCGTTAAAATGCTTTACAAATGAGCCTAGTGTTTATGTATACGAATAAAAACGCTGAAAAACAGAAATAGCGTTTACAAAACGGTTAACAAAAGGGATTATAGTCATTTCAACGGTTAACATCGGTTAACAGCGTTTTATAAAAAGAACTAATGATATATCTAACTTATTAGTGTCAACAGCTGTTAACCGTTGAAAAGTCATGTTAACCGTCGTTTTAATGTTCTATTGCATTCTACATGTCAAGTTAACCGTCAAAGGCAAAGCTATTATCTTCCTGACGGAATAACAAGTTCAGCAAAACACCTTGCACAAGAGGGGATTTCGCGTTGTTGCTCCCGCGGGATCTGATGCGTGAAATGAAATATTTTCCATCTTGCATCCATCATTCCGCATTCTCTTTCGTCCACAATGCCATTCTTGACGTACATGAGACGGTGTTTGCCAGTACAAAATATCGGGATATCAGAAGTTAAGGAAATGTCCTTGCAAAAGTGCGTTTTAGGGGCTGGCAGATTAACCACATGCCCTTCAAGCATTAATAATAAATCGTGCCACTGTATAATTTGAGGCGACCATCGAAAGTCGTTAAGAAAAATGCACTCCGCATTTTCCACTCCTACCCACGCGAAGCTTCCTGTTGCAGGATTACAAAATGTTTGATAAATCACAGTGAGTGGATTCAACAGAAAGGTTTTACCACAGTTCGCATTGCCAGTTATCATGATGTTTCGATATTTACCTCTTCCCTTACTCAAAACCTCTGTCACTGCGTCACGAAACACGTTTACAGGAACTCCATTGTTACTGAGAATTTCTTCCGCACAAATCTGCCACTGACCACCGCAACCTTCTGCGCATTCACTTTCTCTCGCTTCTTCTAAAATTTGCATTCGGGTTTTCTTAGAACGTGCCAGTTTCTCTTGTGCGTTTTCAATTTGCCAGGTAGAATTTAATATATCCGCCACCACACGAGGCGTGCGGTTAATAAGAAATTCCGCAAGATCTGTTTTCCCTTCGCGTTTTTGTTCACAAGCAAGAGCTTGCAGTTCCACTAAAGATTTCAGTTTCTTTTCGACAATAATTTCGGACACTTCAAACGCAGATAGCCGCTTTTTCTTTCTTTTTTTTTCTACTGGAGAGCGTATCTGCATCTCCCATTTCCTCCTCGCTTTCTGTGTCATCCAGAGCACCACATTCTTTTGCTTTCCTCAAACCCTTACACCGGCTCCTCTTTGCACGACTTGCTGAACTTGTTCTAGGTTCCTGGCTGTTTTTTAGGTCTGGATGATCAACGCTTTCTATATAATTGCTGTCTGACTTGGTCACGTATCTCCAAGCGCTATAGTAGTTGTGATGACAACTTGAATAGTAATGAAGTTGTCTTTCAGTAGCATCGTGTTGCAATGAAATAAAATAATGATAATAGGCCATACGCTACTGTGATTGTATGTTTTTACTCTCAAGCTTTCGTCGGACACCGACATCGTCAGGAGAAAACTGAAAGAATTTACATAAATGCGAAGCAATATAAAGACTAGCGTGGATTACGATGTAACACCTAAACAAGAACAAAAACACTTAAACAAAGAATACAGACTGACAAAAGATTCCAAACAAAAAATTCGAAACAAAAAACCCAAAATAAACTCTCGTGACGAATGCACAGAACTGAGGGACCTTTTATTTTGAATATTTTGTTTGGAATCTTTTGTCAGTCTGTATTCTTTGTTTAAGTGTTTTTGTTCTTGTTTAGGTGTTACATCGTAATCCACGCTAGTCTTTATATTGCTTCGCATTTATGTAAATTCTTTCAGTTTTCTCCTGACGATGTCGGTGTCCGACGAAAGCTTGAGAGTAAAAACATACAATCACAGTAGCGTATGGCCTATTATCATTATTTTATTTCATTACAACTTGAATAATTCACAACGACGCCGTACTCACTGCGCAAAAATTCTTTCGACGATAGCCACCGCTGATTTCGATCTAGTTTCACAGCTAGATGGTAATGTTTTCCCGATATTTGGTGGCTCTCACGGCAGCAACACCACTGGACAATTTTTGCACTACCATTGCTGAATGACCGAACAACAGCGAGAGCAAAATCTTCGCGCGAAGAAAATAGCTCCATATTTGCTTGGCTATAAGTTAAGAGATAGACACCTCTAACATCTTTCTCACCAAGTTGTACACGCGCGGGTTCTGAATCATCGGAAAATGATTCGTCACTATCATATGACTTTAACAGATCCATTTTAACTACTGATTCCAAATAACATTGAAAATTCCACCTCCAAAACTTTACAGACGCGCAATTTGTTTACAGGCCGTACTCATTGTAGCATTCCCAGCGATGAACCTGTTGACAAGCTATGTAATTCGAGACCCACAACTTGAAATTTTCCGCTCCAATTTTTATTTCGTGTTCCAATCAAACAAAGAAATGTATTAAAATAACGACTATAATGAAACACACAAGAAAAAACAACAGGAAGGTAATTTCAAAGTTGACAACGACATAGAAATAAAAAACAGTCTATAGACAACCCCGGACAAAACTAGTTGAGACAAACTGAAATTACCCTTACATTTTGGTATACTTCTGAGACAAATTTCCCACACCACAATATAAATATGCGCCCTCCCCTCCCCCTCCTTCCAATGTTGTTTTGGGTATTACTGTATTTGAATCAGACAGTTTTTAGAACAAAACAACATTGCATGGGGGGTGGGGAGGGGGGATTTCTTTATGTTTGTTGACGCGGAAATTGGGCCTAAAATTAAGAAATAGATGAAGAGTGTCTCAACAGTTTTGTCCAAGGTTGTCTATGAAGACAAGTTTTTTAATTCGATGTAACTTCTCTCTAAAAAATGGGAGCACTTTCAAATTTTCAAGAGACGTTGTAAATGCTTTGTAATTTCTGAAAAAGTGTAAAGGAGATAATTGAAACAATTAGATGCAATAAATTATGACGTCAAAAATAAGGGCGGTAAAACAACAAGCTATTAAGGAAATCAGATAGCAATTATGGCCTTTAAAGGTAAAATAGATGCTTGCAAAAGGGCGTATATTTTTTATTTGGCCAACGAGATGAATTTATCTATAACGGAAATCGTGAAGAGATGCAATATATCGCGGGCAACGGTCTACAGAATCATTAAGAACGGGTCCTGGATGAAGCGAAGTAGACAAAGGCGCACAAAACACGCTGGAGGACGACCAAAGAAGTTGAGTGCGCGAGAAGAGAGAACCATATTAAGGACTTTAAGATATCTGCGCCAAGAAGAAGGGAACTTCACGTCTTCTAGATTAATGTCCCGGGCTGGAATTAGCGGTAAACATGTAAGCAATAAGACAGTCCGGCGATTTTTACACCAAAATGG